>CM049814.1:354437-631937 GCA_027422405.1 Ptychobarbus kaznakovi
ATTGTCTGTTTATTTATACTAATTTGCCCTACGTTCCTTTTCAAGAAAATGCCTGTGACCCTGTCCGTACCAACTGGCGTCTTTCCAGTGACTGTAGCCTACTGTATGTATGAATGAATGAATGAATGAGTGAATGAATGAACAAACAAACAATTAAAAAAAAAGATATTAAACTCGATAGGAAATGTGGGAATTAGGTTAAACTGTAAACAAGGAATGTGGTGTATAATAGGGTTGTCACGATACATAAAAAAGTTTACCATATATACATTAATTTATAATTCAATTCTACAAAATTAATCAAAAATTTAATAAATAGATGTAGGAAAACAGACAATATTATTATCTGTACTTAATTAATGTGAATGAATATGCTTTGTTATCAAAATGATCAACACATTTAGCACTGCACAGAAGCTGCATCAAGTGACATTTATTCATTTAGTATTTTATAATTGTGATAATGTTATGAGATTAATGTTTTAATACTAAATATTGAATATAGAAATATGTTGGAAAATAATGTAATATGCATTTTAGACGGGAAACTTAAAACGGCCAGCAGGTGGCAGAAGTGTGAGAATCACCGTTCAAACGTTCTTTCAAAACGCTGAATTAACGCGGATTTGGATTTCGCACAAACGAAACAAAAACAGCACTCTTGCTCGTGTCAAATTTTTTGCTCGCATCTATTTCCGAGTTAAGCAGCATGTATATTAAAACATAACATTATAAATGTTAAAAAAAATAATGATGATAAGAACCAAGTAGCCGCTTTGGGATACTTAAAGCTTTAGCGTCAGCGGCTCTTTAAGTACAAAACGCTGTCAAAAAAGGAGATACAGACTCCAATCATCACGAGAAGCCCAGCGTCCAGGCCAGCCCACTTCCATTCACCCCAGAGACGCTAGCGTCCGTGGGCGGGACATAATCAAGTATCCAATGACCTATTTCGAGGCACTGAAAAAAACTTAGAAGCCCCATGGTCAATGACGCTGGGCTTCAAGGGAATCATACGCTACGGATATGCGAAGGAAATCGACCTCTATATGTAGCATTGAACGAACTTTTCGAGATAAGTATCTAACATTTTTAGTCAATAAAATGAACACAATTACATATTTGACCATTAATTTTTTGACATTATAGGGAAGCTGAGCTTCCCTTGCACTTAAAGAAATCCCCACTTATATTGGTATATGAGCTAATAAACCCTAACTGGACTATTTGCAACAGTTCATATTTTATCAGAAGGTTGTTTATGTTTTGCAAACAACACATTGGTTTTGTGTGATGTATGCATTGTTATGTGAGGTTGGCTTTTAATGCGTCCAAAACTATCTATAAAGTGTGTTTCTAGCATATTAAAAAAAAAGTCAAATAAAAACCTTGAGAACGATTGTTTTAAGTAACCTATTATTTAGTGGGATGAAAATCTAAATTTTCCATTTTTTTTAGTAAACATGTTTGAATTAATAGTTGTCACATTTTCTGTATTAATTCCAGAATTGAATGCACAATTTAGTCTATAGTCTTTTTGTATTTTTTTGTGCTTTTCGAAACTTAGTCTGTATTTTATTTATTTCATATATTTCATGAAAATGAGTCCAGTAAAAGTTTCAAAGTGTTTACATGACTTTTACCATGTTGTATTTTTCTGAGACTAATAAATAACAATAATTATTAATCGGTTCCTTCCTTTGGTTTAAGTCTGATTCATAGTTAGAGGTCAACCGATATTTGATTTAGCATTTAATTATAACTGAGGTGTAAATTAAAAGTACATTTTAATTCAAATTATTTGGAAATTAAAATAAAACTGAACAGTATTATGAACCTAAAAAAAAAAAACAAAAAACAATGCTGTATTTTTTTTTTGCAAAATCAAAATTGATAATGGTTTAACATTCAGAATGTTTTTCTTTTTTAATATTTTAATAAAACAATAGCTGTGCTTCATCACACACTGACAGTTTTCTATTTTATTTCTCTGTTTCATATGAAAAGAGAGAGACGAAAAAATGAAATAAAATCAAGTATCAAAGCAAGTATTTTAAATGTAATTTCATATTTATTTAGGCTTTGTTATACATTATATTTTCCCTCGTTAATATCTGTTGTGCATAACTACTATAAAGTGTATTATGTAAGAAAATAAAAAAGTTTTTTGGAAATCTGTATAATTGTCCGTTGTCTTACGAAGCAAGTGATCTGACAAATCAAAGCAAAAACTGGGGCATATTTTTATATTTAAAAAGTTGTTATTATAGTAATTCTAGATCTGTTTAACAACACCACTTATGTTTATAGCAATATCCCCTTTTAATGCCTTACAATTAGATCTCACTGAATCTGCACAAATCATAAGTCACATCTAAAATGGCAACATCTGCTTTTTCTGTCTAGTTCTGTGCCGATTAATCGATAGACCTGTAATTCTGAGCATGCATGTGTTGCAGGTGTCATACGTGATCAGAGACGAGGTGGAGAAATATAATCGTAATGGAGTCAACGCACTACAGCTGGATCCAGCTCTTAATCGGCTCTTCACCGCCGGACGAGACTCCATCATCAGGATATGGAGCATTAACCAGCACAAGGTAACCCGTCAGTCACTAAACCTGTGCATGTGATGTCAGAACTAAACCAAAACTAACCCGTCAGTCTCTAAACCTGTGCATGTGATGTCAGAACTAAACCAAAACTAACCCGTCAGTCTCTAAACCTGTGCATGTGATGTCAGAACTAAACCAAAACTAACCCGTCAGTCTCTAAACCTGTGTATGTGATCCCAACACTAACCCGTCAGTCCTCTATACCTGTGCATGTGATGTCAGAACTAAACCAAAACTAACCCGTCAGTCACTAAACCTGTGCAGAACTGTGTCTCTATGTGCATGTGAGGTCAGAACTAAACCAAAACTAACCCGTCAGTCTCTAAACCTGTGCATGTGATGTCAGAACTAGCCAAAACTAACCTGTCAAAAAAACCCATCTGTGTTGTCATCAATAATTCAAAATCCAAACTTTCCTTGTTTATGTCTGTTTAACTATTGCAACTCCTAATCATTCGTGTGTCATCTTTGTGCTCCTGTCATGTGGGTCAGAACTAAACCAAAACTAACCCGTCAGTCTCTAACCTGTGCATGTTCTATGACTCCGTTTTTATTTCAGAACTAAACCCTGTCAGTCTAAACTAACTGTTTCATGGTCCCCATCATTCCGTAAACACAAAATCTCTTTCTCAAATCTGTGCATGTGATGTCAGAACTAAACCAAAACTAACCCGTCAGTCTCTAAACCTGTGCATGTGATGTCAGAACTAAACCAAAATAATAAATCTAACCTTGTAAATAACCAAAAAATCTAAACCCCTGTCTCTAAAATCCTGTGCATGTGTGTCAAACATCTAACCTCAGAACTAAACATGTGAATGTACAAAACTAACCAAAACTACTCTGTCACACCTCGTCTCTATCTGTAACTATGACTCCTACCTAACTCCTACACATACATACTACTCTCATGTGCATGTCACTACCTCATCACCCAAACTTGTCACTACCTCACTTACTTAGAACTAAACCAAAACTAACCAACTCTACCCTAACTAAACCCTAGTCAAACCTGTCATGTCTCTCCAAACCTTCACCACCTTCCTGTGCTAACCTAACCACTGTGACTCACCTTCTCCACTAACATAACCCCTCACTCAACACTAACTGTCACTCCTAACCTGACGTCACAGAACTAAACCAAAACTAACCTGTCTCCTTCAGTCTCTAAACTGTGCATGTGGTGTCAGAACTAAACCAAAACTAACCTACTCTCACTACCTCACTCATCCGTCAGTCCCACACCACTCTACTTCTCTCAACCTGTGCATGTGATGTCAGAACTAAACCAAAACTAACCCGTCAGTCTCTAAACCTGTGCATGTGGTGTCAGAACTAAACCAAAACTAACCCGTCACTCTCTAAACCTGTGCATGTGATGTCAGAACTAAACCACAACTAACCAAAACTATGTGATGTAAGAACCCAAAACTAACCAGTCAGTCTCTATGGGTTGTCAAAATAAACCTGTGCATGTGGTGTCAGAAACTAACCCGTCACCCAAATGTGATGTCTAACCCGTCACTCTCTAAACCTGTGCATGTGATGTCAGAACTAAACCAAAACTAACCCGTGCATAAACCTATGTGATGTCAGAACTAAACCAAAACTAACCCGTCAGTCTCTAAACCTGTGCATGTGGTGTCAAAACTAACCCGAACTAAACCAAACCAAAACTAACTAACCTGTGCATCAGTCTCTAAAACCTGTGCATGTGATGTCAGAACTAAACCAAAACTAACCCGTCAGTCTCTAAACCTGTGCATGTGGTGTCAGAACTAAACCAAAACTAACCGTCAGTCTCTAAACCTGTGCATGTGATGTCAGAACTAAACCAAAACTAACCCGTCAGTCACTAAACCTGTGCATGTGATGTCAGAACTAAACCAAAACTAACCCGTCAGTCACTAAACCTGTGCATGTGATGTCAGAACTAAACCAAAACTAACCCGTCAGTCACTAAACCTGTGCATGTGATGTCAGAACTAAACCAAAACTAACCCGTCAGTCACTAAACCTGTGCATGTGATGTCAGAACTAAACCAAAACTAACCCGTCAGTCTCTAAACCTGTGCATGTGATGTCAGAACTAAACCAAAACTAACCCGTCAGTCTCTAAACCTGTGCATGTGATGTCAGAACTAAACCAAAACTAACCCAAAAAATCAGTCTCTAAACCTGTGCATGTGATGTCAGAACTAACCAAAACTAACCCGTCACTCTCTAACCTGTGCATCGTCAGTAAAACATGTGATGTCTAACCTGTCACTCCTGTGCAAACCTGTGATGTCAGAACTAAACCAAATCTAACCCATCAGAACCTGTGCATGTGATGTCAACTAACCTGTCAGTCACTAAACCTGTGCATGTGTTGTCAGAACATTTCCTTGTCACTAAACCTGCATGTGATGTCCTTTCACTAAACCTGAAATCAAAACTAACCCGACTCTAAACCTGTTCATGTGGTGTCTAAACCAAAACTAACCTGCTCTTGTGCGTGTGTGTTAACCAAAACTAACCCGTGTCACTAAACCTGTGTTGTGTGTGAACATTTCCTTGTGTGCGTGCCGGTGTGTGTGTGTGTGCGTGTGTGTGTGTGTGTGTGTGTGTGTGTGTGCGCTGTGTGTGTGTGTGCGTGCGTGTGTGTGCGAGCGTTGTGTGTGCGTGTGTGTGTGTGTGTGTGTGTGCGCGCAGGATCCATACATTGCATCGATGGAGCATCACACAGACTGGGTCAATGACATCGTCCTCTGCTGCAACGGCAAAACACGTGAGTGCTTGACGTGTGCAGTGCAGTTCTAGTGTTGCTGTATGAATGCAGTACAGATAGATATGTTTGTCTGCAGTGATATCAGCTTCATCAGACACGACGGTGAAGGTCTGGAACGCACACAAGGGCTTCTGCATGTCAACACTGCGAACGCACAAGGTACAGTCATGGTTTCAATCAGCCTGATGACACAAAATGTTACGTGCACATCCAAACAAATCAGGTGCATGACCAAACACATCCAAGAAAGCCTTCAGAAAACATAATAGACAAACAATGTGTTGCCAATATGTGTTTTTAATTTAATCCAAAGAGTTTCTAGTAGGAATCTAGCAGTTAAACTAATGTTTTAATGCTTTTCTATATTAAAGTGTGCATTACGTGTGTTTAAATTTTTTATAGTTTCTTGTGTTTTCTTATTTTGTGGTATTTTTGTAGGACTATGTTAAAGCATTGGCATATGCTAAAGACAAAGAGCTGGTGGCTTCTGCAGGACTGGACAGACAGATCTTTCTCTGGGATGTGAACACACTGACGGCGCTGACCGCGTCCAATAACACCGTTACCAGTGAGTTTTGATCAAGCGGCAACCTCCCGCTCTCTCTCGTTAAGCCAACACGGACGTGACTGAAACTGTAATTCATCGACTGGCCGCTAGAGGCAGGCTCCAAAAGAGAGTCAATCCCATAGACCCCCCCCATGTTAAAATGCCCAACTTTACAGCAGAAAAAAGTGTTTATAGTCTGGTACAAAAGTGGTTTTGGTCTGTATAGCTAATTTTGCCCTTCATGACTACTGTGAGGGGGGTGATTTTTTTTATAACTCATCCGTTTAAATTATATTAAACTTTAAAGTTCTGCATAATTAAGGGCGTGGCCACTTGAGTGACCGGTGGATTGCCGCTGCCGTCACCACTGTCGCGCTTGGTGGGCGTGGTTTCAGCAACCAGCTCCACCCACATCCCGCCTTTTTACCCACTTTCTATTATCCGGGAGTGACGCGCTGCCAAGATGGCGACGGCCGGCTCCGCCCACTTTGAGCTTCAAAAATCCTCTTCAGAAACCTACGGGTGACGTCACAGACACTACGTCCATGTTTTCTACAGTCTATGGTTTTGATGTTCGTTTTATATATTTTTAACAATATTTTTTTTCCCAGATTATTGTTTAAAAATCTAATATGAAGAACACATTAATTTTTATTTAACATTTTGACATGAGCAATCTAAACAGTAGTTTAGTCGACCCAAATTCAGTATTAAAGAATCATCCTAGCCTTAAGTTCATGTAAAGGATCAATGGAGTGTGTAAATCATATTTTTTTTGTTGTACAGCGTCTTCTCTCAGCGGAAACAAGGACTCCATCTACAGTCTGGCCATGAATCAAATGGGGACGGTTATAGTGTCAGGATCCACTGAAAAGGTTTCGATCTTTCATCAAAATACATTTAATTTGCATGATACAACTTGCATGAAATAATATATAACTTGCATGAAAATGCATGGCAGAAACTGGATTGTGGATATTTTCATAGTTTCGTTACATTTTCATAGTTTTCTTTTAATGCAGATCATGTAAAATGAGACCAGGGACAAATGAAGTTAATGTTCATTACATGTTGATGATGTTGTATAGAGTTATGCACCTGGGCTGTGCAGATACAATAACATCAATATATTATGTTCTCATTTTCTCACAATTTTACCTGCATTCTTCAGGTCTTAATATTGATATGTTATTTATACGAATGCCTGATGCTCTGACTCTCTTTCTGATGCCGGTAGGTTCAGATTGTCTTTGTTTTGTTGATTTGTTTGTCAGGTTCTGAGAGTGTGGGACCCACGAACCTGTGCCAAACTCATGAAACTGAAAGGACACACGGACAACGTCAAATCCCTGCTGCTCAACAGAGACGGGACTCAGGTCAGTCTGTCCATCTTCAAACCAGAAACATGAGCACGTTATGTCAGTCAAACCCCTTCGAGTCCTCTGAGATTTTAAGTTTACGTTACAATCATTTTCAAAAACATGTTTAAAAAACAACTCATTTATATGTTTATATATTTAGTGGCTGTTTTGTGCGTGCGTGTGTGTGTGTGCGTGCGTGCGTGCGTTGCGTGTGCGTGTGTGTGCGTGCGTGCGTGCGTGTGCGTGTGCGTGCGTATGCGTTCATGTGCATATGTGCGTGTGTGTGTGTGTGTGTATATATATTTATGTTTAATTCTTATTAAATGTTTAAATATAATATAATTTTTTTTATTTAATAAATATTTTAATTTGATATTATGATTTAATGAATTATCAATTTTTTATTTACTCCCTGCAATTCCATCACAAACCACCAGGATTTCATAAATTAGAAAAGATGTTTTTGTTTGTAATAATTTTAATTAGCAACTTTGAATTCATTTCAATGACAATTACCACAATGCACTTACTCATTAATGGATATAATGCATACTGTGATTGCCTGTTTATCTTGACGTTTTATTAAACATAACATTTAAATTACTGATATAGAAGTTAATATGCATGCTCTATGCATTAGAATATTTTCATGTTAGTTTTTACCTTTATAATTCCCGATTTGTTCTTCACGTTTGAAGTAGGATCAAATCCAATGAATTTAGGACTGAATCCTATCTGTGTGTTTCAGGCGTCTAATTCCTCAAACATGCATCAAGTTTTGAAGAGCATACAGCAGTCTTATTCTTTTTTATTCTGTTTTATTGTCTGTCGACTGTGTTGTCGACTGTAGAAGGTTTTAAACGCCTCTGAGCGGCTCTCTGAGAGTCCACGGTTCTTTCCTTAGCTCTGGTTTCTTTCCGTCAGTGTCTTTCAGGGAGTTCAGACGGGACGATCCGGCTCTGGTCTCTGGGTCAGCAGAGGTGTATCGCCACGTACCGCGTTCACGACGAGGGCGTCTGGGCGCTGCAGGTCAACGAGGCCTTTACGCACGTGTACTCCGGAGGCCGCGACCGGAAGATATACTGTACAGACCTGCGCAGTCCTGACATCCGTGTGCTGATCTGTGAGGAGAAAGCGCCCGTGCTGAAGGTGCGACAGTGACGTACACTTTCACAACCGTTTCTTAACTTAGGAAGAGACCCTCTGTTTAGTTTACGTTTCTGTTGGGCTTGCACTTATTTTCTAGTGTAGCTCTATTGAAATGAGGGGAGATGTGGTGTGTACAATAAATATATTCAAATTAAATATTAAATAAATATCTAAAGAATGTAGTATGTATGTATGTGTATACGTAGTATAATATGTGTGTATATATATAGTATGTGTGTGTTATGTGTATATGTGTATACGTATATATATATATAATGTATATATGTATATTATATACATGTGTATGTATGTGTATGTATTTATACATGTGTGTATATATGTATGTATATATATGTTGTTGTGTGTGTGTATATATTATTTTTATTATTATTTTTTAAATATATAACAGCAATATAAAAAAACTAAGAAATTTCTAAATTATATATATATATACGCACGCACACACACACACACACATAAAATACATATTAAATGAATATTTAATTTGAATTAAATACATTTCTACAAAATTTTATATATTAAATAAATATCATATTTGATCATATTAAATAAAAATATATTTTAATTAAATCTGAAATAAATATATATCCAATTAAGAAGAATGCATGTAATTATGCATATATATATATATATATATATACATAAGCTAAAATAAAAATATATTTAAATGAAATATGAAATAAATATATTTACATTTTATATTCAGTATCCAAGCGATTTCAAGAATGCAAAGATTTTGTTTAGTTTTTTTTGTCAGAATATATATTTTGTTTAGTTTATTTTGTCAGTATAAAATAATAAAATATATACCTTTTCGAATAATTCCAGCGATTTTCCAGTACTTTTGCTTGAAATGCCCATCCCTAATACATATATATGTGTGGTGTGTGTGTGTGTATATATATAAAAACACATTCCCGTAGACTTTAACTCAAGAGTGCACGTTTCTGCGTCCCCTGAGCAGCGAGAGTAAGTGAAAGTTACTGAGGTGTGAACGTGTGCTCTCCTGTCTTTCAGATGGAGCTGGACCGCTCCGCTGACCCACATTCGGCCATCTGGGTCTCCACCACAAAGTCCACGGTTAATAAGTGGGTAAGTGCAGCTGGTGTCGGAAACAGCACCTGCTCCAGCCGCCGTGCCGTTACACACACATTTAAAGCTTTAAATAACCTGCAGCGTGCTCGTTTACTCGTGAGGGTCATTAATTAGTGTCGCGGGACGGGGCGCAGTGCTACTGTCTTTAGGTATCGGTTGAATTCGTTGTGTTGCATGCTATAGGTCGCATCTTAAAATGCTTCTGTTGGTTATGCAATCCTCACTTTATCTGTCACAGTTGCTTTCACTGGATAATTATTAATCTTAGATATGATGCATTAATACTAATTTGATCCTGTCAGAGTTTGACGGAGAAGCCTGTAATTTAAACGAATTTACACCATATCTTAATATTAATTTTTAATTGCAAGGCTTTTTTTTTTACTACTAAAGATAATTAATCAGAAGCAGGGAATAATTTTCTCTTTTTCATGTTAATGTTAGTTATTAAAAAATTGTCAATCCTAAAAGGAGACCAAAATTGAGTCTGACAGTCCTAAATGTTTTACAGAGAAAGATCTCTTATCATCTATTTCTAAGTTAGAAATCTTTATACATCTTTGAATATGAGGTAAAATAGGATTATGCTCTCATGAAACTCGATGCAAGTGAAAAATATTAGTAAAAAGCCAAATTATGCATCCTTCTGCATTTCTGCTGCTTTTTTAGTTATAGTCTATATAGTCTAAAACCATTAAAAAAAGTAAATAATAACTTTAAATAAGCATTAAATAAAATTAAATAACATGAAAAATTTAAATGAATAAATTCAAACAAATAATACAACTATTTTCTTTAGTTTTAGTTTTAATAAATTGTATTTATTTTAGTAACGTTACTTCAACATACTATATGGAAATGAAATAACATATATATATATATATATATATATGGATATGGGTGTTTGGCTTAGTGTCATGTTAGAATAATTTTTATACTCATACCTTTTGTTGATTTAATATTTTGAAATGTTTTTAGCTTTATTTTTTGTTTTCATTTAAATGTTTAGTTTTGAAATGTTGTTGTATGCATTTGTCATTTTATTTAATTTCTACATTTTCTTAAATGTGTGTATATAGTATTTATAGACTTGTAACTTATAGTTTTAGTTACTTTTTTTATTTGTAAGTCGCTTTGGATAAAAGCTTCTGCTAAATGACTAAAAAGTAAAAGTAAAACTAGAAATTATTAAAAACTATAGTCATACAAAAATATATGACTATAAAACTATAGACATTTTGTTATATATATATATATATATATATATATATATATATATATAAAACAAAACTAAAAAAACTAAATAAAATAAAACAAAAGCTATAATACTGTATCAGTAATACTAGAATAAGTGGTCCATAATTAGATGTCTCTGTGTGTTTATACACCAGTGATGAATGTGTGTTCTCTTGATGTTGGGCAGTGTTTTGAATATTGTCTCAGTCTCTGAAGGGGATCCATAATTTGCGAGCGTCTGGTGATTATGACATGACTGCAGCGCTCCGCTGACGCCGCTGTGCACGCAGCCAGAGCAGGTGGTCAAAGGTACGACAGAGTCAGTGTTTTACAGGAGCGCTTCATCATTACAACCTCCAAACACCAGCTTTAGCATGAGATTGGATTTTTATCATATAAAAGTTATTGTTATTTTTTTTCATAATTAGTATTTTTAATATTTTAGTATTAAATTATATTTATATTGTTATTGTATGTTTTATAGTTTATAATTACTGTGTATATAATAATAATTATTATTAATAATTACACAAATTATATATATATATATATCTTGTATTATATATATTTTTTGTTTATTTTACTTGATAATATTTATATTTTTTAATTTTGTTTTTATAAGGATTATTATAAGTGTGTATATTATTATTATTATTATTATTAATTACACACACATTATATATATATATATATTATATATATATATATATTATGTTGTATTATATTATATATATATTTAAAATTTTACTTGATAATATTTATATTTTTTAATTTTATGTTTTTATAAGGATTATAATAAGTGTGTGTATATTATTATTATTAATTACACACACGTGTTATATATATATATTTATTTTATTTTACTTTATAATATTTATATTTTTTTAATTATATGTTTTTAGGATTATAAGTGTGTATATATTATTATTATTATTATTAATAATTATAGTCACACACACACACACACACACACACACACACACACACACACCACACACACACACACACACACACACACACACACAGAGAGAGACACAGAGACACACACACACACACACACACACACACACACACACACACACACACACAGAGACACACACACACACATTACACTCATTAATTTGTTTGTTTCTAATGTTACATAATATATTTTTAATGTTTTAGTTTTAATTATTGTAGTTAATGTCTTGTCTTGACCTCTAGGTGGCGCCAGTATAATTCAGTGCCACATTCTGAACGACAAACGCCACATTCTGACCAAAGACACCAACAATAACGTGGCGTACTGGGATGTGCTGAAGGTAACGTTTCCGTCCGAGTCTCTGTGCACGTGATCGATCTGAGCGCCAGCTGTCGTGTGACGGGTTCGGTGTCTGACTCTGTGTGGCAGGCCTGTAAAGTCGAAGACCTGGGCAAGATGGAGTTTGATGAAGAGATCAAGAAAAGGTTCAAGATGGTTTACGTGCCGAACTGGTTTTCGGTGGATCTGAAGACAGGGGTGCGTCACGAGTCACGACAGGACGGTGTTTAAGCCCCTCCCCAGTGAAGGTTTTATTAATGGTTCTGCTTGTGATTAACAGATGCTGACGATAACGCTGGACGAGAGCGACTGCTTTGCGGCATGGGTTTCTGCTAAAGACGCTGGGTTCACCAGCCCGGACGGATCCGACCCTAAACGTGAGCCGAGCCTCCAGCGGTGTCTGATGATGGTGACCGGCTGTAGATGATCTGGATGAGTTATGAATGTGTTTGTGATATCTGCAGTGAATCTGGGCGGGCTGCTGCTGCAGGCTCTGCTGGAGTATTGGCCTCGCACTCACATCAACCCCATGGACGAGGAGACCGAGCTCAGTCACGGCAGCGGTGAAAACTCACTCCTCCCTTCACTACTGGATCTTACAATCCTTTCTCTTTTCAATACACTCAGCTTGCCATAGATCAGCGGTTCTCAATTCCAGTCCTCGCGCCCCCCCCCCTCTGCATATTTGGCATGTCTCTCTTTGTTAACACACCTGATTCAGATAATCAGCTTGTTAGAAGTGCGCTCCGTGCATGAACTGTGTTCCGATTGACATGCTCCCTACACAGGGTCCATTGCCTCCCTACACAGGGTCCATTGCATTCCATTTGCTCCCTACACATTGCTCCCTACACAGTGTCCATTGCTCCCTACACAGGGTCCATTGCTCCCTAGGGTCCATTGGCTCCCTACACAGGGTCCATTGCTCCCTATTGCTCCCTACACAGATTGCGCTCCCTACACAGTGCATTGCGGAAGATTTGTGCTGCGCTCCCTGAGCAGGGGAATCCGCTGAAGTGGAACATTCATTCATGATTTGCAACGTCTTCACGCACGGACGAGTGTGACATCATATACCTCTGTAAATATATACAATTTTAATTCACGTCTTGCACACTTCAATGCACTTTGAATGGAATATATACGTTCGCTTCGAACTGGAATCATGGCGGAATATCCTGTGATGTCCACTTCGCAGGGCACTTACGTTCGAATAGAACAAACATCTGAAGCGATAAGAGTAACATACGAAATATGCAGAGCGGGGGGGCGCGAGGACTGGAATTGAGAACCGCTGCCATAGATGCTGGTATGGCAATTCAAAATTAACTAAATATGATCAAATAAATCATATAAATATCAACATTTATAATTACAGTATTAGTATTATTGTTATTATTACCATTGTATAATCACAAAATTCATAATGTATTCATATTATATAATGCCGTATGTAATAATATTACTATTATATAGTCATTCTAAACCTAGATATCGTATTTTTACAATATAAATTAGTTAGTGTAGAACTTACAGTAACACATTTAATTAACATATTACACATGTATATACAATGGTACATTTTAAAAGTAATAATAAATAGTTAATAATTTTAAACTTGCATATTGTATTTTTGTAATATAAAATGTATAATAATAATAATAAGAGGACCTATGTAACTTAACACACGCACTTTTTATATTTAAATTGATTATACATATTTTTATAAGCTAGATAATAATAATAATAATAGTATCCATATAACATATATGATTACATTAAATTAAATGTAATAATAAATATGTAAAATATTTCTTACATATTTTAGTTTATTACTAAATAATAATAATAATAATATAGTTATCCATAAATTAACATATTAAAACATTAAATTAAATATATATGTAAATGTAATATATGTAATAAAATATGTAAAATATTTCTTACATATTTTTGTTTATTACTAAATAATAATAATAGTATCCATATAACATATATGATTAAATTAAACATATGTAAATTAAATAAATATGTAAAATATTTCTTACATATTTTTGTTTATTACTAAATAATAATAATAGTATCCATATAACATATATGATTACATTAAATTAAACATATATGGAAATGTAATATGTAAAATATTTCTTACATATTTTTGTTTATTATTAAATAATAATAATGTACAGTTATTAATTACTTGTTTCATAACTCATTTAACTTCCATAATGTGACATTTCAGAGTGAAACAGGAAATAATGCTTGATTTTCCGTGTTTATGTTTCTTCATAATTCCATTCAAATAAATCTTTATTTTGAATCAGTATTTTCTGAAGCGCTGCTGATTTCTCCGACGATCCTGACGCCGTATGTTGTGTGTTGTCTCAGTGAACGGTGAACACGAGAGCCGGATACAGAAAGGGAACGGATATTTCCAGGTGCCGCCGCACACTCCGGTGATTTTCGGTGAAGCGGGAGGAAGGACGTTATTCAGGTGTGTGTCTCGTGTTGGATCGGCTCTGTAGATGCTGGTGTTCGCTGATCGAATGACGTCACGGCGTTGTGTCTTTGCTCAGGCTGCTGTGTCGAGACTCCGGTGGAGAAACGGAGTCCATGTTACTCAACGAGACGGTCCCGCAGTGGGTCATCGACATCACAGTGGACGTAAGTGTCCGGACAGTCCTCTTCGAAGGGATTCACGCGTGGTATTCCTGTCATATTAGTGCGTTTTTCTTTCTCCTACAGAAAAACATGCCCAAATTCAACAAAATCCCGTTCTACCTCCAGCCCCATTCGTCCTCCGGAGCCAAAACATTAAAGAAGTACGTGTGACGGGGGTGTTTCAGTCCCAAGCTTCTTAGCCAGAGACTGTAGCATGCAACAGTTGGGTCTTGGTGTAAAAATACCTTTTTAAGATTTGTAACAATAGTTTAAAGATGGACCTACAGGTTTAACCTGGTTTAAAGGCACAGGTCACCCAAAAATTTTAATTGTCATTATTTATTCCCCCTCAAGTTGTTCCAAACCTGTGAGTTTCTATCTTCTGTTGAAGACACTTTAAAAAGAAATATATATATATATTGAAGAATGTTGGGAACCGAACATTTGCTGGTACCCATTGACTTCCATAGTAGTAAAAATAAAAAAACACTATGGAAGTCAATGGGTACCAGTACCGTTTGTTTCCCAACATTATTCAAAATAATTTTTATATATTTTTTTTTGAGAATGTTGAGAACCAAACACTTGACGGTAGCCAATGACTTCCATAGTGTTTTTATTTAATTTTTACTACTATGGAAGTCAATGGATAACATCAACTGTTCGGTTCCCAACATTCTTCAAAACATCTTCGAAATATCTTATTTTGAAGAATGTTGGGAACCAAACAGTTGACGGCAGCCATTGACTTCCATAGTAGTAAAAAAAAAAAATATGGAAGTCAATGGGTACCAGCAATTGTTTGGTTCCCAACATTATTCAAAATAAGATAATTTTTAAAGATATATTTTGAAGAATGTTGAGAGCTGAACAGTTGGCGGTTGCCTATGACTTCCATATTAGGAAAAAAATACTATGGAAGTCAATGGCTGCCGCCATCTGTTTGGTTCTCAACATTCTTCAAAACATCTTTGAAATATCTTATTTTGAAGAATGTTGGGAACCAAACAGTTGACGGTAGCCATTGACTTCCATAGTAGTAAAAATGTAAAAAAAAAAAACCTATGCAAGTCAATGGGTACCAGCAACTGTTTGGTTCCCAACATTATTTTTAAAGATGATTTTTTTGAAGAATGTTGGGAACCAAACAGCTAACGGTAGCCATTGACTTCCATTGGCAGGGGGAAAAATACTATGGAAGTCAATGTCTACTGGGCAACTGTTTGGTTTCTACTATTCTTCAAAGTAAGATATTTTAACGGTAGCCATTGACTTTCTTAGTAGGAAAAAAAATTATATGGAAGTCAATGGGTACCGTCAATGGTATGGTTTCGAACATTCTTCAAAATATGTTCTTTCATGTTTAACAGAAGATAAAAACTCAATGTTAAAATAAATTGTCGAGGGGGGGGGGGGGTTGAATGTCTCTTTAAAACTCTTCATTGAAGTTTTTATAAATAAATGGCACTGAAAAAGTGGCACGATTGTTTATTTTTATCATCTGTTGCACAAACAGTAATATCAACTCCTCCCAGAACACACTTATTGGAAGCCGTTGCACATCGACATGCATGGAAATGAACAGTCGTGTGTTTGTGTTCGTAGGGATCGTCTGTCGGCCAGTGACATGTTACAGGTGAGGAAGGTGATGGAGCACGTGTATGAGAAGATCATAAACCTGGACAGCGAGTCTCAGACGGGCGGTTCGGCGCAGAGAAACCCATCGAACCGAAGGAGGAGGAGGACATGGCAGTGCTAGCGGAGGAGAAGATCGAGCTGCTCTGTCAAGACCAGGTATTTCATTAGACGACAGAAACACAGCGCTGTTATTTCGCTCATTTTGATACTGTACCTGTCCTTTTTGTTGGTGACACTTCACAATAAGGTTTCATTTGTTGTAATTACTACATTACAGCACTAACAATGGCCAGACCTTCTACAGCATTTATTATCTTTAATATAAAAACATATCTTTACAATAGAGTTGCATGTACAAAATATCATAGTACTGTACAATTATGATAGGATGTATAATGGTTCAATTTATGATGCTTTCATAATAAAAAAATAAAAAAACAAGATCGCCTTCGACACATTCTTTATTCATAATTTTGTTGATGTAAAATATAAAAAATATTGAATTTTATGCAAAAATGTACATCGCTCCGACCTATGTGATTTGTGCTGTGATGAAAATCCAATTATGCTATTATATTTTTTACCAAGTTGTTTTCTTTCAACTAGCATGGGTTATTTTAGGGCTGCTCAATTAATCGAATGCGATAGTCATGTGCATCGTGTCAGTAAAGCCGGTTCTGTAATCAGTAGTACATCTCCATCACCTGCTTTCAGATAGAGCAGCATTTAATACACAAGGCCGTACTTCACTGGAAAGCTACGCAATATCGCGTTCATAATCGCACGATTATTAAATCAAAGAAATCGTTCTGCGATAGTGACAGCTATCTTCTCAGTGAACTACGGCTCTGTGTATTAACAAATGCTGCTCCATTTGAAATAATACCACATTTAATAACATGTTTTTACTCCAAACTCACTTCATTACGTCAGTCGAGTGTTTGAAAAATCCTTCTGTGAGATGACGTGGCTTCTTACACAGAATAAGGCCTACGCAACAGATCTCATGGTATTCTAAGCAGTGATAAAGGCTATGTCGATTAGCATTGAATTATTATATACTAATTATAATAATAAGAAGAACTCAGATAAACCATATATTGCCGTAGTCATGTGTTTATTAGTCCTGTTGAATCAATGAAAGCAGTTAAATCTGTTTATTCATCTGCGGGGCATATTTGGAGTTTGAGCACGAGAGCGCCCTCTGTCCTTCGGATGGAGATTTACATTATTTGTGGGTATTTTGGGCTCAGAAACTGAGGTGCATGAGCTCAGATCAATGAAGCCTACGATCATTTTTGAAGTGTAATAAAATAATCCTACGTGGGTCAAAATGACAAGAACACAAGATGAGGATTAAACACTTCCCAACTCATAAAATATGACCTTCCCATGATGACTTGACCTGTCTTCTTCCTGTATATGAACTTAATCACACATGATGCGAATTAAAGAAATGTGGTCTTTGTGACGTGATGTTGCATTGCTTTCCAAAGGTTCTGGATCCCAACATGGATCTGCGGACGGTGAAGCACTTCATCTGGAAGAGCGGCGGCGACCTGACGCTCCACTACCGGCAGAAATCCACGTGAGGTGCCGCCCCGTCTGAGGAAACTCCATTCATAACACTTCACATTCAAAGCACACGCTCCCCTGCGCTTCCCGGTTCTGTCTGACGTCTTCATCATCTTCCTCGGCTCACGCATGATTATCCCAGAGTAAACCGGAAGGAGAATCGCTGGAAAACACGCTGACGAATGGCAAAAAGACCTGACATAAGATTTGCCACCTGTATGGTTTTTATTATTTTTTCTTGGCATGAATTCTCTTTTGATGGATGCCATATTATGTGTCTTTTGTTTTACCGCCACTTCCTCCTCTTCTCATTTAACATTCCAGTGATGCGTTTGTTTGACATTGACGTCATCAAATCCAGTCAAAGCCGAGGAACTGGTTTTAAACAATCGAGAATCTTTCAGAAGCGCCGCGTAGATGGAACGAACATCTGAGAAAACTCCAAGAACTCCATTTCCCATGATGCATCTCTCTCTCTCAGTGACGTGCTGTGATCATCAGTGCATCCGTTTTGTACATATATTGTAATTATTTTGTAGTCAACTTGAACTTGAGTTGGAGATTAGGAGGTTTTTATTTACGTTTCTTCTAAAGAAAATGTAGGGCATCTTCAAAAAGGTGCTTTTTCATGTAAAATACGATGACTGAAAAGTAGAGAGCGGAAATACTCGAAGCGTTATAAGCAGACATAGAAACAAATGTTTTATTTTTAAAGGAATGGTTCACCCAAAAAATGTTAAGTGCTGAAATGTGCTCAGGCCATTCAAGATGTAGATGATTTGTTTCTTCGTCAGATTTGGAGAAATGCATCAGTGTCTCCGCAACAGATGCTCTGCAGTGAATGGGTGCCGTCAGAATGAGAGTCTAAACAGCTGATTAAAAACATCACAAGTAATCCACACCACTCCAGTCCATCAGTTAACATCTTCAGAAGATCCATCAAGATGTTTTTAACTCCAAACCATCGCTTCCCGCTAAAAAAAAAGTCCTTTATCCATAATATTGCATGTCTGAATGTAGAGAGAAATCATCACAGATCAAGCTCCGTTTACAAGCCAAAACAGCTCTTAATAAATGTGTGTGGTTTCTGACAACAGGAGATGGACTTTTTCACTGGAGGAAGCATTATTAGGAGCTTGTATTTTAGCCAAAAGCGACGGTTTAAAAGTGATAAAGTTAAAAACATCGTAATCCTCTCATATGAAAATCAGCCACTTATTGGTTTAGAGCTGTTTTGGCTTATAAACAGTGTTTGATTTCTCTCCTGATTCAGACCAGACATGTCTTCTCCAGATGTTAACTGATGGACTGGAGTGGTGTGGATTATTGTGATGTTTTAATCAGACTCTCATTCTGACGGCACCCATTCACTGCAGAGCATCCGTTGCTGAGACACTGATGCAGAGACACATTTCTCCAAATCTGACGAAGAAACAAACTCATCCTAATCTTAGATGACCCGAGGGTGAGTGAATTTCAGCAATTTTACATTTTTGGGTGAACTATTGCTTTAAAAGGAATAATTCACCCCCAAAATGAAAATTCTTTACACATGCTGAAAATTGAAATGACTATGCGGTTGTCATATGGAAATATATGCATGAAGATTCTTTGAAAAAATAACAGCTGACTGGTTTAGAGCAATATGAGGGTGAATAAATGACGATTTTCATAGATTAATGAATTATTCCTTCATCCAGATGTTTGCTGCTGTGCGTGGACAGGAAAGTACACTAAAAAGAAATAGAGATATAAAAGCTATGAACTATTGAAGGATGGCCAAACTCAGTTCATGGTTTTAATTTATGCAAAACAAAACGCTTCTGCAAATGTTTGTCAATCATACAAAGATCTGCACAGTGTATATATTTTAGGTTAAAGATGATAATTATGATAATACTAAATTAAATGGTCCCCTGTATTTCTGCTCCTGTGTTGATTGTAATTATATGCAGTATATTTTGGGTAAATAACAGCTTAATAAATGAACACGTTTTCTTGAGAAGAACCGCGGGTGATGTTGACCGAATCGGGTCCTAGTGTTATTGGAGATTCGGCTCTGGACCAGTTTTACAGGCTCATCTGGTTATTAAAGGTAAATGACAACTCAAATAAACCAAAATGATTATTATATCATTCTTTAATGCATTTATGAAACTGCATCTGACAGCCTTCAGAGCCATCGTTCATCCTGATAAAAGAAGCCCAGCAGGTCAGTACTTTAAGTTATGATATATTCAGCTAAATGAACCCAAATTATGACATGCATCCTCTATGGGTCAACTATCAGACTGTATATGATTATTATCTGTATGTTTCTCATCTTCAGAAGCAGTAAACTGTGCATTTGCTTATGCTGACATTCCAGAGATCACTTTATTATATTGTAGAATAAATAATGTTCAATTATAGTTTTATTCACTCTTTACTCTTGCAGCTTCTGTACCAACTATGCATATAATAAAACATTTTTTTTAGCTCTTGAGCAGTGTACAGTATGGCCTTTGGGCTTATATGATGAATAATCAGTTTATTAAATATGATGTATCAAAAAAATTACATGTTTTTTTGTATTCATCATATAAGATAACCTGATTATTTGTCAAATATACTGCTTTCAGAAACATTCAGTCAACAGCTTAATGGACTAGTGTCCAAAACATTCATGACAATGAGCTCCAGCTGCTTTCCTGAGATATTACAGTTATTAAAATCAGAATAATTGACGTTTTATATGGAAATGTGCTTGGACTGTGATGAAAATAATGCCACAAAGGAAAACGTTTCTTAGGCTTAATTTCCAATACTGTATATTTTTCCTTTGGTTTTGGGGTGAAGCATACTGTAGACATTTATTGTGAGATGCACGGATGAAAATATAGTTCCTTAATATTCTATAAAGCACGAGTGTGTATGTGGACACTTCAAATAAAGCATCTTTTCTGTGTAATGTCGGCACTTTATAACAGCAGTAAATAGTTTCAGCGACGTGCTTTTAATGTCTTATTCTCATGTAATCCAGCAGCTGAGAACACGCTCGCGGGTCCATGCATCTCTGAGGCACACGGTACACTTATGAGACGGTTTTCGGTGTAAATGTGACAACCTTTGGGTCCATATTTAAGATCCCGGGTGGTGTTTGAATGTCGTAGATCCCTGAATCATCCTTCTGGACCTCTGTCGTGATCACCACGCCGTCTTCAGACCGACCTTCATGAGGGAATGATATGAGACGTGAGCGGAGGAGAGAAAATATGAAGATAAAGCTTTTTAAAGGGAATCTGATACTTACTTAAAACAGACACATGTTCACTGCTGCAGACGCCTCCATCATCATCATCATCTTCATCATCATCCGCTATTAAAGAGGAAGCAGATAAATCCAAACGTTCATAAAGATCCACAGATGTCGTCTCAACACGTCAGCTACAGACATAAATAGATCAGATTTGGAGAAATGTGTCTCTGCATCAGTGTCTCAGCAATGGATGCTCTGCAGTGAATGGGTGCCGTCAGAATGAGAGTCTGATAAAAACATCACAATCATCCACACCATCAGTTAACATCTGGAGAAGACAAAAGCTGAAACAAATCCAGCATTAAGACTTTTTAAAAACTAATATACGAGTCCATAATAACACTTCCTGCAGCTGTTTGGACTTTCATTCTGACGGCACCCATTCACTGCAGAGCATCCATTGCTGAGACACTGATGCAGAGAAGCATTTCTCCAAATCTGATGAAGAAACAAACTCATCTTAGATGACCTGAAGGTGAGTGAATTTCCAGCAAATTGTAATTGTTTAGATGAACTATTGCTTTAAAGAGTATCACAATTTCGCTACATATCTCATTCTGATATCTTTATGACTTGGTGTCATATGTACTGATTATTTGACCCACCAGGAGATTTCTCACACGGAGCTGAAGCTTCAGTCGTGTCCTGAATGAATCCATCACGAGCGTCTGCGGTCACGTCACGGTCCGTCTCGTTTGAGGAGTTATCTAATAATAACTGGAATCATAAAATTAAACTGAATATTATGAATTATAAACTCGTCCAGGTCACATTTCACACCAAAATAGGTAAATATAAATGTGACCCTGGAGCACAAAATCAGTCTGAAGTCGAATATTTGTAGCAATAACCAAAAATACATTGTATGGGTCAAAATTATTAATTTTTATTTTATGCCAAAAATCATTAGGATATTAAGATCATGCTCCATGAAGATATTTAGTAATTTCCTTACTGTAAATATATCAAACTTAATTTTTGATTAGTAATATGCATTGCTAAGAACTTCATTTGAACAACTTTAAAGATGATTTTCTCAATATTTAGATTTTTTTGCACCCTCAGATTCCAGATTTACAAATATTGTCCGATCATAACAAACCATACATCAATGGAAAGATCAGCTTTCAGATTATATATAAATCTCAATTCTGAAAAATTGACACTTATGACTTGTTTTGTGCTCCAGGGTCACAAATGATGAAGCTGTGAGGGTCCTAAAACGTAATTAATCTTTATGTAAAATATATTTTTTTAATAGTTTATTTGATAGTGAAATGTGACTGATTTGTCTGTACCTCAGAAGAGGGTTTATCTTGGGTTTCAGATGCTGCAGATGAGTTCTGGTGCTGATGTGACGCGAGCGAACGCATGGGGATACGATGCAGATACCCGAACCCAACGCCACATCCCAGACTGACAACACAGACACAAACACATGCTGTTTACAACACAGCGGCTTATTGTAGTGAAGTAAAACCACTCAATGAATAAATACTATTCAAACGCTTTCATTCTATAACTTGAAATTAAAATAAAACTGAAATTAAAATATTTTAGCTAGATGCCAACACTTCTCATTTACTTAATGTACTAAAATAACAAACTTAAATAAAAACTATATATATATATATATCTGAGCAAAATTATAAACAACACTTGTTTTTGCCCTCATTTTTCATGAGCTGAACTCAAAGATAAGACTTTTTCTATGAACACAAAAGGCCTATTTCTCTCAAATATTGTTCACAAATCTGTCTAAATCTGTGTTAGTGAACGAGATAATCATCCACCTCACAGGTGTGGCATATCACGATGATTAGACAGCATGATTATTGCACAGGTGTGCCTTAGGGTGCCACAATAAAAGGCCACTTTAAAATGTGCAGTTTTACTGTATTGGGGGGGGGGGGGGTCTGTATCTGTGACCACCATTTGCCTCATGCAGACTTTTATTGTGGCACCCTAAGGCACACCTGTGCAATAATCATGCTGTCTAATCATCGTGATATGCCACACCTGTGAGGTGGATGATTATAAAACACTTTTTCGTTACTTGAAATAAAATTAATGTACCTGAAAAAATTTATTTCAGCTATCAAATAAATATCGTGTAGACACATTTTTTAAAATAAATACAAAACTGCACAACAGAATGAATAAACCCTGAACTATATATAAGAGCACACTGAGTGATAGTAAATAGCACTGAAACAGAGTCTACATGATTATAGCATGAAGTGCAAGTCCTCATCAGTAACGTGCATCTGGACTGTATTCTGACGTACCTTCCCTCTCCGCCCCAGGCTCCGTTCGGTGTGATCAGCACTTCCCTGCAGCGGTCGCTCTGTGTGTTATACACCAGCAGCTTCAGCGCTTTACCCTCCGACGCCTCGATCAGCGAGAACAAGTCCTCCCACTGAGAGAGATTCATATCAGAGTCAACATCTGCACGATATGTGCTGCTTCAGAGATGATGAACAGATCGTACCTCCTGCAGCACCTGGTCTGCGCCAACAATGTAGTCCGAGTCCGGCTTCAGTCCAGCCAGTCCAGCCGGAGAGTTCCCGTCCACGTCCTGACACAACACGAACGCTTATTAATCTTCTTATGGGTTAAATACATCTTCCACGTCCTGACACAACACGCCAGGTGCATGACATACAGAACGCTGATTCTTCTTCTTATGGTTTAGATACATCTTCATTCGTTTCATTTGGAAAACAAGACTTCTCTTCTCAAGTAAATCAATCTGGGTTCAAAAGTCTTCGAGAACATTAATTCATTTAAAACAGCAAATGCTAAGATATTCATATTTTAAACACAATTTATTAATAAGAAATTATCCAGCACTATTTTGTAGGTTATTGGTCATTTTAATATTCTCCAGTGCTGCTGTCATTACATATATATATATACATACACACACTCACAAACATAATACATATACACACAGATATATATATACACATTCACAATATATACATACATATATATATATAAATATACTACATACACATATATATACACATACACACACACACACATATATATATATAACACATATACACATACACACACATATATACTTATATATATATATATATACATATACATACACACACACATATATATACATACACACACACACATCATATACACATATACATACACCATATATATATATATATATATATACATATATATTTATATATATCATTTTTTTAAAATTATTTAAATGATTTATTATTATTATTAAATATAATAATAATGTATTATATAAAATATATTATATTAATGAAAATATTTTATTTGTGGTTTTATAATTCAGTAATAATACTACTACTAAATAATATTAATATTATAATTGTAAAAAAACATAAAATTAATAATTGTAGGGTCTCAGACTTTTGGACCCCACTGTATAAGATGGAAAAAAAACGGATGGCTAAAAAATAATAATGCTATTTATAATTATCCGAAGCCTAACAGCGGCGCTCACCAGCACATGCCAGACGTTGTGATTGGCCCCTTGGAAAGAGCAGAACCGAACGCTGGCCCCTAACAAGCCCTGACCGCCCCACATGCTGCTGGGAACGACCTCCAGCTCTCTGATCTTCATCACTTTACTGCTGTAAACCTCCAGCTTCACCGGCTTCTCCACGTTTGCCTTCAGCAGGTCCTTCAGCAGACGGCTCTCTTTACTCTGAGAGCGAACACAAGCATCAGCATCAGAGCATACAGACGGTGTGTTAGTGGAACGGGTTTGAGATGATCAGAGATCTCACCAGTCTGGTGTGTCCAATGGACAAAATAAAATCAAAGAAGGGCTCCAGGCCGGCTCTCTCCGCTGGAGAATTGTGCTGAATCTGGAATTAAAGGTGAACAAAAATTATGCTTTCGAAACTATCATTTAATATGACCGAAATTCAGCTTAGTCTTTAGTTAAAAAAACAACAACATACATATACATATATATATACTAGTGCTGTCAAACGATTAATCGCATCCTAAATAAGTATTTGTTTACAAAATATATGTTTGTGTACTGTGTATATATAAAAACACACCATGCATGTATATATTTAATATACAAATTATTTTTTTTTCTTAAATATATACATGTATGTGTGTGTATCTATACATGCATAATAAATATACACAGTGCGCATACATATATTATGTAAATAAAAACTTATTTTGGATGCGATTAATCGTTTGACAGCACTAATACATATATATATATATTATACATGTCTTGTTTACACATAAACATTATTTATATTTACTTGAGAAACAAAATTATGTAAGATAAGTCTTGTTTTCTGAAACAAAAATTAAATTTAAGTGAGTTTAATCATAAAACAAGAACAAATATCCATCAATGGGTCAGAAAAATTATCTTTGAATTAAGTTTATTATTCTCGCTCAAACTGGCAGATATTGGTTTTCTGGTTTTAAGCAAAAACTAAGAAAACAAGACTTAATATCTCGTGACAAGATCATATCTATGTTAACAAGACATAATAAATCTATATTGTGTTGCTTCTCAGGTAAATTATCTTAATTTAAGGATGTTTGTAATGTAAAACAAGACAGAAATATTGAGGAAAAACATGTTTTACAGTGTTGGAACTGATCCAGAAGGATCCTAATGGTGATTTTATTAAAATAAAGACCTTTAAAGATATTAAAACCCGTATTTTTTAGAATATATTGCAGTAATATATCAATCCTGATGTGTTTAACTAGCACACGCACGCAAGAAAGCTTCAGGTCACACATCACGCACTTGATAAAACCCTGACAGCCGCTGATTCATCAGACTCGAGGCCTAATTAAATACAGTAATGACTAAATGATAGTATTTTCCACTCACCCCGTGCACATGATATCCTCCCTCTGCAGTAAACACGCTCTGAATCAAACCCATCCTGAACTGCGTCCAAACACAGCCAACGTCTGCTCATGAATATTAACTAGCACATTAGTTGTTTGGTAACCTCCCTGAAGCTGTCCTCATTAATATTCATTCGAACGTCTGCCTGTTAGCCAATCGCGTAGGACTTCTGGCTGAGCGTCTCGTGACGTCACGCCTTCGCCATAGTAGAATTCGTACTCTCTATTTTAACTCCTTCTGCTTTTAAACATTAACGAGAAGAAAAACGAAATATAACAGTACGGGATACGTATAAAAACTAATAAAATAACAAAATGATTCGTAACCTAGCGTGTTTAAACAGACATGAGTAATCAATTTCAGAAGCTCGATTGATAGTCAATAACACAGACGCTGCTTTCTGTGTGTGATTATTATTCCTGCGCAGGTGGTTGCTTAACGTCCGATATTTTAAATCACAGGTGCCGTTTAATTGTGATAAAGTTGTTGATTTAGTTTAATTATTCGGATAAAATATGTCAGAACACGATAAAACGTGTTTGGTAAGTTTTCATTTGATTTTTTTAATTGAAATATACATTATAAAACCACGTTATAACGACTGGTGTTTGTTTCAACAGCCGTTAATTATTTATTATATGAGGGAGAAATACTACAGACATGCCATAAATACAGCTGTGAGGAATTTAAAGTTGTACAATAATGATGCAGAGCTTCTTCAAAGCTTTTGCAACTCTGATGGAAGGTAGGTTATTTTTTTTACGTGTTTATGATAATATTGTTGATTATTATGATGGTTGAATGACATATGTGGACCACAAAACCATGTTTTTTTTTTCAAAATTGAGATTTATGCATCATTTGAGAAGCTGAATAAATAATATTTCCATTGATGTATGGTTTGTTATGATTGGACAATATTTGAAAATCTGGAATCTGAGGGTGCAAAAAAATCTAAATATTGAGAAAATCATCTTTAAAGTTGTTCAAATGAAGTTCTTAGCAATGCATATTACTAATCAAAAATTAAGTTTTGATGTATTTACAGTATGAAATGTACAAAATATCTTCATGGAACATGATCTTAATATCCTAATGATTTTTGGCATATACAGAAAAATAGATAATTTTGACCCACACAATGTATTTTTGGCTATTGCTACAAATATATGCTGTGCTGCGTCTGTGCTGCAGGGTCACGTATGGCAACTGATGATGAAGATGACGATGATGAGGAGGAGGATGATGATGGATGATGAGGAGGAGGAGGAGGATGATGAGGAGGAGGAGGATGATGAGATGATGATGATGACGATGAAGAGGATGATGATGAGGAGGAGGAGGAGGAGGAGGATGATGATGATGATGATGAGGAGGAGGATGATGATGATGAAGAGGATGATGATGATGATGATGAAGGCTCTTCCACTTGCATCGCCGCTCACACACAGGAGGCTCTGAGAGAGTTTATTCAGCTGAAAGATCATCCTCATCTCTCTCTGTGTTCAACAGCAGCTCTCGTCTACACACACAGACGCTGTGAAAGCATTGGTAACTGAACTACATCCACTGACCTCACTGACTGATGACTGAAGCGTTGATTCACTGATACTCTGTGTTTCTCTTCATCCACGTGAGATCTAGAAGCTGTGAAGGAGCTGAAGCGGTGACCGAGCGTTGTATTACGCCGCGCTGCTCTACTGGATCCTGGAGATGAACCTCAAAGCCAGAACATGCATTAAAACATCTCTGAAACATCTCCGGAGGTTTGTGTGAAAGACCTTAACTCTGTAATGCCTACATTAGCATACTGATACATGCATTTATAAAGTCTGTAAATGATCCAAACACACACAGTCTACTCCATGCTTTCTGTCGTCTGAGCTTTTTAATCAAGTGAAAGCTCTTTTAGTGTAATTGTACAAGCGTCCATCTTCAGCTTCACGTATCTTTCTGCTGTCAAATCTGATTATTATCAAGTAACGTCAGAATAACTGCAGTCATATCTCCAGATGAACACTTACTGAATCAGCTCAGCTTTACTTGATTCTCCATCAATCATGTTTTAGTCTCAGATCTGATCATCAGGATCTTCTGTTTCCAGAAGCTTTACTTTCACTGAATGATCTTCATCTCACATCTTTATTTCTTCATCTCTCAATCAGCATTGCATTATATTTTAATGTTTTTTTTTAAATGTTTGAAATCAACATCAATACAGATATTGCATTCCTAAGAACGTGACCTGTTTTAAATGATGCTGTAAACACCGCTAACAGTTTTCACACGATTCTCTTTCGTCTCTGACCACGAATGTTATCCGTTCTGTGTTTCCGGTGAAAGAGCGTCTTCAGGCTTTAATGCGTGCGGCTGAGATCTCGGAGCCCTTCAATCCCAGCCTGCACGTGGAGCATCAGCCGCCTGGTCCAGTCACTCTAAACACACTCTTATAGCACAGTTTACACATGTGTCATGTAATAGATCAAGACTAGTGCTGCACACACTGTCCGCACTGGGAGTGTTTGTGTCTGTTTCTATGATACTTGCCCTTGGGACGTTCTGAGCTATTCATGTCTGTTTTGGAAGACTAATCTATCCTGTCTGATTATAGCCGTATCTCTGTCACTGAAATGCTGTTTTTCCCGACACAAGCCAGAGATCCTGCAGATGTTGAGCGTGTCCAGCGGCGTCTGATGTCATCTGTGAGCTCGGCTATCTGCTCAATCACCAAAACGAGTATAAAGATGCTACTCAGCAGCACTGAAAACAGACCCCAAGTGCACCTCGGCATTAATAGGTACAGTATCATCTAAATATTTGCTTCTTTAAATTATATAGACTGTGCTTAGACTAAGCCAGGATTAGGCCATAGTTTAATTAGGACTTCAAAAAAAATTATTATAAACATCTCTTAGGAAAAAAAACATTACTGGAGTGCATCTCAAGACAAAACAAAGGCGCTGATATGTTTTAAGATCACTCAGGGCAAGTTTCTTTCAGCTGAAACAGTTCAGGTTTACATTTTAGTCTTGAGCTTAAGCCTAGTCTATGAAACCGGGGGATAGTATATTCATTTAAAGGATTTATTAATTGTGTCTGTGTATACAGTAGACATATGTTACTCATGTTAGCTCAGGTCTAATACAACAATTTTAATAATATTACATTTAAATTGCATTAATCATATTTTATTATTTCTTTTGATTTATGGGTAAAATATAAGATTCACTCTGAGTATTGTACAGCGAAGCTGTAAGAGAATGTATTTATTATTATTATTATATAGTTTTTGTCTATTGCATGCTGTTGTGGAAGTTTAATTGCCGTCTTAATATAAAAATGTTTCAGGGAAATAAGTGAGCAGCTTCCAGGACCTCATACTAGGATCTTGCTGGCTGATGCCTTCATGAAGATACACCAGGTGTGTATTTAATGTTTCGACGTCTTCATTTGGCTTCTCGGTACCAAACCTCTCATTAAATATCTTCTTAAAGCCAGAGGAAGCAGTCAAGATCTACCAAGAAGTAGAGAAAATATCTCCAACGGATACTTTAGCCGTGAAAATAGGCCAGGCTTTAGTGAAGGCTCACGAATACGACAAGGCAAGTGGCTTCTACAAGGACTTCTAACTGAACATGTTAAAGGAACTGTTTGTCTCTCATCTGTAATGCTCGTGTTTCAGGCTGTGAGCTGTTATGAGTCGGCTCTGGAGACGGATACGCCGGACTGTCTTATGAGTGTCGAGCTGTCCGAGCTGCTGATTAAACTGAAACGGTTTGAGAAAGCTCAGCAGGTCCTGGAAAAGGCCTTGGAACGTCAACCTAGTACAGACAAACATATTTCAAAATTCAACCATGAGAAACAGGAATTATTGTTCTCGGCATGTCATTTTTGTTCTGCTTTTACAGCTGCTGCGTTGACTACGGTGATGGAATGAAGTAACAGTTTTACGAGTTTTAGTAAAAGTACTACGTGCCAGGAATGAGTCTGCTCAGGGCGTCATGAAAAGGGTTGGTTTTTAAAGTTATATTAAGACATTAATGGAATAGTTTCCCCTAAAAAATGGCCATGCAAGATGTAAATGAGTGTGTTTCTCAGCAATGGATGCATCAAGTGAATGGGTGCCGTCATCACAATAATAATTAACTGATCACAAGTGGTGTGGATGGACTCCAGTGATGTTTTTAACATCTGGAGAAGACTCTCATTCTGACGGCACCCATTCACTGAGCATTCCATTGCTGAGACACTGATGCAGAGACACATTTCTCCAAATCTGATGAAGAAACAAACTCATCCTAATCTTGGAGGACTTTGTTGTTTTTGTTGTTGATCTAAATCCTTTGTTTTGCCGTTTTTAAATTTTTGGCTGAACTTTTCCTTTAAGTGCTGCTTTCTTAGACTAAGATGGATTAACAACAGCCTGACATTGTTTGGTGACTTTTTTTCTATGTGCAAACAAATTAAAAATGCTCTTGTCAGTTGCATGATCTCCAGCAAAAAGTAGTTTTCCGGACTGCAAACGAGCATCCGGAAGAATCAGAGGAACAGCGGAAGTTGTTAGTGGTGATCTGTTGTGATTGGGCTCGTGAGTTTCACCTCGGACACGACCTGGAGAAGGCCGAACAGCACTACGGTCACGCTTTAAACCTGAGCCCGGACAACGAGGAGGTCAGTCAGCTGGAATCAGCAATGTTTTGAACCTCGAGGGGATGGTTTACGTCTGTTTCGTGCAGATCATCTTTCGTCTGGCTCAGTTATACTACGAGCATCAGAAGCTGGATTACTGCGAGGAGCTTTGTCTGAAGATCCTGCAGCTTCATCAGAACCACACCGCTGCCTCGCTGGTACGGACTCGTCCCAAACCAGATGCTCCGCTCTTATTTGCAGAGATTCATCTCAATATGTCTGTGCTTGGTTTTGTCCTCAGCTGTTGGCTGATGCATTATTCTGGAAGAACCAAAAAGAGGAAGCAGTCAAGATTTATGCCAGTGTTATGGAGCGAAACCCAGGTGCAATATCACTTTATGACACCAAACAGTGTTATTTTAATATCATTGAGATACTAATATAGTTTTTTATGTACATTTTGAATTAGTTTGTGTCATTTCTGTCCATTTTTACATTTAAAGTTGTTATTTATAAAAAAAAAAAAATTATGTCCGTTTAGTTTTTATAATTTCAATTTTCATTTGAATTATTATAGTACAATAGATAAAGATAAAAAAATAAAATATGATATGTTGCTTTGGCAACTAATTGAAATAAAATAAGTAAAATATTTTTTTTTTCTCCAAGTAATTTTTTTAATAATAACACTATTTATTGCACTTAAATATAAATTTTCTGTTTCCATACTAGACGACTTCCATGCCATGGCCAAGTTTCTGCACGTTCTGCGCCGGACGGGGAAACTGGAAGACGTCCGGTCGGTTTTTACAGCGTGTGAGACGTTCAGTCCGCTGTTGGTCAGAGAAGCGGGTTATAATTACTGCAAGGGGCTCTACTTCTGGTCAGTGGCCATCAGACAATATCATAACTTGTATTATAACTGGTGTAATTGTACGTTTTTGGAGAGAATAAGGATGAGACACATGTTTCTCAAGAATGAACTAATCAGTAAACGGTTAATCTAACAGAGAAATGTTATATTTCACCTCAAAATAAAAATATATACATATTTAAAATTCAAAGTGAAAATTAAACCGTAGTTATAATAAAATATTATAGTAATAAGTTATTATATTACTAGTCGTAAAAATGGTTCCAATTTTATTACATTATTTTATTTTACATATTATATATATATTGTGCATATATGTATTATATATAATTAATTTAATTTGAGAAAGAGAGGTAAAACATGACTTAAACATTTCTTTGTTTTTGTGAGATTTATATATTTTTTTTGTTCCATTTATTTATTTGAACCAAAAAATGAAAGTAGGCACATCTCCAGAGATATAGAAATATGTATGTTCTCACCACAGGTGACGTTTTGAGACGCTCTTCATGAGGAAATGTATTTATTAGAAGAGAAAATCTTGTTAGTGAGACAGTTTCTAGTGGTATTCTGTGCTAATGAATAGAGTATAATTGATTATCATCTGTTAAATGTGTCCTGAAAGTCTTCTCACATGTGCTTCATGAGATGGTGAGAGGTTTGTGTGCACTGCTTGACCTCAGGCACTCGTGCCAGGTGACTGAAGCCCTGACGCACCTGAACAAGGCCCGAGGAGACCCGGACTGGACAGAACCAGCGGTGGATCTGATGCTCCGGATCTGCCTGAACCCTGACCGAGACGTCTTCGGAGGAGAGCTGTTAGAGAAAGCACAAAAGCACACGAGGTGAGAACAACTGACACCAAATCTGTTCAAACAATACCCGATGATTTCATGCAGTTCGTCTGTGATTGTGTCTCCAGCAGTGAGTCGAGAACAAGCACAGCTCACAACATACTCTCCATGTTTCGACCGCGATCTAAACCTGAGCAGGACAAGCTCGAGCTGCTCTCCAATCTGTGTCGAATCTACAGCAACGAGCCCAAAGAGGTGAAGCGAGCCGTGCTGGAGCTCACGGACATGCAGGCCAAGAACGTAAGACACGTGACGGCATCAACAGTCACGCATTTCACTTTTAGTCGAATTATTAACTTTCATTTACGGTGTTATTCAGTCTTTAACCACTGGAGACTGTAGAATGCATTTCTACCCTTCAGAGTGTTTTTTTAGGAAGTTACTGGTTTTAAAACCATGATCTTTATGCATATTGTTTTTAGGGATGAATTTGGTACAAATGTTGCAATACAGGATATTCAAGGTTGCAAAATGTCACCTCTGTTGTAATTATGTTCACAAGTACTGTAGATTTGAGGCTATAATGTCACACTCCTTATAGTCAAATTACATGATAGTAATAATAACAATTACAGAAAAATGACAAAAAATGTTAACTAATATTAAAATGAAACGGAAAATACCCAAAAAACTATACAATTATGTACAAAATTAATATTAATTAACTGATGTTTGAAATATACTTTTAATGGTTTGTTATTAAACCGTTTCTATTATTCACCTTTCCAATAAAAATAAGGAAAAACTATGTGGAAATAAATACAAATAAATGTGAACTAAAATTTATGAAAAATTAACTCAAGGTTTCAAGGTTTGTTTATTCGTCACATAATAAATTATACAGGGTATAATCAGAAGTGAAATGTAAATCAAATCAGGTCCGCTCAGTGGACAGTGCAAAAAAAAATACAAGTTAAATAAAAGTAACACAACACAAGAGCATATATATAAATATAAGTAAAAAAAAAGAGAAATAAAGAGTAAAATGTGCAATAGAATAAAAAGTGCAAAACAAATAAGATGTGCAAAAACAGTATATTGGGACTTAATAAATAGTAATATGAACAAGAGGGATGTGCAAACGGGTTGTACCAGGTATGTACACATAGCAGCAATACGGATGATGAGAATAAATGTACAGTGAGTCTTGTAAATGATTATGAAACTGAGTTTGTGTTAAGGAGCCTGATGGCCTGAGGGAAGAAGCTCCTCCTCAGTCTCTCAGTTTTTGCCATCATGCTCCTGAAGCGCTTGCCAGATGGCAGTAAACAGAAAAGATGGTTACCAGGGTGAGTTGAGTCCTTGATTATTTTAGCAGCTCTGCTTTTGCAGCGTTTGAGGTAGATGACCTGCAGAGAGGGGAGAGCAGACCCTGAGATGCGCTCAGCTAAGCGCACGACTCTCTGTAGAGCTTTGCAGTCCTGGTTTGTGGCGTTACCATACCACACTGAGATGCACTGAGTCAGTACACTTTCTATGGCCCCTGAATAGAACGTTTTCAGGATTGCTGGTGAGACCCTGAATTTCCTCAGCTGTCGCAGATGGTACTCAATGACACAATAATACTGCCTCTAAAACCTTTGAAAGTACACCGTTACACGTTGCATATCTGCTATGTGTGTGTCTTTCAGTTGTGTCTGTGAAGCCAGAAATGTCTCTCAGCGCTGATGTTTCTCAGTGAACTGCTCCGTCTCTCTGCAGGTGATGCTGGAGGCGTCTCTGCTCATGATGGCTCAAGGTTTCGTTCAGCTGAAGCAGATTCCCAGAGCCAGAAACGTCCTCAAACGCCTCTCCAGGATGGAGCGGAGCGACTCAAACACGGAGGACTTGGAGAACGCCTGCCTGCTCTTGGCTGACATGTACATGAAGCTGGGGAAGTACACACTAGTGGACAAACTGCTCCGCAGCTGCATACGACACAATCAGGTCTGTTTCCGCTCATTGTAGATTTACTGACGGTTTACTGTTTGGCCGAATCTTGAGAAAGCACACAAAAGATTAAAAAAATACTTCTGAGAAAGCAGTTCATGCTTATAAGAAATACTGGAAATACCATGTTCAGCTCTTAAAGTGACAGTTCTTCGAGAGGTCAATAGCTTTATTTCAGTTTAGAAGTCAATTTCTAAAAACATTTTCACTTGAGAAAACAACATTATTATCTTTATGCCTAAGTGTATATAACTAATTGGGGTGATAATTTAATTTTTAACTGTCACCCGTCCCCTCAGAGGGACGCCTAAGTTTACTTCTCTAAATTACAAATTAATCCTAATCTAATCATGACAAACTATATATCGCTGGATATTTCACCACTGTTGTAGGAGAAGTAATAATTTATGACGAGTGCACCTCAAAAATCTACATCATAACATGAGTTCTGACATTAAGTGACCCTGGAGCACAAAACCAGTCTTACGTGTACGCCTTTCAAAATTGAGACTTAGACATCATCTGAAAGCTGAATAAATAATATTTCCATTGATGTATGGTTTGGACAATATTTGAAAATCTGGAATCTGAGGGTGCAAAAAAATCCAAATATTGAGAAAATCATCTTTAAAGTTGTTCAAATGAAGTTCTTAGCAATGCATATTAATAATCAAAATTAAGTTTTGACATATTTACTGTAGTAAATTTACAAAATCTCTTCATGGAACATGATCTTTACTTAATATACTAATGATTTTTGGCATAAAAATGTAAAATAAAAATTGATAATTGTCACAGAAAGTCTTTCTTTGTGGCCTTTTTTCCGATCACACTTTAGAAATAAATGTATAAATTATATCAATTGAAAACGTTAAATCTCGAAATGAATCCTATGAAAACCATTTTAAAATCGGTTGCATTGCCTTTGAAATGGTTCATCAAAATCATATTACAAAATGTTTTCATGAATTATAACGATTTGATTTAAATTAAATTAGGTATATGATGATGGATGATTGACGCCAGGACTAGTTGCTGTTAGTTTTTCTCCACTTTAGGCTAAAATGGCACGTTTGATCGTTTGTTTCATCAGTCGTGTAGTAAGGCGTACGAGTATCGGGGTCTGATGATGGAGAACGAGCAGAGATACAGCGACGCGGCGCTACAGTATGAACAGGCCTGGAAATACAGCAGCAGAACACATCCAGCAGTCGGTGAGACTTTCTCATGTTCCCCTCAAACTAAAACATTCAGTTCCTTCAGAAACGCTTGCATCTGAATCTCACCGCAGGGTTTCGTCTGGCCTTGAACTACCTGAAGTGTAAGAAGTACACGCTGGCGGTTGATGTGTGTCGTCAGGTTAGTATGAGGCTTGATTGTCTCTGTATTGAAACGGGTTGATCTCATTGACTGGTGTTTGGTTGTAGGTGCTGCAGCAGTGTCCAGATTACCCACGGATCCAAGATGAGGTTCTGACCCGAGCTCAGCTCTGTCTCCGTCTGTGACCGCGTGTGTGTGATTTTAGAGCGACTGGGAGCAAGATTTCCCTTCTGAACCTCTTTCATTGAGAGATTTTAGGTCGAAAACTAGTTTACATTTATGCAGACACTTTTATCCAAAGCGACTTACAGTGCATTCATGCTATACATTGTTTTATCAGTATGTGTTCCCTGGGAATTGAACCCATGACCTTTTGCGCTGCTAACGCAATGCTCTACCACTGAGCCACAGGAACACTTAGTATAGGGACCAATTCTTACTATAAACTAGTTGCTTATTAAAGTGTTAGTTCACCCAAAAATGTTAAGTTAGTCCATGTTTTACTCACCCTCAAGGCATCATAGAGTGTATATGACTTTCTTCTTTCAGATAATCCAGTCGGAGTTATATTTTGGCTCTTTCAAGCTCTATAATGCATGAGTGGGTGTTTTTGTTTAACAGTGCAAAAGTGGGCAAATAAAGCGCATGCATTCATATTAAAATGTGCATCACATGGCTCCGGGGGTGAATAAAGGCCTCCTGTAACGAATCCATGTGTTTTTGTAAAAAAATAAATCCAAATTTAAAATACAGGAGGCTTTTATTCATGTAACAAGGACACCGGAAAAGTGTAACGCATAATTATAGTTTAGAATGGTCAATATTTGTAATTATGTATCTAATAATAGTAAAAAAAGATAAGTAAAGATTAATAAATAATTTGAAATTAAAATAAAAAAACGAAATTCTAGTAGTAACTATTACAAATATATTAATACATTTTTTAATGTTAAAATATATTTAACTTATGTAATAAATTAGATTATTATAGTTACAAATAAATATTATATATAAAATAAGTAAAAAAATACAAAAAATATTTTTAGTTGTAAATATTAATAATATAATTAATATAAATTATATAGTAATATAATATTAATATTGAATATTAATAATGATATATGTTTTTAAGTTAAACTGTTTTTAAACTCTTTTAATATTAAATAAACTATTTTTCAATATTTCACAAATAAATAATTTTTGTATATGCATGCTGTAAATGATTTGAGGCACTTATATAATTGTAATAAATCATTACAAGATTTAACGTGGAGACATGTTTGGCCATCAAATATACATTAGTGTGTAAAGAATGTAGAAAGTGCTCATGAAACGGGGACAATGAAAAAAGAAGTCAATCTGTGATGCAACATGAAAATAATTGTAGGGGAAGGAGTGCTGTTGTGTCAGAGGAAGTGATGGTGTCATCGACAGGCGCTGAGTACCTGTATCATAACGGATTCTGTAGAAGAACACATACAGATTGTGCTTGAGAAGAGCGGAGCATCAGCGGCCCGGAGCAGAGGTAAGTACAGAACCGTCTGTCCAAGCACCGCTTGATGTTTCTGTGGTTCAGAATTGTGTCTTCATCCACAGATGTCCATCTCCGACGGTCCTGCGTCCTCCATCTGTATGTTTGCTCTCCATCATCAGAACCCCGACGCCAGCACCATGAGCGCTCCGATGCCAGCGCTGGACGCGGGTCTGTACGGCCAGTCCATGGGCTATCCCAAGACGCCAGACGGCCGGAGCATGGAGCAGATGATGGGCTTCGTGCCGTACTCCTCCAGCAGCACCGAACGAGCCGCGCAGCAGAACCAGCAGGTAACACGGATCCATTGTGTCTTTCTGCCATTGTGTGCTTTCTGCAAGACCTTTCTGCCATTGTGTGCTTTCTGCAAGACCTTTCTGCCATCGTGATATATCGTGGCTCTTAGTGATTGTGATGTCCCTGTAAGTCGCTTTAGGTAATAACATCGGATTAATGTAAAACATGAAAGTCTTCATCAAATTTAGCATTAAACTACATCATTTTTTTTGTCCAAATCTCTAAAATGCACACGTCTGTCTAAACTAAAACTTATGTGCATAATAATTTAAACATGTTTATTGATTATGTCTGAGATTACAAGTCATTTAATCAGTAAAATAAGAATTATAGGGGTAAATAGTTAATTTTAGTAATTATATATTTGTATAATAACATTTATAATATGTTAGATGACAATAAATAACTCTATGTCTGAGTACAAGCAAAATTAATCAGTAATAAATAGCTAAATAATTAGTTCGTTTTTTAACTTATTTCCTTTTTTTCATATATAAAATGAAAGTCTTGAAATTTTAAAATGAAATTCAACACATTTTGGTTTCAGTTTTAGATGACTGTTGTTAGTATTAAATATTATAAGAATGTCGTAGTTTTTATTCTTTTTTAGTTTGAGTTATTTTCAAGTTAAACTAAACAAAAATGAGATGTTGCTGAAATAAAAAAGTTTGAATTTTCTGTAAAATATTTCAGTTATTTTTATTGTTTAGGAGCACTAGTTGTTTGTGTTATTTTCCAGTGTATTACATTTCTTGCTTTTTCTATTATAAAGAGCATTGCTCAGCATTCTCATGTACTAATGAAAATTATAACCTGAATGCAATTGTAAGTCGCTTTGGATAAAAGCATCTGGCATCCGTTTTTTTCTGGTCCGTTTTCGGTAACTCTGCGAATCTTCGGGAAGGATTTTTCTCAGTTTCTTCTGCCGCCCCCCCCGGCCTCCACCCTGCGGCCGATGGGACAGAAGCGCGGCCCGAGCAAAGACAGCGTGGAGTACCGTCTGCGCAGAGAGCGCAACAACGTGGCGGTGAGGAAGAGTCGTGATAAAGCGCGGCGGCGGATCCAGCTGACCCAGCAGAGGGCGCTGCAGCTCCAGGACGAGAACCACAGACTGCAGCTGCACATCCAGCACCTGTCGCACGAGGTGGATTCACTCAGACACTATCTGTCACAGCGCCACCTACAGGCCAGCGAGCAGGACGCCGCCGGAGACTGAAGCCGGAGTCTGGTGATCGGGATCCAATCATTCTGATTGGCTTTGTGATTTCATATAGCTTCGTTCGATGGGATGGGAAATAATCCACTGTGGACTAAAACACTTGATGCATGGGAGCTATTTCCACCACTCAATAAAAATATGGAAATTGTAATTGCAACTAGTTTTTTTTCAGAATTGCATTGTATCCAATTCTGAGTTCATATCTTGCAAATCTTACTACTTTCTTTTTTTCAGAAATTTGAGTCACATTTTTTGAGTTTTTGTTCTCAGAATTGTGAGAAAGTTGCAATTACTTTTTTTTTTCTTGGTGGCAGAAATAATCTTGTGTAGATGACTAGCTGGAGTCACACAAAACCTGTAATTTGAGATAATAAACTCCTCGAGTCATTCAGAAAAAAGCAGAACAAACTCTTTAGGCATTGTAGTTTGAGCGTTTCTGTTTTGATTTAAATAAACGGTTACATTTTTTAACTCATGGTCATTTTTGTGCTTTTCAGTCATTTTTTGGAAGTCCATTTTTATAGAGAAACTAAAGAAAAATGTCTTTATATCTATATTTTACAACGTATACTATATGGCTTCTCAGGAGAATGCATTTATGTGATTAATAAAAATTAATTGCACACAAATACTGTATATCATAAATTGTAATTAATTTGATAAAATTAGAGCAACATATAAAACACATTGCCCCCAAAAATGTTTGTTTGTAATTTTATATATTTTTTATACACTGTATTTTGTTGCTTCAGATATTTATTGTTTACTTTTAAAATTTTGATGAGAAGCCATACAGTATAATATAATATTTGTCAAATATTATATTTTAGTAAAAATGTTAAACTTTTCTTGTTTTTCTAACACATTTCTTGTCTAGACATCACAGCTGAACCGTAAAATCTACCTTCAGTTTATAGTCTGCTTTATTTGACCGTGTGGTTTTATTGTGTTCATAAATATATATTAATTTAACTTAAAAACACATTCAGAAATAATGACTGATTGCATCTGGTCTTTTAAACCAACATACAAAACCACTGCTAGATAAATCAGATTTGTGCAATTGACCTTTTGACCAAAGATCTTACGGTTACTGAAATAAAGACCCGTCACAACTAGCACTAAAACTAATATACAGTGTGATACTAACTATCCAAGGAATGAATGACTTTAAGCAATCGTGGTGATTGTCCTGCACTGAGATGTTAATGTGATTATTGAGGTTAATTCGGCTGATCTGCATTGATTGTGAATTGCACAACACACGAGCAGAATGTCATCGTTCCTCTCTTCAAACGGACGCGATGACTCGGGCGTTTGCGTGGAAGAGCTCAGGCCGAGCGGCAGTGGGACGGGTGAGATTTCAACACCATTGTGAGACGGTGATCGTGATAGCATCATTGCACAGAGCCGTTCGGTCTTCCTGTGGCTTGCACTGCAGACCGAGGACACGGCCTTATCTCGCCTGCTGGCTTGACTCTGAGGGATCTAGTTAGGGCTGCAGATGACTGCGGCTGATATCTGCGCTAGTCCACTACAGCACACCCTGACATCCATTAATGCACACAACTGTGTTGTAACTGGATTCCGTGTGGCGGTGGGGCAATCTGTGGTCCCAGACCTGAAATCTGGCCACAGGGTTAGGAAAGAGTGTGTTTCAACTGAGGCTCTGTTACTCAACACCGCGCCAGAGAACAGAGATCCACGCTCACAACACCTGATCGCCCTCAAACATAGGCAGATGTCATATAGTTGCATTTGAAATTGAAATATAACATTTCATGATATTATCATTTTTTTTAAATGTAAAATACAATTTTAGGCCTACAATTAATGTAACTTTTAACAATAAAATAGTTATAATTAATTGTATACATATGAAAAAAGAACGCTTACTATGTAAGTTATTTTATAAAATAATATAATATATAACAAATGAAATGCAAATGGTGCCAGGCTTAAAATATAATTGAATATAATACAGTTATATAATGTATAATAATATATACATTATACAATATAATATATATATATATAAATATATATAGTATCTCACAGAAGCGAGTACACTCCTCACATTTTTGTAAATATTTTATATCTTTTCATGTGACAACACTGAAGAAATTACACTTTGCTACAATGTAAAGTAGTGAGTGTACAGCTTGTATAACAGTGTAAATTTGCTGTCCCCTCAAAATAACTCAACATGGCCATTAATGTCTAAACCGCTGGCCACAAAAGTGAGTACACCCACTTGGGCCCAATTAGTGTGTCATGTGACTCGTTAGTGTTACAAGGTCTCAGGTGTGAATGGGGAGCAGGTGTGTTAAATTTGGTGGCCACCATTATCGCTCTCACTCCTCTCATACTGGTCACTGGAAGTTCAACATGGCACCTCATGGCAGCTCTCTGAGGATCTGATAAAGTTGCGCTCTACATAAAGATGGCGTTATGAAGATTGCCAAGACCCTGAAACTGAGCTGCTCAAGACCATACAGGGTTTAGGTCTGGAGAACATGCTTGGCCAGGTCCATCCACCTTTACCCTCAGCTTCTTTAGCAAGGCAGTGGTTGTTATCATGTTGGGAAATACGTGTGCTGCCAGCATTGCTGCCCAGATGTTGAAGGGAGGGGATCATGCTCTGTCAGTGCTCAGTACATGTTGGCACACTGCATCAAATTGGTCTGCATGGCTGTCCCCAGAAGGAAGCTCCCACCACCATTCTAAAGATGATGCAGGCAAGACAAGTCCGTTAATAGTTTGCTGAAGACAAGGAGCTTGACTAAGGACATGGATTACTGGAACCATGTCCTTGGTCTGATGTGACCAAGATAAATTATTTGGTTCAGATGGTGTCAAGCGTGTGTTGGTAACTTCAGCAAACTGTTTGCGGGCTTTCTTGTGCACAATCTTTAGACAAGTGTGTCTTGCCTTCTGGGACACAGTCAAGCATGGACCGATTTGGTGGGAGTGTGCGGCATGGTCCGGCACTGACAGACTGCATCTGAGCAATGCTGTCAGCACTGGGAGCATACAGTGCATTGAGGGAACCATGAATGCCAACATGTACTGTGACATACTGAAGCGCGGAGCACGTGACCCCTCCCTTCTTTGGAGACTGGGCCGCGCGAGGTCAGTTCTGATGGAACCGGTCCAGCATGATAACGCCACTGCCTCTCTAAAGAAGCTGAGGGTAAAGGTGATGGACAAGCATGTCTCCAGACCTACCCTCTTTATTGAGCAACAATCTGTTTTTCAGGGGAATCCTCAAATGGAAGGTGGAGGAGCGCAAGGTCTCTAACATCCACCAGCTCCGTCATGTCGTCATGGAGGAGTGAAGAGCGATAACTCCAGTGTCAACCTTTGAAGCTCTGGTGAACTCCATGCCAAGAGGGTTCAGGCAGTGCTGGAAAATAATGGTGGCCACACAAAATATTGACACTTTGGGCTATATTTGGACATTTTCACTTAGGGGTGTACTCACTTTTGTAGCCAGCGGTTTAGACAATTAATGGCTGTGTGTTGAGTTATTTTGAGGGGACAGCAAATTCACACTGTTACACAAGCTGTACACTCACTACTCTACATTGGAGCAAAGTGTCATTTCTTCAGTGTTGTCACATGAAAAGATATAAAATATTTACAAAAATGTGAGGAGTGTACTCACTTCTGTGAGATACTGTGTATATATATATATATATATACATACATATACATATTATATATTGTGTTTGAAATTAATATCTAACTTTTAATAAATGCGTGTATGTGTGTGTGTGTGTGTGTATATATATATATATATATACACACACACACGCACATCTAACATTTCGAAATATATAATATTATAAAATATGCAAAGTTGACCTTTACAGCATAATAGTTTGGCATCAGATGGTAGTACCATGGTGCTGCATAATAGCATGGTAGTATCATGATACATGGAAGTAAATAAATAAATTGTAGGCTCAATTAAAAAAAAACATAACTTTTCATAATATAATATATGAAACATTTTTTACAAGGGACATTCAAGACATACAGTTGCAAAGGTTACACTTACAAAATATAACTAGCATCAGATGGTCGTGCCAGAATAGCGTGACATTACCATGATACATGCTATACTTCATCTAAAAGTTATTTAACATCATTTTGCATAATTCATGTACATGCTATTTTATGAACATGTATTAATTGATACATTAAATATTTGTGCTTCATAAAATAAAATAATTGATGCATTTCTGTGTGCAGTATTTTAATATATTTATACAATACCCAGATGACACATTATGATTCACACTGTGTTGAGATACTGTATCCCACAATGCAATGCCCTTGACTTGACACTGAGATTAACACATTTTTACACAAAACTGGATTTGTACTGGACTTCCTTGTTGTATACTTCACTTTTTCGATAAACGTTGTAGGTCATTCATGCATTTCATCATGCATACAGAAAATTCACATACTATGCAGATTTCATACTGCATACATCGATACTCTCATAATGTACTATTTTTAATAGTATGCAATATATAGTGTATTGTCTGTACTGCATACGATATAGAGATACTACTGTTCTGCATACTATGCACTATATTATACTACAGTGCATAGAATGCAGCACAGTAAATCATTTTTTGTGGTAATTGGCTCCCTCGTGCGGCCGTGTCTTTGTATAAGGTTTCCGATGCTGTCCGAAAGTTCCCGACGGTTCCCGAACCTCGCCGCCAGTCGAGCCAGTCTTTCCGCCCCGTCCGCGTCTCGGAGCCGGGGATCTGCTTCCGTCCATGGCCTTCATCTCTGGAGCAGCGGCATCCAGGCTTGATTTAGCATCATTGAACGCGTTTGTTTGGCGTCTCGCGCGGCGGATAGAACGCGTCAGATCCGCTGCACTGAAGCGACGAGCTGTTGTTTCTGCGGAGAGACGTTCACTGCACTGGACTGACCGAGTCCAGAACACACCGGACCAGCGCAAACCATCATCATCATCAGTGTGGACATCTGCAGTAGCAGGTAAAGATCCAGGTTTGAGAAATCAAGTCAATTTAATATCCGGGCTTATGAATGCTGTTCAGAAGACCCGCTCATTTACATAATCATATTCGTGTTTATATTCGTTGGTTTCTGTAATGCATATGGTTTCCATAATTATTTTCTTCTCTCTATAATTCCACGTACACAACACTCGCATTCATCCAATTCTATTCATTCCTTCATTTCACTTCGGTTTACTCTTTCATATTTTTTCCACTTTTGATCTTTATTATTTAATTTCACTTTGATCTGAAATCTCTTACTCTCGCTATATATATATATATACCAGTTATGTCTCTCTCAAAGTATCTGTCGTTAGAGAATGCGTGTCTCTCTCTCTCTGTGTGTGTGTGTGTGTGTCTGTGTGTGTGTGTTTCTCTGTGTGTGTGTGTGTGTCTCTCTCTCTGTGTGCGTGTGATTGTTTGTCTGTGTGTGTGTGTGTGTCTCTCTGTGTGTGTTTCTCTCTGTCTGTCTGTGTGATTGTGTGTCTCTGTGTGTGTGTCTCTCTCTGTCTGTGTGTGTGTCTCTCTCTCTCTGTGTGTGTGTGTGTGTGTCTCTCTCTCTGTGTGTGGTTGATTGTGTGTGTGTGTCTGTATGTGTGTGTGTGTCTGTGTATGTGTGTGTGTGTCTGTGGTTGTGTGTGTCTGTGTGTGTGTATGTGTTTGTGTGTGTCTGTGTGTCACAGCCTGAGAAACAGCAGGTGAATGTGTATTGTGTTTGACCTTACCTGCATGTGTGTTATTGTCCACCACAGTGATCATTAGTATGTATGTATGTTTCTATGTAAGTTAAAGACTGTGGTATCAAACGTTCAAATGTTCTTATGTGTTACAGTTTAATACTATCTAAGATGTTAGAATATTCTATTAATGCGATGTTCGTTTAACTATTATATTATTATTATTTTATCTTTTTGTACATGTATACTAAGCTTTGGCCATATTGTATCATTTACAGTCAGGCCAATAAAGCAATTTTGAATTGAATTAAATTGTCATATATATCTCTCTATTGTTATATACTGTATATCTATCTGTCTCTGTCTATCAATTGTTTTATACTATCTATCTCTATCATTTGTTATATATACCTGTCATATCTATCTATCTATCTATCTGTCATATCTATCAATCTATCATGTTATATATTATCACTCTATCTGTCTATCTATCTATCTATCATATCTATCTATCTGTTATATATAGCTATCTATCTATCTATCTGTTATATCTATATCTATCTATCTATCTGTTATATATAGCTATCATATCTATCTATCTATCTGTTATATATAGCTATCATATCTATCTATCTATCTATCTATCTATCTGTTATATCTATCTATCTATCTATGTGTTATATATCATATCTATGCTTGTCTATCTGATTTGATGTGCGCTTGTCTTCTGCAGGTTATTTCTCGTCTGTCTCGGCGTGAGCAGCGGAAGAGAGAGAGCGAGAGACACAGACAGCAGTCTATCTTTCTCTCTCTCTCTCTTCACCTGCATCCGCAGCAGCAGTGTCTCTGTAAGGCTCTGGTCAGTGTGGCGCAGCTTCTGTCCAAACCATGACGTCACCCCCATCCCCGCTGGCCTCCCCGTCCCCGTGTCCTCCTCCTCCTCCCTCGCTCCCGTCCTCCCCCACGCTCTCGTCTCTCGCCCCGTCCTCGCTCCCGCTGCCGCCCTCGCTGCCGCCCACCGGAGAGGTCATGATTCTGGCTCTGGGCCGTAAGAAGCAGCGGCTCCTCATCGCTCTCTCCATTCTGCCGAATCTCTTCCTGGCGTTCCTGCTGTCCTCCGACCCGCTCCTGACCCTGGCCCCGCCCTTCTGCTGTCTCCCGCGACCCGCGCCCACTCCTCCGGTGACCAGCGCCTCCGTGTGGACCACGAAAGGAGACGGAGACCTGGCCCAGTGCAAGCACATGTTGGTCAACGGCACGCAGTCGTGTGTGAAGGACTGTGATGCTGGATACGACTACAACGTCACCGAAGGCCTGACCAATAATATCGTCACAGAGGTGGGCCGACACTAATGAACTAATAAGTACACTATATTACCAAAAGTATTGGGACAATCCCTTCTAATGAACAGGTTTGACTACTTTAGTCATTTCCATCCAAATTTGGGAAGTTTTTGGTCCTTTTTGGAGGATGATAGCCAATGATCGCTACAAAAGTGTAATATATGTATTATTATCATTTTAATTTCATTACATCTAATTTAGCCTAACTGAATTTGTTGTGTTTTAATTTTTTTCTGTTGCTTAGCTTTTACTTTTCTATTTTTTGTTTCCGCTTTAGTAATTTTAGTAAATAAACGAAACGAAAAATTTGAAAATTTTGTCTTCACAACTTACTGAAATAAAATCAGATTGTTTGTTTGTATATATAATAAACATTTAATGTTTTTTTTCCCAATTAACAATTTTTTATTTTAGTTGATAACACTTATAGACACAAAATAGGGTTATTCAGGGACTGCTAGAGAAAAATGCAATAATCATATAATATTTGTCCTTTATTATATCAGAAAAACTCCATGGACATGAATGAATTATTATGAATGTCCCAGCATATTTCATTTGCTCCTGCTGTCTCCGTATTTGAAGCGTATTTCAAGTAATTTGTCAAAAAAGCTCAATGATATTTCACAATCCCAGCCAATCAGAAGGGTTCTGATGTTACATGTATAGTAACTTGTGAGGTTTAGTGCGATGCTGCAGAAATAGAACGTGACTGTTGCTTATGATGGAGTCAAGCTCAGATTAGCTTGAAATAGATGCATGGCTTGTTGCTTTATGGTGTTCATGTCTGTCCAGCTCTGTCTGGTCTGCATTCATCAGATTCCTCACTTTATTACATACATATGTATTGGACGAGAGATGCCAAACTGGGGCGTATCTAAGGTTAGTTGAAGGTGTTCTCCACCCTGAAGACTAGTCATGTGTACAGTTACAGTACAACTGGTTTGGTCACATTTCAGCTGATTAACTCGTTTGTGTTGCGTCATCATGATGCAGGTGTTTGGTCACATGACATCGACTCATTCATGTTGAGTTTTAGAGTGATTGGATATATTAGGATTTGTTTTTAAAATATACTATTATAGCAATTATAATTTTGAATTAACTTATATTTTTAGTTTTAGATTAAGTCTTAGTATTTTTTGTGATTAAAAAAAATAAATCTTAGTCATTTTCAGTATTTTTAATATATATATATTTCTTTATAGGTTCTACATATTTGTATGTGTATAGTTATTTCAGTTTTAATATTTGTAGTACTTCAACTAATTTATTTCATTTAGCGGTCAAAGCAACATTTGTCAATTTGTGTTTAAACTAATATTTATATTTAATTTAGTTTGAGATTTATTTCAGATTTAAAGTTTTTAATTAACTTTCTATAGCTTTGATAATTTATTTCAGTTTTAGATTTAGTAATCATACCTCCGGTTTCACAGACTAGGCTCTCAAGGTGTGTTCACACCAGATGCGAATGAAGCGAATAAATCGCGCGTAGTTGGGACGGTTGAACATTTTGAGTTTACTCGCTTCATTCGCATGTTAAATTCACTACACAACAGACGTGAATTCGCGTCATGGGAGGGGCTTCTGCCAGGCAGCTCCAGTCTCGTTGTTAAATGTATTCCTGTTTTTGTAAAAGTATGAAGATGTATATACAGCTCCGGGTACCCACATACAACCACCATTACTTTGTCCTCCATTGTTGTTTCGGATTTTCTGCCTCCGCTCGTAATCACGTCACTGCTAGAGCAAGCTCCTGATTGGTTAACGCGACACGAATATTCGCCAAAGTTCAGATTTTTCAACTTGCGCGATTCAAATGCCCCAAACGCTCAATTTGCGCTGCCTCATTCGCGCGAATAGCAGGATTGTCTATCGCGTCTTTGCATTGACTTAACCTGTAAATCATTCGCACGAAACGCTTCATTTGCGTCTGGTGTGAACGCACCTTTAGACTAAAATGTAAATCTGAGCTGTTTCAGCTGAAAGAAACTTGCTCTGACTGATCTTAATATATATCAGTGCCTTTGTTTTGTCTCAAGATGCACACCAGTAATGCTTTTTGTTTTCTAAACGTGTATAAATTTTTTCCTAATTGAACTAATCCTGGCTCTGTCTGTGAAACCAGGCCTTAGTGTTTGAACTTAAACTTATCTCATTTAGTTGCCAAAGCAACCTTTTTAATGTAGTATTTATATTTTAGTTTATATATATTTTTTGTATATAAAAGTTTTGAATGAACTTTTATATATGTAATCATTTTAAATGTAAGTTTTAGTAATTTTGTACTGTGCTTCAGACTTTTTTTGTACAAATCAAATATTAATATTTTTTTTAATTATTTCAGTTTTAGTCATGTTAATACTTCAGCTTTCTTCATTTAGTTGCCAAGGCAACAGATAGTTTTTAAGACTAATATTTATATTGGATTGCAGATTTATTTCAATAAACAAGAAAACATTAGAATAGTTTCAGTTGTAGTCAGTGCCGGATATTAAAGCTCTCTGTTCATGAAGTGAAACTGAAGGCCTTTTGCTGCTTCAGCATGGAAGAAAACACGAACTCACGAGTCTTCAGAGCTCACAGCGTGCTTTCTTATGAACAGGAAGTCACTGATTGTGTTTGCACTGACTTCCTGTTGTCTCCAGTGGGATCTGGTGTGTTCTCGGTACTGGCTGGTCCCAGTCGAGGAGGTGTGCTTCATCCTGGGGACGCTGACTGGCTGTCTGGGTTTGGGCTACACGGCTGACCGGTGAGAAAGCGTCTCTTGGGTTTGTCGTTTGTTCTGTGGTTCCAGTGTTGATGGGTTTGTTGTGTGTGTCCAGGCTGGGCAGGCAGAAGTCTCTGCTGGCGTCTCTGCTGCTGGCGGTGGTGTTCGGGGTGCTGGTGTGTGTGTCGCCCTCACCGCCCGTCTTCATCACCATGCGCTTCTGTCTGGCTGCGGCGAGCGCCGGAGTCTTCCTCACGCTGTACGTCACACGTAAGTCAAACTCAAGTGATAAACATCAGAGCGCCGCAAGAAATGATCTCACTCAGTATTGGTTTCGTTTACAGTACAAATATAACGAGTATATATATATATATATATATATATATATATATATATGTGTTCACTTTATTTTGATGGTCGCTTTAACACATTCGGTGCTAACACAACTGCTATTTCTTATTAGAGTATTATTAGAGCATTATTAGAGTATTAGCAGAGCATTATTAGAGTATTAGTAGAGTATTATTGGAGCAGTAATATAGTATTAGTGGAGTACTAATAGAGTAGTATTATAGTATTAATAGAGCATTTTTAGAGTATTATAGTATTAGTAGAGTATTATTAGAGTAGTATTAGAGTAGTATTATAGTATTAGTAGATCATTAGTAGAGTATTAGCAGATCATTATTAGAGTAGTATTATAGTATTAGTAGATCATTAGTAGAGTATTAGCAGATCATTATTAGAGCATAAGTAGAGTATTATTAGAGTATTAGTAGAGTTTTAGTGTAGTATTAGAGTATTAATAGAGTACTAGTAGAGCATTCGTAGAGCATCATTAGAGTATTAATAGAGCATTAGTAGAGTATTAGTAGAGTATTCATAGAGCATTAGTAAAGTATTAGTATATTATTTTTTAGAGCATTAGTAGAGTATTAATAGAGTATTAATATAGTTTTAGTGTAGTATTATTAGAGTATTAATATATTACTAGTAGATCATAAGTAGAGTATTAGTAGATCATTATTAGAGTATTATCAGAGTACTAGTAGAGCATTATTAGAGTATCAGTATAGTATTAGTAGACTGGTAAGGTTAGAACAAGTTGACATGTGCTTGCAGAGTTACTTCTAGTCAGAGAATGTTTTTGGGAGAGCATCTCATTAAAGAGTTAGCGGATCTGAAGCAGTATTCTTCTAATACTCTAGTGAGAGGTAAACGCAGCATTACTTGAATGTTCAAAAGGGACCGTCAAAATAAAGTGTTACCGATACATTTACTTGAGATGCAAAGTCTTATTTTCTGAAAAAAGTGACTTCATGCTTAAAATAATATTACTAATAAAAAACGGAAATATTCTTAATTCAAAGGGAAACATGTTTATTTTTCTACAACATTGGTGATGACTTTTCTCACTTTAAGCATGAGGTCAATTCAAGTTCTGTCATTTACTCCAAACCCGTTTACGGTTCGTTCTTCTGTTGAACATAAAAACATGAGAATATTGATAAACAGTTGAGGGTAGCCATTGACTTCCACAGTATTGAAAACATGATTATGCTTTCATACACTGGTCAGTTTTGAGATTTTGGGCTATTTGACATTTCATAAGGTGTTGTTTCAGACGAGTGTAAAGAAAACATACAAACACATTCAAGTGTTCCTTTTATATATTGCATTTGTAGATTTAAACTACAGTACATAATACTTTAAGAGCTGTGAGATTTTTACACACTTACATACACCATAAACCAAACTTTATTTATATCTATATACTATATTTTAAGTTTTTATAGAAGGGTTTGTTCATCTATCATTTGCCTGACCGTGTACATTTATTCCTAAAACTTGAGTATGTTTTTTTTCTGTCTACTGACAGTATTTAGTGATTTATGGAGTGATTAAAAAAGAAAGCAATCCCAAATCCTCTCAGTAAAACCTTTATCTCTAATATGTCAAAATCAAATAAGAATTATGAAACTGAAATCTACACAAAATAGTCTATTTACTTTATATAATCCTTCATGTGTGTATTTAAACAACGTTTCAGAATTTCTTAATACAATCAATAGTATATGTATATCTTTACAGTTTATACCCTATACACCTAGGTGTCTTGTCTTAATTTTGATAACTATTTTAAAAATTTCTCATGTCATTTTGTTTTATAAGTTAATGTACTGGAACACAGCCCACACATACTGAGGAAGAACCTCACATATTGCAGTGCAGTATAATATTTGAAGCATCCACAGACTCCATGACCGTGTATCTAGAACTATAGCAGCACACCCTGTCCTAAAGCAGAATATAACGCTCAAAAGTATTCCGTCAGTGACCTTTGAAGCCGTTCGTCTGTAGGTCTGGAGCTGTGTGACCCGTCTCTGCGGCTGCTGGTGACGATGATGTCCGGTCTGACCGTGTTTGTGGGCGAGCTCCTGCTGCTGGCCGTGGCCCTCGGCTGCGGCTCCTGGAGGGGTGTGTTAGGAACCGGAGCAGCTCCTCTGTCCTTGTTCCTGTGCTACGGGTTAGTCTGTGATGAATGACATCTACTGATCATGTTACTATTAGAGGTGCACCTGTCAGCTTAGTTTCTATACCATGCAGATTACTTCACAGAGATCAAGGTTCAAGGTTCGTTTATTCGTCACATACTCAATTATACAGGATAATCAGAAGTGAAATGTAATCAGGTCAGGTGAACATGGACATACAAATACAAAAACATGACCCTTTTAAACCAATGCTTACTTAAAACAAACTAAATATATTTGATGGCTACATGCATATGGTTCAATCTAGGCATTTACTTCAAATCCATTGAGTTATTATTAAATTAATTATTTATGCTAATATAATTATTTGTATATATATCAGGGTTATTAGAGTTAAACTAAAATGAAGATCATTAACAATTGTTACTTGGAAAAAAACAAACGTTAACAATATGAAATTTAAATGTAGCTGCCAAGGCACAATTTTTCATTTGAAATGAACTAAAACTAAAATTAATATATATATAATATTATTAAATTAATAATTCAATTATATTTAATAATATAAAATATTCTAATAAAACAATTACATAAAAAATGAATACAATTAAAATATATTTTTAAATAATTTCTCAATGATACTAAAATAATATATCAGTATAAAATATATAAAGTGTGTGTATATGTATATATATAATTTTTTGTCCTCAAATAATCATTAACAGTGTTTTTGCCATGGAACCAAAATTGGTACTGAAAAGTGTGAACATTTATATTTATACATTTATGCATTTGGCCGATGTTTTTATGCAAAGTGACTTAAACTGCATTCAGGGTTTTTAATGCTGTACTGTTAGAGGTACATGAATTCACAAAACAATATTCAGATCATCACAGAAATGTGATAAAAACACGAGTTATAACGTAAGAACGCACTGACCTGATAATGGAAGTGACCTTTCTATGACCCGAAACAGATCCCTGAAACCAGTTCTATCAGCTGCTTTCTGAAAAACACATTTGCAGATGATTAATTTGATGCATAATGTTACATAAACACAGTTTGCTGTGGAGAATATCTTGTGTAGCAGCTGGGAACAGGAGGCTTTTCAACACTTCAGCAGCCTAAATTCAAAGCGACTGCTCCTTCAGCATCATTCAGAAATATTGATCTTGCAGCTTCAGAGCTTTGAGAGCAGCCGGCGCACATTAGCGCTCGTTAGTAATGATCAATCATCTTCGTTTCTGTGACTACCAGTCGGTGTCGCTTCCCTCAGTCGTGCTGCTTGTTGAGCAGATTATCCTATTAATGCATGACGCTGAGATGTGTTTGTATGTCTTCAGGATCCCGGGAGTGTTTCCCGAATCGCCGCGCTGGCTCATGCTCTCCGAGAGGACGGGAGACATGCACTCCTTCAGCGAGCGGCAGAGAGATGACGACAGCTTCTCGGGTCAGTTTAAAACGATCTTGCTCTTGTTGACGCTGGAGAATGTTAATATGAATGCTTCGTCTAATATTAGTCCGGTTCTCAAACGGTGCATTGTTGTGTCTGATGCAGAGCTGGACACGGAGTTGTCCTCGTCTCCTGGACGTCCTCGTCTGTCTTTCTCAGAGCTGCTGCACAGCAGAAACATCTGGAAGAACCTGTGCGTGCTGGGATTCACCTCGTAAGTCCAGTTTGGATGTTGCTCTTGCAAAATAATAGCAAAAATGTATTATTTTCAATTGAATGTCATATTTGACAATGGAGAAATATGGAGGATCCAACCTGCAGACATTAAAAATAAATAAAATAACAATACATGTTATACGAAAGTAAAGGAATAAATGACTTGCTAAAACTAAAATAATTTTTTAAATATAATTTAGTCCTCAATTAATTATTTCCCCCTTCACTGATTGTTATTTTATTTGCATTTTTATTCTTTTAATTGTATATTTATTTATGCATTAATTTATTTAATCCCACAAGCATGTATTACTTTATTAAAATATTTTAGATTTATTTTAACATTTACGTTTATTCTAGTGCCGTCAAATGATTAATCGCATCCAAAATTACTTTTTGTTTACATAATGTGTGTGTACTGTGTATATTTATTATTTGTATGCATGTATATGTATATATATATATATAATACGCACACACATGCATGTATATATTTTAGAAAAAATTTACGTTTATATATTAAATATGAAGTGTATTTATTTATATAAAGTGTCAAGTGTTGGATGTTGCTCTTGCAAAATAATAGCAAAAATGTATTATTTTCAATTGAATGTCATATTTGATAATGGAGAAATATGGAGGATCCAACCTGCAGAAATAAAAAAATAATAATACATGTAATAAGAAAGTAAAGGAATAAATAATAAAATATTTTTTTTAATATAATTTAGTCCTCAATTAATTGTTATTTTCCCCCTTCACTGATTGTTTTCTATATATATTTATTTTAATTGCATTTTTATTCTTTTAATTGTATATTTATTTATGCATTAATTTATTAATGTTTGCATATATGTATTTAAATATTTTAGATTTACTTCAACATTTACGCTTTATTCTAGTGCTGTCAAATGATTAATCACATCCAAAATTAAGTTTTTGTTTACATAATGTGTGTGTACTGTGTATATTTATTATTTGTATGTATGTATGTGTATATATATAATTCACACAGATGCATGTATATATTTCAGAAAAACACTACGTTTATATATTAAATATATTTGTATATGATATAATTTATGCATGCAAATATTTTCAAAATATATGCTCTATATGTGTCTTTATATATACATAATAAATATACACAGTACACACACATATATTATATAAACAAAAACGTGTAGTTTGGATGCGATTAATTAACAGCACTATATTTCGGTCTTGTCTGATAATCAGGCGGCGGGTCTTGCATGGCATTGGTTTACGGTATCTCGATGTATTATCGAGGACTCTCGTCTTGTGTTCAGGTTCATCTCTCATGGCATCAGTCACTGCTACAGCTCCTTCAGAGGTGATGTCAGAGGATTCACCCCCAGCTTCTATTGGACGTACCTGCTGTCCGTCTGTGCAGGGGGCGGGGCCTGGCTGATGCTCTGGGCAACGGTGGACAGGTTTGGGCGTCGTGGGATTCTTCTTCTAGCCATGACCCTGACCGGACTGGCCTCGCTGATCCTGCTCGGACTCATGGACTGTACGGGTTTTTTGCTGATATGTTACCCTAAAATCAAAACAATTTTTTAAATATTAAAATTTTCATAAATGCATAAAACAAGTATATTACTTTTACTTTACGTCACTTTAGCAGAATATATATATATATTATAATAAGTTATTTAAAATGTTCTTTCATAATAAAGAAAATATTTGTTGGGACTTCTAAGATCACTTTTCACCTCAAATTCTCATTACTGTAATGGATAAAATAAACATAAATCCCATTCATCACAGTTCTACATTTATAAAAAATTATCTAAAGAAAAATATTAATATTTATAATAAACTGCATGCATTTAAAACAAATACTACTACCCCTTTCTATTTAAGTTTACGTTTTTTTTTATTTCATCAGTTAGTATTTGCTTAGATGTTATAATATTTGTTATTTATTGTTAATTATAAACATTTAATTGTTGAAAATAATTCCACAAGGCAATCAGTCTAAAAATAGACTCTTTTATGCACTAATATATATATATATATATATTATAAGTGGAATATGATCTGGACATAATCTTGGCAAGTTTTGTGTATGAGGAATAAAATAGAGAATCATATCATAAGGATGCAATAACACCAGAAGTGCTAGCAATACAAGTTTCAAACATTGTCCTGTTTATTCTTAAAGTCTAACACTGAGATGAATGTGTCCCTGCAGATCTGAGTGAGTCAGCCATGACGGTGTTCTCTATAATGGGTCTGTTCTCGTCCCAAGCGGCCGCCTCGCTCTCCATTCTGTTCACCGCTGAAGTCATGCCCACCATCATCAGGTAAACACGCGGGGCTGGTCACTAGCGCACGGCTGTGTTAGCTCCTGAAGCAGCTGAATGCATGTCATGTACACAGTGAGAGTCAAGAACACAGCGTATCCCTGCTGCACTCCAGAGAGCCGGTTAGGGATGTCATTTCTCCTGGGATGAAGCGCAGGGAAGAGTTTGCACTTGTTCATTTATTAAGAGTTTTCTCATACTGTAACCGATAGAGCATGACGCTAACGAACGGCAAGGTCATGGGTTTGATTCCTAGGCAATGTATTAAGCAATAAAATGTAAATCCTGAATGCACTGGATAAAGGCATTTACCAGATGCATACATACAGTATAATGCCTGTAATATTGTTGTCAATGTTATATTTAATTGGTAACTCTTTAGGGACCAATTCTCACTATTATATACTTGCTTATTAGCATGCATATTGGCTGTTTATTAGTACTTATAAAGCACATATTAATGCCTTATTCTTTCATATTTTAGATCCCTTAATCCTACTCCATACACAAACTTAACCACTTTACTATTAATAAGCAGCGAATTAGGAGTTTATTTAGGCAGACGTTGTAGTGAATAGTTCGTTAATAGTGAGAACTGGTCCCCAAACTAAAGTGTGACTGTGTAATTATAATGCTTAATTGTAATGCATTTTTTCCTTTTTCTAGGAGAAGTCGTATTAAAGTCAAAATGCGTTGGAAGATGTAAATATTGGAATTTCGCTCAAATAAAAGTTTTCAGTGTAAAATAAATACAATATTCGGTAACTCTTTGCTTTTAAGCCTTTGTAACGCTCATTATAATGCACTGTACAATCTCATCAATAATTGTAACCACAGTTAATACATTATAACACTTATACATTTATTGTTACACTATGTATTTTAAATTTGGTTATCATTTTTTGCAAGATATAAGTATTCATAATGTGCATTATACCCTTTAATAAGACCTTTATGTATAATGCATTATAAAGGGTTAAGTAAAGTGTTCTTCAAATGGTTATTTATGAACATACATATACTGTAAGGGAACAAGAAAGCAATGTAAAATGAATAAACTTAATCAGTACAGAAATAGTTCTCTTCGCTGAAGTTTATGGCTTGCCAAACTCTGAAACTCAGGTATCAAGATTATCTGAGTTTTCCGAACTTGAGAAGCTATTAATATCCAATTTACAACTTGGAAACTAATATTTAGGATAACTCAAATATCACGTGAAGGCATCTTCAAAAGTTCCATCATGCTTCCACTTTTCTTCAACCAGTTATTATTTCCATTTATAGTAGATTTGGTAGAAACACACCCTGAAAGTGTTGGTTGTTCCATTCTTGTGTCCACAGAGGAAGTGGTGTGGGAGCGGTCATGGCTTTGGGTTGCGTGGGCCGCCTCAGTTCTCCTCTCATGAATCTGCGTAATCACTACGGCTACTTTCTGCACCATGTGGTCTACTCGTCTCTGGCCCTGCTGGCGGTTCTCTCCATCCTGCTTCTCCCGGAGAGCAAACGCAAACCTCTTCCACAGACGCTGGCGGATGGAGAACAGTACCGCCGTCCTCCGCTGGTCCGAAGACGAAGGGATAACGTTCCTCTTCTGGCTACCCCAAACCCAGAGACCTAGCCTTCACTCTTCAACTGCAGAATACTGAGGGACTGACCTCAGAGTCCCATCCTAATAATCCTGTATTTGTAGTCATTCCTAACACGTGTTGGTGGCACATGGACTCCGTCATGAAGTGTACCGAAGCGTGTCCACAGAGTACACAAACGCTTGTCAGCGCACAGGGCATTCACTTTTAATTAAACATTGTCTGACCCATGTAGCATTCGGTGACTTATTAGTAATATATCTGCTCAAAATGACAGAGGTCGTCTTGAAACATATTTATCCCTTAAGAAAACAGGCTCAAGTTCTCACTCCAGATGGAAGAAGGATGGAATTGGTTCTCTTGGTACTTTAACTCATTGCTGCTAAGAATAGCGCACCGAGAGGATCGCTGCAGGACTGATCTAGGCATCGGGCGAGAAGCGCGGATGATTATTTATGTGCACTCTAATTGGATTGAGGCATGATACTAGAAACACTTATTATTGTATGCTACACGTCACTCTTTGTTAAAGGAATATTATAGGAATGCAACTGGAGTTGTATGTGCAGAATCTGGGATGTGTACTCCAGATTTTACGTTGATTCGTCTCTATTGCACAACCAGGTGTTAACTTTTGTTGCAGATGGATTAGAGTCAAAAACATAAAATTTGTGCTGTAAAAAATACACCCTTCATATGTCTGCTTTTAAACCCGCTAGTCCAGCGGTTCTCAACCCGCGGCCCGTCACGAATCCGAATGCGGCCCACCATGCTGAATGTTACAGTCTTATGTGTTGAACATAATTAAAAAATACAATTAGTTCAGTTTTACAATTAGTTTTTACATTAATTTAAGTACCTATGTACTCACGTAATTAATGTTACGCATTTAACGAACACTTACAAGTGCGCACTTTGGCAGAATTCAATTCAAATAGTCATCAGCAGCCATTAGTTCTGTAGAATTGAGCATCAGAATGGACAATCTTGTTAAGGGGGAAAACGAAATGGGGAAAACACCAGCGAAGAAACGCATTCAAACAAGTATAGTCTCCGCATCAGCGGTGAAGAGAGTGCTGGACTTACTTTCGGTTTGCCCCCCCACTCACTTAAAGATGTTCAGGTAAAAAGAAACACCCATAAACTACTATGCAGCAATCATTCTTATTACAGAAATGTGGCAAAACATCTCTGGAGAGAACCTCAGATTATTAAATGCGAAAATTCTTTCCATATTTGGATCAACATCGGCTACATCTGTGAACGCACACTTTCTGTAATGTCACGTGTTACGCTTCCGTGCGCGTCTTACAATCTAGACTTCATTGTGCTGTTACTCCTTTCCAGCAGAATTTCACTAAATTGGTTCCCGACAGCATCAGGTGTTTTATTATTGGTGAGTAGAATTATTTAAGTAAATGTAATCGTTTAGATATCATATTTAGGCTATACATAATATTCTAAATCTGGTTGGTTTGTATTGATGACGTAATATGTAAATGACATGCGTGCGGCGCGCTGGAAAAAAGGTTGAGAACCACTGCTCTAGTTCATTGTAAGTGCTTTATTGTGCACACAATGATCCTGTTTTATACAAACTAAGGGAGGATTTTGTGAAATAATTTGTCAGCTTAAGTTGCAATAAACCTGTAATATTCCTTTAATGAGGCTGATTGAAATCGCACTGCTCATCGCGTCCCTTATCTCTGCTACTTACCTTGAAGATCGAGGCTGAAGAATACGACAGGTTCATTTTATTGTTGACACTGTCAGGATTTATTTAGTGTCTGATGTCTCTCTCTATTGCATTATCAGTCTGATTATTGAAATAAGGAGCATTGGAAACACATTATGTAGCTTTCTCTGTGTTCGATTCTTTAAAATGCACTAAATAGTTCTGAATTGTTAGTAATAATTGTAATTATTATTATCACTACTACTACTTGAATAATAAAGGATAATAGTAATAAACCTGATGATTGCGCAACACTTACTAAACAATGCTGTAATTATTAATACATCTTTAACCAAGTCTAATTACAAATAAAAACTGGTACAATCACAGTGATTAGAAGTGAACATGTTCTTTGAAAGTCGAAAGCTGAATGCGTTTAGATATTGATGTTGTACCTCTGGTCCAGCAGTATTTTGCTGGTTTGTGTATTTTTGTAGGTGAGCTCATCGAGACATGAGGATAATGATTCACCGTAAAAACTCTCTGGACAGCAGCTCCTGATTCTGTAATGGTCAAAAAGGTCAGTCTATGTTTGTCCTGCAGTTTCACTATAGCGCCCCAAATGTTTATACAAGTAATACTCAAAAGCATATCAAATTGTGTCAAACCCCCCCCCCCCCCCCATATACAACAAAAACTCTTTAGAGCTATACACAGGGTTCCCATAGTCATTTCAAACCTGCAAATATATTAACAAAATCTTTGATAGCGGGATTCTTGGCAAGGTGATGAGAATGGCCAGTGATTTTCTTATGAGCAGAAATTGCCCTCTGAGTGATATTACTTAAAAATGTTCTCTTGGAAAAAAGTCCTAAATCATTGGTTTAAATGTATGGGAACCCTAAACACGAATGTATTTCAGTATACCATTTGACAATATCAGAGTCTCTTAGAGACAGCAGACTAATTTAGCATCGTGGCTCTATTGAATTACCATTATGACGTCCGCAGAACCTGATTTTACCAAGTGCGACATGTTCCTGGATTAACATCTTTGTTGACCCTGGAACATTGTTATTAACCAATCAGATTTGAAGAACAAGTTTACAATTCTTGAGAAGTTTAGGCTTACAATCAGTGTTTGTTGCTTGCACTTCTGTATCATTCATCTATAACTTCCTCTGATTTTAGGGATTACTCATGGGTAAGGTTAGGTTTAGGTGTAGGGAAATGGTCAAGATTACATTTTTGGATTAAAATGTTGTTCCAGGGTCAACAATATTTGTTGACCTCTAACTCCGCAAAATCTGGAGATTTCAAGTCTCTGAGGGTTCGGTTGTAGATGTGATGAATGTCTGCACGATGAAAACAATCTCACTTGTTGAGCACTTGCACCTTGTTAACATCTGACATCTGCTGCTTAGTTGTCTTCACTTGGCAGAACGTCTAATTATAGCTCCTCTTCGTCATCACTTGTCTGTTGGTGAACATTGAGTTAATAATAGTCTTTATACAAACAATTCTTCTCTAATTAGTGATTTCAAATGCTTCTATAATCATCAAAACGACAATAATAAAAGATCAACAAGAGAACTAGATCAGAATAAGAAAGCCAACTGTGCTTTATTAGTTTAACGTCTAAGACAGGGGTCTGCAACCTTCAACGCCAAAAGAGCCATTTTCGCCCCTTTCCTACCGAATAAAATTCACGTGGAGCCACAAAATATTTGATGCCCAAATAAAGATAACACGGCATATAGCTAAAGTTTTATATTCAGATGTTTCAGGGCAGATGAGTAGCAATCATTTCAGAAGTGAGGGGGGCAGAAATGTCAAATGTAGTAATAATAATAAGTATTATAATATTTACGTATGTATAATTTACAAAAAAAAAACATTTTAGTTGGCTCAGAAATAAAATATATTGCTGGACAATAACCAATAATTTGGCTTATTTTTGATAAATATTTTACTAATGACAATTTTATGGTTATGAGTGTACAATCAGTATATACTGCAAACACTTTTTCCATTACGAATAACACCCATCCAAAACGACGTTACTATCGTTTCTTTTAATTTAAATCTATATTTACTCACACTTTAACACACTTGACCGAGAAAAAGTGCAGGGTAAAAGTTTAGGTTGTATTAAAAGTCGGGGGGAACAGGGAGCCACCGCAGAGGGATGAAGAGCACCCTGGTCTAAGATAATTTACACCATGACAGGGGCACATATGCAACAGGACCAAACGTTTGACCCGACAGAAAGACGATACCTCATGTCTGGTGATGGTGGACGCATGCACAGGACATCACAGCAAGGCCATCACTGCAATAAAACAAAGTGGTCCATCACACTTCCTTTGTTTATGTCTTTCAGTGAAACGCTCACAGTGTTACATTAATGGAAGTGCCACTGTCTGCGGACCAACCTGTGATTCTCAATCAATGGGCGTCACTTTCCAGGAATTTCACAGGGTTATGTTTGTACCCAATGACAAACGAGATGATCCTGTGCCAACGAATCATTTCATCTGCCGCTCATTGACCTTCAACCCATCTGAACCCATTGTATGACTGTAATATTTCAAACTTCTGTTGTCCTTAGTAGTTGCATGTGCCTGGAAAAAATTATTCCATAAATAGCCAAATTTGGATGTGATTTATACATTCCCTCGCTTTTTGTAGCATACATGTCAAAAGTTATATGAATGAAATCTGAATGTCTTTTTGACATGGCACATAGTGCTTTGTTGATGTTGATGCATTAGGAGAAAATGAACACGCAAACACCATTGTTGAATCTCAACTGTTACTTTATTAGGATTACTTACCTGTTGGATTATTCCATTAGACTTCTATGAGGAAGTTACAGAGCTACTTTAAGTTCAAAAACAAAGGTATACATTTCAAAATTATATATATATTTATGACGCAACACAAGCTAATAATTCTGTGAGATTCAGATTACCTGTGAGGGGAGAAAAAAATCATGCTTAAAATGATTTTAGCATATTTCATTTCGTTTATTTTAAATGAGAATTTACTTAAATTAGTAAGGATACATGTCTGTGACCCGTTAAAAATAGGCTACTGTAACATTTGTTTTCCGGGGATTAATTTTACATGCGCAAAAAGCAGCAAACAACAGAACATGAGGATTCACATGGACATCATATACACACCTGCTGCGCTTCTGCGAGCGGAGAATATATAGGCTATATATACATATATAAAATTAATAAATAGGGATTAAAAAGTAATTGATATTTGGCAGGCGCTTTCCTATTCATAGGAATGTACAGGAACATACAGCCTTCCAAGAGTTAACCACATACATGTGTATATATTTACATTTATTGATTTTGTTTAGTCAATTCATTTGCTGAATTATTCCAAAATAATTTTGATTTAAATGAGTCCAAAATGTTCCACTGACCAGATGCATTTTCAATGGGAATATGCCATTTGATGTGACATGAGTACCAGAGATTATAGATTGTCAACTCTATTTAAGTTCAGCTTTATGTAAGAATACAATGATGGTACGGTAGTGATTACCATTGGGAATATAGACGGATAAATACACATGCTCCGCCTCCTGGAGCATGTTAAATACTGCAGTAGTGTAGAAATGCTAGAAACCAGCAGTGGTGAGTGTAAATGTGCATAGAGATCCATAGAATCAAAGTAAAGCTGAACAATTGGACATCGCTCAAATCTAAATAACATTATATAAATGGGAATATAATTTATATACACTTTGATTTATCTTCTTTTTTCCTGAAATTCAAATAGAAAAATGTACCTATTAAGAAACGTATGTTTGCAGTGCATGAAATTTGCACTGCTTTACCAATTAATTGCATATGATGACTTTACTGAAGTTAATTTCCAACACATCATGTTTGTAAAACTTGCAAACTTTTAAAAGTACAATGTCATGCATTTCATTTTTGATTAGAAAATGTACTTGCATAATTTATGACAAATGCTACTTATGTATATTGTCTTACAGAATAGTTTAACATTTGCTATACTTTCTGCTGAGAGGAAAAAAACACCTACCACATTATTAATTATTTCAAGCATGAATGAAACCCGAAGACTTTCTTTGGTAGATCGTCATGGTGTCTTTCCCTGTGTGCATGCTCTACAATATGAAAGGTGCATCTCTGACGGACCAATGTTTGTCCTCTAAACGTCCTCCACACAGGAAAAAAATCATCGTTAGATAAAGCTCAAAACATCTACAGTAAATGGTCATGACATGTAATGATAATACTACAGAATTTCATCTCTCACCTGCATCAAATGTCCTCTTTTCTTCCGAGTGCACAAGACTTGAGACCTGCAAAACAAATAAAACAATTATTAATATATTCAACAATTCCAAATTAAACAATGGATCCTTGATGAAGAGCACTGCTTGCCAGGCTGAATGCTGAACGCCTAAACAGAACAGTGTATGTGGGTAAACAGTGTTGAAGGAGAAGAACAGTGCTGGAGGCGGAGTCTGAAAATAGGGAGGAGCTCCTCAAAGGATCCAACCATCCTGCAACCTTAAACCACAGCAGAATGTGCTTGAGATGTATTGCCATAAGTCAGGAGATAATAACTGCTGGCTTGACATCTCACAAGACCGTGAGAAGACCCTTTTGATTTAAAAGAAATCTAGCAGCATCTTAAAACTTTGACCTTTCATTCTTGTGGTTAAGAAATGGTCTTAACAGCCAGTTGACCCCTTCATACATCCAGTAACAGGTGCATAATGCGAATAACAGATGAAGATCGTATTTTGAATGAACTGATCTTTGTTAATTTGCTTACTGAACTCATTATTCGGTTGCACTTTATTTTACAGTATGTGCAATTACCTTTACAGTGTACTTAAGTAAGTTCTGCATAGTATAAGCTAACTACATGGATTAGGTTTAGGGGTAGTTTCAGGGTTAGTACCTAGTTATTGTATAAAAAGCACATGGTGTGTACATGCGAAACGTGCCTGTAAAAGTTAAAAATGCTTAAAAATTCATTATGCAAACCGAACAAATTGTTATGCCAAGAAAACAAACAATGGCTACAGTCTTTTAACTTTTAACTTGATACAATGCTGCACATCGGTTAATAATAAACACTTGTCTTGTGACCGGCATTGTTTTGCCTCAGTTGGCCATGTAACTTAAGTAGTATGTATACGGCTTGCAAGGGTGCCAACATGTCCCACTTGACGTTTATTTATGCGCTTGGAGACCTTTGCAAACGGGGCATTCACTTCATGTGTTCTCAATGTCCCTCATTAGTTGCACTCATTTCGTCAGAGGCTTAGTAGGAATTTCACAGGGTTATCTTTGTACTCAAGGACAATGGGAAGGAAACAATGTGGAACATACAAGACAGTGGTAAGAGGATGACTGACAGTCTGCCACAGACCTCCATATGTTTCAGTGCAGACAATGCAAGTTGATGGAGTGCTGTGCACATAGCTGTTGCATACATATCATTGAAGAGCTGATGAGAGTTCAGTAGTTTTAAATAAAAAAAAAAATGTAAATAAAAAGTAACGGCATTAAAAAATGAAAGTGACGTCGGTGCCGATGGCCTCGTGGGCAGTGTGCTGGCGTGTAATGCCATTGCGCTTCGGGTGTCCGAGTTCGAGTCCTTTCCTTTATTGTCCTATCTAAATAAAAGAAAACGCAAAAAATAACAAATAATAATGAAGGTGACATCATTAGAATACTAGTACCTCAAATTCAGTATCTTGTTCACCCAAGAATGATAATTATTCCAGCATTAACTCACCCTCATACATTTTAAACTTGAACGACTTTCTTTTTAAACACATTTTGAAAATATCTCAGTGTTTTTGTCCATACAATGAAAATCAATATGGTATCCAATGTTGTTCTTCTAAATATTTTCTTTCGTTTTCCACAGAAGGACGAAATGCATACAGGTTGAAACACGAGGGTGATAACAGAATTTTTTTTTTTTGGTTTAACTATCCATTTAAGTAATTAAGGTGTTCAGTGTTGGACACTGTATAGTGAAATCTCACTGAAGATGTACTTTATGCAGAGGCTTTAAACATTTGGGTCATCATATCTGAACTGAATGGACAACATAGTACAACTGAACACCTACAAGGCTTTGAATGACCTATGTTCATCAACTCTGATGCAGCTGATAAAAAAGGCAAATTAGACCCTTTTCCTATCAAAGGATATGATGAATAGTAAGTTCACATTGAGGAGATATAGTGCATACATTAATTCACTCAGGCAGTGACATCGACCTGCTGTAGACGTACATAAATGGATGCTGGTGGCAGAGATCACGCAAGCTGTTCTTCTCAATCATTTAGAAGCAAGCAAGAATTTCACAGGTTATCTTTGTCCTCAAGTGTGAAGGCAAAGGAACAATGGTGTGTCAGCGATAAGGCCTGAGTGATGCAATCGCACCAGCTGGAAACTGACCTTGCTCTTACAGATTCAGCTGCTCGAGCAGATACAAACGCATCTATGATGGACAGCGTGAAATGACACTTAGTTTGTCCTTGAGCAAGGTACAGATCCGTTGATACAAACAATGAGATGCATTCTTTTTTGAGCAAACACCTGCTAACTGATGTAAAAACCATTGTCTTTTTTCAGTTTAGCAGACATTTTAATTCAAAGAAGTCACATTTGTGGTTTGTTCATAGGTGCAATGGTAAAAGACAGCAACATTTTCTTACTTAGTATTTTTTCCGGTGCAAATATCTAAACATTCTTGGATCAAGATACATTTAATTGAGAAGCAAACTGACTTAAACTCTGGTTTATGAAAAATGTATCACAATATTGTTAGTTTTTCCTTAAAAAAAGAAAAAATGTCTGCAAATGGGGTAAGAAAAATCATCTTAAATTAAAGGGAAAACAAGATTTATCTTGCCCCATTGGCAGATATTTTTTGTTCTCATTTTAAGCAAAAACTCACCTAGTTTTGATAAAAAAACGTAAAATATAATTGTATTATACGTATCAAGTAAATGATTCTTGATTTAATAATCTTTAGATATTTATACTGGAAAACAAGACAAAAACACTAAGTAAGCTAATTATATTTTTTTGCAGTGAGCAGAAACTTTTTGTTTTTTAACATTACACCATTTGTGCTGAGCTTACTTTACAGAAAACTTGCTGAACAGATAAGACATTGCATTTTAGACTGTAATTTAAAGGGTAAATGAGTCTGTTGTTGTTCCTTACTGGTATGAATGACACCCTATACTAAATAAATGTGCCCCTGCCTCTCAGCCCATCCATACCCTAACCAAACTGAGACACTATCATGCTTCAGAAAATTCCTGCAACCATATTTAGAGGACCTCTAACATTATAAAAGGGGTGGAGAGTCAATGCTTCAGACAGGTTTTCTACTGTATCATCAAAAGGTAAGCCATAAGAGATGCCTCAGACTTCATGAAAGCCTGATCTTATTAACGATTCCTTTGGTGTTTATTACCTTTAAGGCAGAGATGTTTTTCAGGTTGCACTTTTGTTCATTAGTTATTTATATATGTGTCCCCAGCACAGTAATCCATCAGTTTCTGGAGAGGTGAATACAAAGGTAAGTGACAACAATGCAACATCACTGACTGCAATAGACAATCTTATATGAGATATTACCTTTTAGAAGTACTGCCGTTTGATTTATCTATTTTAATTTTACATAAATTATGTATGAATTTCATATGTCTTTATAGGTATTTACTTTAGTTTTAATACATTGTATTTATTTTAGTAACGTTACTTCAACATACTGCATGGAAATGAAATACCATATATATATATATATATGGGTGTTTGGCTTAGTGTCATGTTAGAATAATTTTTATACTCATACCTTTGGTTGTTTTAATTTTTGAAATGTTTTTAGCTTTATTTTTTGTTTTCATTTAAATGTTTAGTTTTGAAATGTTGTTGTATGCATTTGTCATTTTATTTAATTTCTCAATTTTCTTAAATGTGTGTGTATATATAGTATTTATAGACTTGTAACTTATAGTTTTAGTTACTTTTTCTTATTTGTAAGTCGCTTTGGATAAAAGCGTCTGCTAAATGACTAAAAAGTAAAGTAAAGTAAAGTAAAGAAGTCCTACTACTACACATTATTAAATACAGTGGTCCCACATTATTAGGACACTTATAAATGTCTGAGTATTGCATTAGATCACATGTCTGTATCTGGCATATAAATAATAGTGAAGGATATTTTCTCTTCACCTATTTTTGCTCAGTGTGCTTGAATCAGTTCTCTCTTCACACAGGTGTACAGAATCACATTAACTATCAACATGTTCCTTAAACTACAAAAAAACTGTCTTTTACACTAGATCGAATTTTAGCATTTCAAACTGAAAATTATAATTTTTTTACTTGTTTTATGTTTCTTTAAAAAATTGTTAATTTGTGAATCACCTGCGTCTCTGCAGCATCTCTCTACTAGAGTCAAGCTGTGATATGCTGAACAAAAATAGTGACATTACTACCTCATTATTGAAATATAATGTAGCTTTTCAGTACCAAAGCTATTTTACTGGATACAATTTCATAGGTAAGCATTGACAATGGGTTTCTATACTCTTGTATGGGTGTGTGCCTGTGGACAAACGGAAGATTCATTGCCGTCAACCATTCTATTCTAATTCTATTTTGGCGCAACAGATGCTGATAAGTCAGCTTATCTGATGGGTCTGAACTCTGCTGATCTCATCAAGGCTCTGTGCCACCCGAGAGTCAAAGTAGGAAATGAGTGGGTCACCAAGGGACAGAGTGTCCAGCAGGTGGAGACTACTTCTTGGTTAACATCCCTTCATCATTAACATAACCATAAAAACACATTGTTCTATATAATTTTAATGTATTATCTTGGATAGGTGTACTACTCTATTGGTGCTCTGGCAAAGTCAGTGTACGAGAAGATGTTCCTCTGGATGGTTGTGAGAATCAACCAATCCCTGGACACTAAACAGCCTCGCCAGTACTTCATTGGTGTGCTGGACATTGCTGGATTTGAGATCTTTGATGTAAGATGACATCAACTGGATTATTGTTATTCAATAACTTCAGTTCTTTGTTACTTTGTCAGTGTGATGATACAATATATTCCACCTGCAGTTCAACACCGTTGAGCAGCTGTGCATCAACTTCACTAATGAGAAGTTGCAGCAGTTCTTCAACCACCACATGTTTGTGTTGGAGCAAGAGGAATACAAGAAGGAGGGTATTGAGTGGATTTGCAGGCTTATATTGATCTCATTGAAAAGGTGAGTTTTTAAATGTATGACCAATAAAGATGTTCAGATCATTTCATTCTGTTCTGTTCATTTTAGCCCATGGGTATCATGTCCATCCTTGAAGAGGAGTGCATGTTCCCAAAAGCCAGTGATGCAACGTTCAAAGCTAAGCTTTATGACAACCATTTGGGGAAATCAAACAACTTCCAGAAGCCCAGGATTATCAAGGGTAGACCAGAGGCCCATTTCTCCCTGGTTCACTACGCTGGCACTGTGGACTACAACATCAATAACTGGCTGGTGAAGAATAAGGATCCTCTTAATGAAACTGCTGTCTATCCTGTTTGCTAATTACGCTGGTGCTGAATCAGGTGTGTTGCAGAAAAATTAGAAAAGAATCCTAGAAACAAACAAGTGAATATATTGTGAGATTTTTCATACATAATACACTGGAACATGATCTATATTTTTGTAACTGCAGCGGAGAGGAGGTGGTGGCAAAGGAAAGGAGAAGAAGAAAAAGGGCTCTTTAGAACACCAGTCTGCTGAATCAAAAGAAGAAGCTGGAGGGAGATAATACTCAGCTTCAGACTGAGGTTGAGGAGGCAGTGCAGGAATGCAGGAATGCTGAGGAAAAAGCCAAGAAGGCCATCACTGATGCTGCCATGATGGCAGAAGAGCTGAAGAAGGAGCAGGACACCAGTGCTCATCTGGAGCGCATGAAGAAGAACATGGAGCAGACCATCAAAGACCTGCAGCACCGTCTGGATGAAGCTGAGCAGATCGCCATGAAGGGAGGCAAGAAGCAGGTCCAGAAACTGGAAGCCAGGGTAAGTTTATCAAACTCGGTTCTTAATGATGTTTTTGGAAAGTGTAATTTTTTTCTGTAAAAAATGCTTTCATTTTGGGTTCAGAGCTTCAGAGTTGGTGAATTTAAAATCATTTTTGGGTTGGGTAGGTGAGAGAGCTGGAAACCGAGGTGGAGCTGGAACAGAGAAAGGCGAGCGAGTCTGTAAAAGGAGTCCGTAAATATGAGAGACGCATCAAGGAGCTCACCTACCAGGTGACATTCTTTCACATACAAATACATGTCTTTGTATTTATACCATTCATATAATTTTCACACAATGCAGTCACTGTGTACTCTATTTGCAGACTGAGGAGGATTTGAGTCGTCTGCAGGATCTGGTGGACAAACTGCAGCTGAAAGTCAAGTCCTACAAGAGAGCTACTGAAGAGGCGGTATGCCTAAAATAATAATTTTTGTTCCCCAAAAGGAAACTTTTTAAATTTGGAACACCTTAATATGACTTTCAAAAAATATTTTTTTTAATTTACAAAATATTGGTTCATCTGCTTTTGGGACTTCAAAACATGCAATATTTTATCGATAATTATATATTGTTGTTTAGGAGGAACAGGGCAATTCTAATCTGGGCAAGATGCAGCATGAGCTGGATGAAGCAGAGGAGAGGGCTGATATTGCTGAATCTCAGGTCAACAAGCTGAGAGCCAAGACCCGTGACACAGGATCTACGGTAACTCAATATACAACCATCATCAGTGACCTCAATTACAATTGGTCTTACTTTGATTTTAAAATGATTGTGATCAATCAGAAAAACAGTTTGCCTAATCAAAGAGTTAAGATCAGTTTGAAACAATTTACTACTCAAAACCAAACAATATTATTTAATGCATACACAGGCATCAAGTTTTTTTTTGGGGGGGGAAGATAACTCTCTTAACACTTGCCTCACCAAAGTTACAAAGATACTATGACATAAACAGAATTAGGTTTTTAGAGCTGATGCTGAACTAAACAGTCTAATTAACAATAAATTATTTTATGATCTGTGTTTTGTCCTGTCACACTGTCATTCTGTTGCACTGCGGAAGCTTGTCAAAAAAATTAATTCCTCGTATGTGTAAACATACCTGGCATCAAAGCTCATTCTGATTCTGAAATAAATACCTTCTATGACCCAATATACTTTTTCATGTCTTTTCCTCTCACAGAAAGGCCACGATGAAGAGTGAAGCGCTGGCATGGGATCTTTCTGAAAGGCTTGTTCAGTGTGATTTCATTATCTGTAGTTCAGTAGAATAAAATGAATGTACAAGTAATTCCCTGCTTCATGCAGTTTTTTTTATTTAAAAAATTTATCATTTTAACACGTCGTTGGATTCACCTTCAATACATTTGGTGAAATCATGACACTTTAGGTAGGACTTTTAATCAAGACTTAACTTTTAGAGTTATCTAAGAAAATAATTGAAAATCAAGCACATCAAACAATAAGTCAAATATAGTAAATAGATTATGCAAAAGTAGAAGCTTAACATGATCATAAAATAAAAAAATTGTCTATTTGCTATTTTTTTATCAAAATGTTAACATTTTTCCTGTGAATTTTTGTGCTTTTTGATAAAAAACAAAAAAAACTGATTTGATAAAGTATGACACAGGTACAAGAGGATGTTCTTCCCTCTAGATATATTGTTAATGTATGGTTCTGTTCTATTCACATTTATTGATTGAATGTAAAGCACTGAATAAAAGATAAATTGAAGATTACAAAACATTGAAAGGAAAACTTAACTTTCAATTCCTCATTTGTAATATCTTGGTTTAGATTCCTTGCTCAGTATGTGTGTTTGGAAACATTTTGAGTTTAAGAAGCTCTGATGGACAGTTAAAGACCCTAGTCTAAAGCCTTTTTTACTTATTGATGAAAATTCAAAGTTTTAACAAGACGTGTGAACATGAATACAATTGCTTGTTGATTTGCAGCTGATTTCTTATCTTAAACAGACGAGCTCTGAGGTTCTTTACATCCTTGCATCTTAAAAAGGAAAACCCCATCGCTTATACTCTTAATTACCAAATTAATCCTTACTTTATAGGGCAAAATAACTGTGTGTGTGTGTGTGTGTGTGCGCACTGGGAATTGTAATTCAAGGTGATGAGCAGGTCAATGATAGGCAGATGATTAAAGGTGGAGTCAGCCCTGAACAGCTGAGAATGGAGAAGTGAAGGGGAGGTAACCAACTAATCTGCCCCTTGAAATTATACCATATAGGATACATGTTATTTTAAGGCTTCAGAGGCTGAATTGCTTATGGAAAGTTTTTACTGTAATGATGAAAACAAAATGAATCTGGTTATATTTACATAATTAATGTTTCGAATTTACCTTCTTATTGTATTTGAGGACAAATGATTTGTGAATATGTGAACAATTCGAAGTATATGTTATTACCAAAAAAGAGAAAGGAAGAAAAAACCCTGATATTTTAAAGCTCTTCAATCGGTATAAAAGAAATCTAATAATAAGATCCACCTTGTGACCAGCAGCACATTGTTCTCCCTCTGTTGGACATGTAACGTCAGAGTAGCCAACGAGTGTGCTAACATCTATAACTAGATGCTTTTATTTATGTGCATGGAGCCCTTTACAAAGACAGCACCTGCTTCACCCCTGATCTCAACATGTGGGCCGAGCACTCAGGAAGAATTTGACACGGTTATCTTTATACTCAAGGGCAAACAGAAAGAAAAATAAGCATCACAGAAGCAGAGGTAAAGGTATATCTTGCTGTTGTTTGATTGGCGCCAACAGGTTTAGTTAGTTGTCCAAAGGTCAAATCCGCTTTATGAACATAAACCAAATTATTTAATATATTATTTCTCCTGAGTGAACATTTTTTTTGATAATATCCAAAAATAGTCCTCCTTTCCAGCCTCTGCATTTCCTACGTGTAATAATTACACTCAAGTGTGACTATTTGTAAATCCTTAAAGAATCTCACACGGAGATCTTAGGAAGTGCCTTCAGTGCGTTTCATAATTAACACCCTTCAAACTATTAGACACTATGGCAGCAGGTATGAGGTGGCGAGTTATTAACACTCATCACACATTTCTTGTTCCTCGTTAGTCTGAGTGTCTTGACCCCGACTTATCAGCTTGCAGGTCTTAAGGTTACAATAGTGCTCGCCTGTCTGTCTGCTATTTGATCCTGCTTATCCGTATCAAGTGTTCAGTTGTATAAGATAATATTACAGGTCCCGAACTTGAATACATATTTGTATCTGGAATTACATTTATTGAGTTGAGTGTATACAAAAAAGCAGCGAATGCCTTTAGTTATGAACAGAATCTCTATAGAAAGGTCACTTGCTGTTGGTCAATGGATGTAGTCGGGCAGATCATGCAAGCTGTGCCTCTCAATCAAAGAGAGGCACTCAACAGGAATGTCACATGGATATCTGTATGCTCAAGTGTACAGGGAAGAAGACCAATGATCCATCACTGGTACAACACAAACTGAAATATTCACAGCAGCTAGACGCCGACCTTGACCAGGCCCATCCAATAACAGTTAAACAGGTGAGGTCTCTAGTGGAAACCAAAGGAATAGTATAGAATCAATCTAATCTCTATAAAGAAGACATTTGGAGAGAGATACCTTTTGGATTTCCCTATACATTTTTTTGATAAATTTTATACAAAATTGTTCCTGGCCATTTGCGTATATTTTGTAATTTGATAAAGGTATCGAAACATTACCAAGAATACACTTTCACTGTATGTTATGTACATTTCATAAACTATTTATTGGGATTTACCAATTAAGTATTAAGGTAAACAGTTTTACAGAATCATTTGCATCAAGTTATAGTGTTCACTGCTTAAAACAGTACATTCTGAAGGCGTTTTATGTTTTGTTTCAGTAGATTTACTCCACTATTTTTCTTAATCTTAATAAACTCTTTAATGTGTTTCTATTTAACAGGTACACAGAGGGTGAGTAAGATAATTTCTGGTGTATATGATGATATTAATATGTTTCTAACATCCACTTTTTGAAACTCAGTAATGTTATGTAACCCTGAGCCTGATATGAATGACACACAATACCACATTAACTCGCCCCCCCCCCACTTTTCCCCATCATACCAACCCACCCTTCCTGACCAAACTGAGCAAGCAGGTCGCTTTGTGTGATGCCAACAACCATATTTAGAGTAACAATTGCATTATAAAAGACATGCCACGTTTTCAATTGTGTCATTGTTATCTTTCTTTTTGTGCAGTAAGTTGAGTGGAGCTGTGATTAATACAAGAAATACACTTTAAAGTTGTAGTCAACGGTCATAGTATTACTGACTTTACAACAGAAAGAAGGAATTGTATTTTCTGGTACTATTACTTCTTGTAGTCATTCGAGTATTTGGTGGTCAGTAGTGCTTTAAACCATCCGTCTCTGAAGAACAGAAGAGTGGAAGTAAGTCGTTTTTAGTCCTACTGAACAAGATAATGTTTATGTACTTAATTTGAAATTTACATAATTTGAAAATTGGTCATGTCACTTTATAAAAATATGATCATGTCAAATAAAATGTTGTAAACCAACAGATCGGTGAAATATGGGGGATGCCCATATGGCGGAGTTTGGAGCTGCTGCTCCGTTCCTCAGGAAGTCAGACTTAGAGCGTCTGGAGGCCCAAACTCGCCCCTTTGACATGAAGAAAGCATGTTTCGTTCCTGATACTGAAGAGGAGTTTCTTAAAGCAGCTATTATCAGTCGAGATGGTGATAAAGTCACCTGTGAGACTTCAAAGGGAGTGGTAAGTTTTAATAAGCTTCAGCAGTCGTATTGTGAATAATTAAATGGATTTTAAGTAATATTGTGTGTTTTATATATATATATATATATACACAGTGCTTATATATTAGGGCTGCAAGTTTAATGCGTTAACTTAATTAGTTATAAAAAAATAACATGATTAAAATATTTTAGCGCAGTTAATGCACTGGTCCTGCCCCCAGGCCTGTACGTCATCTTACATTTCATACAGTTGACTGTTGACAAATATTATGCAGTGCAACAACTCCATAAATGCAGCTATGCCCTAAAATTCAAGATAGTGGTGCAAAAATGCCCCGTATGTGTTTTTGTCTCATATGTATATCATCGATATCACAGGAGCGCTGAGAGCAATATCACACGAGTGATGATTTTGTCCCAAATATCACAAGCTTAAATGTGATTTTTAAACAGTTCAGTAAATAATAAGTTGATATTGTGCTGTATTTTAAACACAATATTGTCTGTTTTTGCTCAGTTTAGCAGAGAATATAATTTCCTTTAAAGCCATATCAGAGTTGTCCGTCTCCGAGAAGCACAACAATGTTTAGTTTCTGAATGAATGAGCCGTTTGAACGAATCAAATGAAGACATTTACCGCCACCCGCTGGCAGATTTAGTTTCTTATTTAGAATGTCATTTAATTAATAATAAGAAGAATAACAACAACAAAAATAATAATAAAGTTGAACATTAAAGGTATAGTTCACCCAAAAACTTTGTATTCTGTCATCATTTACTCAGCCTCATGTCATTTCAAAACCTTTCTTTTGTGGAACATAAAAGAAGGCATTTTGAAGACTGTTGGTAAAGAAGCTGCTTTGGTTACCAATGCCTTTCATTGTATGAACAAACAATACTGAGGTGTTTCTCAAATTATCTTCTTTTGTGTTCCATAGTTTATGTTAGGCTAAATGTTTATGTGTAATACATTTTTTTGTTGAATCAAATAAAATATTTCTAAAGCTAAAATTTGTAATGTCTACTTGATACGTTCTCATTTGACAAAAAATTGCTTTCAATTATATTTTTTGGGTATTTCCAGTCAAATTGTTTTGCGATTAATTAGATTAATAGAAACATCATGTAATTTATGTGATTTTTTTTTTGACTGACAGCCCTAATAAATGTATATATACAGCATCTGACACAAGTGAGTACACCCCTCACATTTTTGTAAATATTTTATTATATCTTTTCTTGAACACTGAAGAAATGACACTTTGCTACAATGTAAAGTTGTGAGTGTACAGCTTGTATAAGTGTAAATTTGCTGTCCCCTCTGAATGATGGAAATTTTTATGAGGTGGGTTTTTTTAGGTGGTTTTTGACTTGTGCGAAAAAGGGTCAATGCGAATAATGGGAGATGGAAACGCATTTTTCGAATAATTCCTCCAAGAGCATCAAAAAAGTAACGTGACTGCGCTATGAAACGGAATAACTTATCTCGTTCACAGCATCTGAAATATTGTTTTGGTCGTTCTGAAATGCCTGAGCAAAGTATTTCTGTATAATTGTCTTACACAACTGTGTTCCCAAACAGCAGCATTCACCTTAATGACAGCATTTATTGTGTTTCGTCTGCTCGCAAGTAATTTTTCATATATGAACATAATTATATTCAGTTGCTTATCCTAGTTTTCTATAGTGCCAGTTTACCAAGACGATTTTGTTCTCTCTGACTCGTTGGATGAAAACGGTGCTCGTTCGTAAATGTTTTATGCGATATTCCAATTTTGCGCATAAGTTAAATTTGCAACTTTGGATGGAAACCCGGCTACTGTGACACCAGTTTGACTGTCAAAAAAACTGATGTTCCCACAGACAGTAGCTGTGAAGGAGATTGATGTTCACCCTCAGAACCCGCCAAAGTTTGATAAAATTGAGGACATGGCGATGTTCACCTTCCTGCACGAGCCCGCTGTGCTGTTTAACCTCAAAGAGCGTTACGCAGCCTGGATGATCTACGTGAGTGGAGTCTTAAAACACTCACACATTCACTTTATCACGTATGAGCAGATCTGAACCTGCTGTGAATCTCTTACAGACCTACTCTGGGCTCTTCTGTGTCACTGTGAACCCCTACAAGTTTTTGCCGGTGTACAACCAGGGAGTCGTCAATGCCTACAGAGGAAAGAAGAGGAGTGAAGCTCCTCCTCACATCTTCTCCATCTCTGACAACGCCTACCAGTACATGCTGTCAGGTGCATCTACATGACAGTACTTTCAATATTTTATATACAACCAAAAACAGCACAATCTATAAGTCAGTAAAAATCAACTAAATTTCATGCATATTACATTAATAATTACAACTTTTGCTTTTACAGACAGAGAAAACCAGTCCATTCTTATCACGTAAGACTTTGTGTCTTAGATGAGTTTATTTGTTACATTTTTATGAATGATTTCTCAATATATATATTTCTAAGACTGGTTTGTGTTGACAGCGGAGAATCCGGTGCTGGAAAGACTGTGAACACCAAGAGAGTCATTCAGTACTTCGCCAGCATTGCTGCTACTACTTCAAAGAAGGAGACCAGTGATAAGAAGGTAAATTATGTAGATCTGAATTAAAAATGAAATTATTGTACTGCCGTTTTGTAGGATTTCCATTCATCATACACAAAAACATCAAATGTTGTGTTTTCTAGGGAACTCTGGAGGATCAAATCATTCAGTGTAATCCAGCTCTTGAGGCCTTTGGCAATGCCAAGACCATCAGAAATGACAACTCTTCTCGTTTTGTGAGTGGACAACATTTTAAGTTACAAATCAGTTTAATTTTCCACTGTATTAAAAGACAATATTCATTTCGAACAGGGCAAGTTTATCCGGATCCACTTTGCTGCCAATGGCAAGCTAGCATCTGCTGATATTGAGACTTGTAAGAAAGATTTTTGATTATTTATTTGTTTGTCTTTTATGACTCATAATCTGTGATATGTGTGTGTACCCACTTTAGGGACAAAGCATATTTTAGGGACAAATTTGTGCCCAGAAATGAGCTATATAGGGCATCTGGGAATGTCTTAATTTGCCAGTCTAAATATATGAATATATATGTTGTTGTTGTTTTATTAATTCTGCAAATGCAGAATGTTTTCTGTTAAGAGTTGATGATTAATAAGATTAATGTAATAAGATTAATGATGTAAAAGATGATTAATAATATATATATATATTTTATTTATCCTTTATTTGACCAGGATGCAAAATATCTTCTTCCAGGGAGTCCTGGCCAAAATGGCAGCACATAAAATTTCACAATAAAAAAAGGTTACAAGAACATAAAACAAACAATATTTAGCCCTGCACTCATGTGATAACAAATCAAAAATTACTTAAACCAAGTACATGCTTTTATTTATTAGGCCTGTCAAGCGATTACATTTTTTTTAATCAAATAACACAATGTGGCGATTAATTAATCTAATTAATGGCAAATTAAACCTAAAATTACTTGTTGAATTTAAAATAAGATCAATTGAGAATTTAAGCAAAATAAAGAAAGTCATACAGGTTTGAAATGGCTTGACGGTGAGGACATTTTTAGGTGAACTGTCCCTTTATTCATTTATTTTGTATTATTATGGAAATATACAATAATGTTTTAATGAAATTATATTAGAAATAAAACACTAAAACTGCCAGTAGGTAGTGGTAAATATCTTAATGAGTCTTTGATTCATTTGATTTGTTTAAATGGTTGATCCATTCAGAAGTAATTGGCTCTCTTTATGAATAGGCCATTGAATAATTGGTTCACTTGATTTGTTCAAAAGCTGATTCATTAAAAAACGACACACCGCTGCGAGACGCACAACAGTTCTAACTGGAGCTTTATAGGTAATATTGTAATTAGTAAAATTGAGCAAAAACAGACAATATTCTGTCTAAAATAAAACACAATATAAGCTTAATTATTGAAATGTTGGATAAAATCAGTATTGCATTTGCACTTGTGCTATTTGGGAAAAACAACACTCTTGTCATATTTAACTCGTTGCTCATGTTATATTGCTTAACTATATCATATGAAATAAATATGAGACAAAAACTTATACAGGGACAATTTTGCCCCAATACCTTGAATTTTAGCATTGTTAGTATTCTAACTGCACTGTATTGCTTCATCAGTAGTTGCTCTGCTTCATGTTCATCACAATCAACGGACATGTAAAACGACCTGCATTAGTCTATGGCAGTGGTTCTCAAATGGGGTTACGCGTACCCCTAGGGGTACTGCAGGGGGTACGTGAGAGATATCATTATCATTAGATATCCCTATCATTTCACTGTATTTTAAAGCAAAGCGTTGTGTGGTCAAGGGGTACTTGGCTTGATTTTTTTTTTAAAGGGGTACTTAAGCCAAAAAAAATTGAGAACCACTGGTCTATGGAAAGTCCACATTTAGATACAATGCTTATTTTGCGAATTCTAAATTCTATGAACAGATCTTCTGGAGAAGTCTCGTGTGACTTTCCAGCTCAAGGCTGAGAGAGACTACCACATCTTCTACCAGATCCTGTCTCAGAAGAAACCAGAACTACTAGGTGGGCAAAAATGTGTTAAAACCAAACAGCTATAATTTTGTTCATTTCAACAAAAATGTATTAAAACATGATGTCTATCGTGTCTTTTCTCTCAGAGATGCTGCTGATCACAGCAAACCCTTATGATTATGCTTTCATCTCTCAAGGAGAGACACAAGTGACTTCTATTGATGATTCTGACGAGCTGATGGCCACAGATGTGCGTTATCTAAAAAAATACCAATTCATTCCATTTAATAAATCTTGACATTATATTTTCTAAGATCAGTTTTACTGAAAATACAAACTAGAATATGAGGTATCAATCATGTTATGATAAATCTGCTATAGGAAGCATTTACTGTGTTGGGCTTCACCCAAGAGGAGAAGAACAGCATCTACAAGCTGGTTGGTGCCATCATGCATTACGGCAACATGAAGTTCAAGCAGAAGCAACGAGAGGAACAGGCAGAGGCTGATGGGACTGAGGGTCAGTATAAGGAGAAAATGCTGACATATAATGCATTGGTTGGATATTGGTAGATAGAAGATTCCTTAACGTCAACCTTTTTATTATTGACAGATGCTGATAAGTCAGCTTATCTGATGGGCCTGAACTCTGCTGATCTCATCAAGGCTCTGTGCCACCCGAGAGTCAAAGTAGGAAATGAGTGGGTAACCAAGGGACAGAGTGTCCAGCAGGTGGAGACTACTCCTTGGTTAACATCCCTTCATCATTAACATAACCATAAAAAACAAATTGTTATATCATTTTCATGTATTATCTTGGATAGGTGTACTATGCTATGGGAGCTCTTTCCAAATCCGTGTACGAGAAGATGTTCCTCTGGATGGTTGTGAGAATCAATCAATCCCTGGACACTAAACAGCCTCGCCAGTACTTCATTGGAGTGCTGGACATTGCTGGATTTGAGATTTTTGATGTGAGTATTTGATTTTGTTCCCTGTTAGTCACCCTTCTGGATCTAGACCAATAGCGTAGTTTTGGTTTGAAAACTGGGGGGAAGGGAAAATGTAATGTATATTATATTATTTGTTTGTTTTAAGTTTTTGTTTTGTTATTTTATTTATAGAGCACAATTAAAATCACACAAGGTTGAAAAATGTGCTGCACAATCAACTAAGGGTAAAATATCAAACGTACAACAGCTAATAAAATTAGACCAACATATCAGAAAGGAGAAAGACTGATAAATAAGCAAATAAAACAAACATCACAGGAAAAAGAGGCGAGCCGCTTTGTTAGATCAATCTATTGAGCCAAAAGCCAACTCTAATAAATATAGTCTAACATTTATTTTAAAAGAGCCCAATGAAGGTGAAAGTCTAAGATATAAAGGCAAAGTATTCCACCGCTTTGGGGCCACCACTGAAAATGCCTGGTCACCACTCAATTTTAATCTTGTCCTAGAGACGTCTAAAATCATCTGGGTAGATGACCTTAGATTCCTTTGGGGTTTGTGTACATGTAAAAGATCAGTTAAATAAGGGGATGCCACATTGTGTAAAACCTTATATACTAAGATAAGTCATTTAAAATCGACCCTGTAATGAATTGGAAGCCAATGTAAAGAAGCTAAATAGGTTTTATATGATGGTGTTTACTGACACCCATCAACAACCTAGCAGCAGATCACTGCACTAATTGTAAGCGAGTTAACAGCGATTGGCTCACACCCGCATACAAGGAATTACAGTAGTCCAGTCTTACAAAAATAAACGTAAAAAAATTACGTAGGCACTAATAGGCTATATTTGACAGAATGTTCTAATTCAACATTCAACAAGTCAATCTAACGTATTTTAACAGTAGAGGTTGACCGATAGTGGATTTTAAAGATACCAATAGCTAGGTTGGACCACACTGGCCACCACACTCTCGACTTATACTTGGCTCTTATGAAAATGTATTTATTATATATAATTATATAATATATTTAGTTATTAACTGTAGCATTTGTTATAAAAAGGCTATTAATCGTTACCAGGCAAATAATGACTAAAAATATATATCTATATTAAATGACTTTTTTTATGTAGCATTTATTATGAAAAACAACAGCCTGCACGTTTAGAAACAATAGCTACAACACGCCACAGTTGTAATATAAGTCTATATGGAAAAATATATTTCCCTAGCAGATTATCTATTATAAATTCTACAAGTTATACAAAATTTACAATAGATAAGGCGGTCATGAATATTTTAATATATGTTAGTGCTGGTGCAAGATTAGATTATCTTTTCATCAGTCTTTTTAGTTTGTGTCTTTTTTAGATAGTGTTTCTCCATAGCATTTTAAAGTGGCAGTTTCTCAATAGATTTTAAATAGATCGCACATTTTACCATCAGCTTCACGATAGGAATGGCTCGCACAAATCTTATCACACTTTTCGAGCACCACTCATGCACGATTACAAGAACTGCGCTTCAGTCATATTGTGCAGATAACTGCTCCATTCAGTTCATACATGAAGTTAGCGCTTATAAAATGTAAATAATTAATTAATAGCCTGATTCTAGGTTTCCATTAACCATGGTATAAATATTGGAGGGCTGTACTTGCTAGTTTTGGTTATTGGGGGGTTACCTCCCCCCCATCCCTCTGCAAACTATACCCCTGATCTAGACACAATTCAGCTATGACCAGTGAGTATAGTTTCCGGATTTCTCAACGGGACTGTCCATGTAACATAAGATGGCATCATTTAATTGCAGGTGTAGTGTATGGCAATGTATACCTTGAAAGTCAAATTTCACTAGGCCTATTGATATAATTTCATTGATATCCAAATTTACTAAATGCACAATTATAGATTATATAATTCTAATGTATAGTTATAGACCCAAGAGCTGGTTTGGCACAGGTTTCTTTCCTGTCTTCTATTGAAGGAAGTTGAGGGACAGTCTTTTTTAAAGAGTTTATGTTAGCAAAATCTAAATTTTAAATTAGCTACTGCTGTTCATGGCAGGTGGTAATAGGGGAGAGGGTGGTCTTATAGAAAGTGTATTATGGGGCAAAAATGTGTACTGCATATACTTGCCTAAATAAAACATGCCAAGACTGTTTTTGATACATTATTCTAGAACTGTTCGTTATAAATTGTGCATGTTTGATAAACATTTAGTCATTTTTTGGGAGGACATCGTCAATTTGATGTTACGTAAATACATTATATACACATATATTTGCATAAACTTTGACTTCTCAACATTACATTAAAAATAACAATGTGTCACTCTGTGGCTATATATTTTCTACCCATGTTGAAAACACTGCTAATCTGTTCTAGTTCAACACCTTTGAGCAGCTGTGCATCAACTTCACTAATGAGAAGTTGCAGCAGTTCTTCAACCACCACATGTTTGTGTTGGAGCAAGAGGAATACAAGAAGGAGGGTATTGAATGGACGTTCATTGACTTTGGCATGGACTTGCAAGCTTGTATTGATCTAATTGAAAAGGTGAGCATTTTTTTTTTAGATCTCAGGTGTTTAATCAACAATTCTCAGCTAATTTGAAACTCCTCGCTCTATTGTTTGCTAGCCCATGGGTATCATGTCCATCCTTGAAGAGGAGTGCATGTTCCCCAAAGCCAGTGATGCAACATTCAAAGCTAAGCTTTATGACAACCACTTGGGGAAATCAAACAACTTCCAGAAGCCCAGGATTATCAAGGGTAGACCAGAAGCCCATTTCTCCCTGGTTCATTACGCTGGCATTGTGGACTACAACATCAATAACTGGCTGGTGAAGAATAAGGACCCTCTTAATGAGACTGTTGTTGGCCTCTATCAGAAATCCACCATGAAACTGCTGTCTATCCTGTTTGCTAATTACGCTGGTGCTGAATCAGGTGTGTTTTGTTGATGCCAAAGGGAGAAAAAGTTAAGACAAATAAGGATATATCAGAGGTTAATTTTTATTTAAAAAAAAATTATTTAAACAGCCGCGGAGGGCGGCGGAGGAGGTGGCAAAGCAAAGGAGAAGAAGAAAAAGGGCTCTTCTTTCCAGACGGTGTCTTGCCTTCACAGGGTAACATACACAGAGCCTTTTATACAGAGTCATAATGAAACTAATCTTTTAGTATTACTTGGGTTTCTTAATATCTTAAAACAACCTAATTATATGTGGGCAGAATGATGGATAATATCTATTCACAGGAGAACCTGAACAAGCTGATGACCAACTTGAGGGCAACTCACCCTCACTTTGTGCGCTGCATCATCCCCAATGAGACTAAGACTCCTGGGGCGATGGAGAATCCTCTGGTCATGCACCAGCTGCGCTGTAACGGTGTGCTGGAGGGCATCAGAATCTGCAGAAAGGGATTCCCCAACAGGATCCTGTATGGAGATTTCAAGCAGAGGTACATTCACTTATGAATAATCTAAGTTGCAACTGGGTCAAAAATGTACTGACTTACAATACAGTTGCAAAATATGCAACCAGGGTGGACACATTCCTATACAATCGATAGAGAATATTTTTTCCTAATTCCTCATTCAATATTTACCAAAAATACAAATTATTATCCAACTATTATACAATAACAGATATCGTATCCTGAATCCTGCTGCCATCCCAGAGGGTCAATTCATAGACAACAGGAAAGGAGCTGAGAAGTTATTAGGATCTTTGGATATTGACCATAACCAGTACAAGTTTGGACATACTAAGGTACCCTAATTAAAAGTCTTAATTCAGTTTATGTGAAAACGTAAATTACAAAAACATTGGAGAATGAAGCAATTTGACATTGTCATGCATAGAATAATTATTGGCATAATGTAAGACTAAATAGATTGACACCCTTTTTTCCCAAAGGTGTTCTTCAAGGCTGGTCTGCTAGGTGCTCTTGAAGAGATGCGAGATGACCGCCTTGCTCTCATCATCACAAATATTCAGGCTAGAGCTCGTGGTCTTCTCTCAAGAATTGAGTTCCAGAAGATTGTTGACCGCAGGTACAGCTTTAGGCTATTAATATACAGAAGAAAGCCGCTTGTACACTTAATGTGAAATATATGAAAATGTTTGTGTCACATTGCAGAGATGCCTTGCTTGTTATCCAGTGGAACATACGTGCCTTCATGGGTGTCAAGAATTGGCCCTGGATGAAGCTCTACTTCAAGATCAAACCGCTTCTGAGATCTGCTGAGAGTGAGAAAGAGATGGCCAACATGAAGGAAGAATTCCTGAAGTTGAAAGAGGCTTACGCCAAATCTGAAGCCCGTAGAAAAGAGCTTGAAGAAAAGATGGTTTCTCTTCTCCAAGAGAAGAACGACCTACAACTTCTAGTTCAAGCTGTGAGTTTACAAGCTTTTGATGAGTTTGTGATTGTGTTAAAATGAATGACAATTGGTTTTTAAAGATATTCAGATAACATTACATTTTATATCTCTAAATAAACAGGAGCAAGACAATCTTTGCGATGCTGAGGAAAGATGTGAGGGCCTGATCAAGAACAAGATCCAGCTTGAGGCTAAAACCAAAGAGCTGACAGAAAGACTGGACGATGAAGAAGAAATGAATGCTGAGCTGACTGCCAAGAAACGAAAGCTTGAGGATGAATGTTCTGAGCTGAAGAAGGACATTGACGATCTTGAGCTCACTCTGGCCAAAGTGGAGAAAGAGAAACACGCCACTGAGAACAAGGTCAGTTTTCAACACTGAACATGGTAGAGATGCAAGAGATTGTTCTGTAGGAGTCCACCAATGACACACAATTACACAATTCTACAGGTTAAAAACCTGATAGAAGAGATGGCAGCTTTGGATGATATCATTGCTAAGCTGACCAAGGAGAAGAAAGCTCTGCAGGAGGCCCATCAGCAAACACTGGATGACCTCCAGAGTGAGGAAGACAAAGTCAACACTCTCACCAAAGCCAAAGCCAAGCTGGAGCAACAAGTGGATGATGTGAGTGGTTTGTTGACAATTCCATTGTACACGAAAAAGGTATGACAGTTACCATGAAAGAAAACGCTGAACTAAATATTGTCATTCCAGCTTGAGGGTTCCCTGGAACAGGAAAAGAAGCTTCGTATGGATCTGGAGCGGGTAAAGAGGAAGCTTGAGGGAGACTTGAAGTTGACCCAAGAGAGTGTGATGGACCTGGAAAATGACAAACAGCAATTAGAAGAGAGGATTAAAAAGTGTGTTTTACACAGAGGGTGAAATAGTTATACAAGAAAGCAAATCACTATCTGAGTCCTTGTTAATATAGTTTATCAAATATTTTCTACAACACAGGAAAGATTTTGAGATCAGCCAGCTCAGTAGCAGGATTGAAGATGAGCAGGCAATGGCAGCCCAACTCCAGAAGAAACTGAAAGAGTTGCAGGTAAACTTGATGAATTCTTAAAAAGATGGACAGTTGGACAGTTAGGAATACAAACATTTAACTATGATTTTCTTTACATTACCAGGCCCGAATTGAAGAGCTTGAGGAAGAGCTGGAGGCTGAGAGAGCTGCCCGTGCTAAAGTTGAGAAACAGAGAGCTGATCTGTCCAGAGAACTGGAGGAGATCAGTGAGAGGTTGGAGGAGGCTGGTGGAGCCACTGCTGCCCAGATTGATATGAACAAGAAACGTGAAGCTGAGTTACAGAAACTGCGCAGAGACCTTGAAGAGGCCACTCTGCAACATGAGTCCACTGCAGCTACATTTAGAAAGAAACATGCCGACAGTGTAGCTGATCTGGGAGAGCAGATCGACAACCTCCAGAGAGTGAAGCAGAAGCTGGAGAAAGAGAAGAGTGAACTCAGACTGGAACTGGATGATGTGGTTTCCAACATGGAGCAGCTTGCCAAGGCCAAGGTGATGAATTCTTGTTCCCATGTTTGAATTTTTTATTGCTTTTCCTTACTTAAGGTGTGCTCAAGAATTATACTTTAAAGCTTTTCAACTTGATTTATTACATTTAAATTCTATGCAGGCAAATCTGGAAAAAATGTGCAGGACCCTTGAGGACCAGATGTCAGAATACAGAACAAAATATGAAGAAGCACAACGCAGCATCAATGACTTTACCATGCAAAAAGCTAAGCTACAAACTGAGAATGGTGTGTACTCTGATAAGGTATTACTTTATCATGTGTATTTGTTCGAAAAAAATCTGTAATGTTATACTTCTGTGTAGGGGAGCTTTCTAGACAGCTGGAAGAAAAGGCTTCCTTGGTCTCTCAGCTTACAAGGGGTAAGCAGTCCTACACCCAGCAGATTGAGGACCTCAAGAGGCAACTAGAGGAGGAAATTAAGGTATATTTCAGTTTTTAAAAGGTCTTATTACCAGCTGTCCATTACAATTCTATGAATAATTGACTGGATATTTTCAATCCTCATAGGCTAAGAATGCTCTGGCTCATGCAGTTCAGTCTGCTCGTCACGACTCTGATCTGCTGAGGGAACAGTATGAGGAGGAGCAAGAAGCCAAAGCTGAGCTGCAGCGGAGTCTGTCCAAGGCAAACTCTGAGGTGGCTCAGTGGAGAACCAAGTATGAAACTGATGCCATCCAGAGGACTGAGGAGCTGGAGGATGCCAAGTATGAGCAGGAATCTCATACAAACCTACAAAAATTATGTAAACATAAAAACTCTCTATAAAGCAGTGGTTCTCTGTAACATTTTTTTAGGAAGAAGCTAGCTCAGCGTTTGCAAGATGCAGAAGAAGCTGTGGAAGCTGTTAATGCCAAATGCTCCTCACTGGAGAAGACCAAACACAGGCTGCAAAATGAGATTGAAGATCTTATGGTGGATGTGGAGAGATCCAATGCTGCTGCTGCTGTTCTGGACAAGAAGCAAAGAAACTTTGACAAGGTGAATAAAACATACTTACTGTATAGATAAATAATCTTTCTGTTTTCATCAAGCTCCAATGGTAGCTAATCAAAGTCTCTGAATCTATCAAACAGGTCCTAGCTGAATGGAAGCAGAAATATGAGGAGTCTCAGAGTGAGCTGGAAAGCTCCCAGAAGGAGGCCAGATCTCTGAGCACTGAACTCTTCAAACTGAAGAACTCGTATGAGGAGTCTCTGGATCATTTGGAGACCTTGAAGAGAGAAAACAAGAACCTCCAAGGTGAAATTGATTTATTGTTAATCTAAGCTTTCACATATCACATCAATTAAATGTTTCTTGACTTTTTGTGTATTAACCATTATTACCTTGCCTATTAAATAGAGGAGATTTCTGATCTCACTGAACAAATTGGTGAGAGTGGAAAGAATATTCATGAACTAGAGAAAATTCGTAAACAGCTGGAGCAGGAAAAAGCTGAAATTCAAGCTGCTCTGGAAGAGGCTGAGGTACATTGGTTGTATTTTCTTCATAGATAATTGCTGAATTTTTTGGTTTATCTGTGTATTTATTTAAAAGAACAAAATAAGGGGCATGCTAATAGACACAAACAGGCTTTTTAATAACCGAGGTAATTGATCTTTCAGGGTTCCCTTGAGCATGAAGAAGGAAAGATTCTTAGAGCCCAGCTGGAGTTCAATCAGATCAAAGCAGACATTGAACGTAAGCTGGCTGAGAAAGATGAAGAGATGGAGCAGTCCAAGAGGAACCAACAGAGAATGATTGATACCCTGCAGAGCTCACTGGAATCAGAGACTCGCAGCAGGAATGAAGCTCTCAGACTGAAGAAGAAGATGGAGGGAGACCTCAATGAGATGGAGATTCAGCTCAGCCAGGCTAACAGACAGGCATCAGAAGCCCAGAAGCAACTCAAGGGCCTTCATGGACATCTTAAAGTATGCTTTACTAACAATTTGTAAAACAAAATTGAAATCTTATGACATTCTGCAGTCTATTAATTTGTAAAAATTGTCCTTCACAGGATGCCCAACTGCAGCTGGATGACGCTCTGCGCAGTAATGATGATCTCAAAGAGAACATCGCCATTGTGGATAGACGCAACAATCTGATGCAGGCTGAACTGGATGAGCTGAGATCAATGGTGGAACAGACTGAGAGAGGAAGGAAACTGGCTGAGCAGGAACTGCTGGACGTCAGCGAGAGAGTTCAGCTCCTGCATTCTCAGGTATAACACATCTGTCCACATTTCACACTAACAAAAACTTAGTACATAATATCATCTAGAGACTATATGAATGTCAATTTTGTCTATGTTCAGAACACCAGTCTGCTGAATCAAAAGAAGAAGCTGGAGGGAGATAATACTCAGTTTCAGACTGAGGTTGAGGAGGCATTGCAGGAATGCAGGAATGCTGAGGAAAAAGCAAAGAAGGCCATCACTGATGCTGCCATGATGGCAGAAGAGCTGAAGAAGGAGCAGGACACCAGTGCTCATCTGGAGCGCATGAAGAAGAACATGGAGCAGACCATCAAAGACCTGCAGCACCGTCTGGATGAAGCGGAGCAGATCGCCATGAAGGGAGGCAAGAAGCAGATCCAGAAACTGGAAGCTAGGGTTAGTTTATTAAACTCGGTTCTTAATGATGTTTTCTATTCCCTTTCATGAAGAGAAAAGCTATTTATGAGTATTTGGATTCAGAGATCAATAGCTTTCTAAAGAATTTATACATTTGAAATAATTTTTGGGTTGGGTAGGTGAGAGAACTGGAAACCGAGGTGGAGCTGGAACAGAGAAAGGCGAGCGAGTCTGTGAAAGGAGTCCGCAAATATGAGAGACGCATCAAGGAGCTCACCTACCAGGTCACTTGCTCTATTCAATACGATATCCCCATCCTCAAACCACACAGCCCAAAAATAACAAAACGTCTATTTACAGACTGAGGAGGACCGTAAGAATCTGGCTCGCCTTCAAGACCTCGTGGACAAACTCCAGCTGAAGGTCAAGTCCTACAAGAGAGCTACTGAGGAGGCGGTAAGTTAATTCCTGGGTAATTTCTTTACTGTATATATCAGAGATCCTCAAATCTGGACCATTCCTGCAGAGTTTAGCTCTAACCCTAATCAAACACACCTGAGCATACTAATCAGAGTCTTCAAGATCATTAGAAATCACAGGTAGGTGAGTTTGATCAGGGTTGGAGAGCTAAACTCTGCAGCAGATTGGACCTCCAGGGTAAGATTTGAGGAACCCTGGTATATATACTGTTCTATGTATTGTTTTTGCAAACAACCTTTTGTTTTTAATTAGGATTTAATTTTAATTGTGTATGAAATGTGCTATAAAAATACACTTGCCTTGCCTAGGAGGAACAGGCCAATTCTAATCTGGGCAAGTTCCGTAAGATGCAGCATGAGCTGGATGAGGCAGAGGAGAGGGCTGATATTGCTGAATCTCAGGTCAACAAGCTGAGAGCCAAAAGCAGAGACACTGGCTCTAAGGTGAGTGTTTGTTATCAGCATACAAATGTTAATTGATGTTGCAGATGAGGTGCATACTATCTGAAATAAACTCTAAAGTAAACTAAAATTAAAATGGAAAGGAACTAATAAAGGACTGTGTAAACCTACCCACAAATGTTTCAATAACTTTCAATAAGAAAATAACGGATAAGCAAAGCTCCTGAATGCCAAGTTTATTGAGAGACCTGTTAGTGCCCTATTTTCATAGAGAAAAAATGTATTATTATTTCTAATAAGATAAATTAATCTTACATATTTTCTCTCTCTTGAACAGAAAGGACATGATGAGGAATGAAGTTCTCCCATCTTCCAAAATCCGGTGTCTCTCTGAATCCATTAGTCTCTAGATAAATAGAATAAAGACATGTGCAAATTGAACTTCTGCCACAGTTGTGTTATTTTAAAACTAAATTGCATTGTGACTAGAGGTATAAACTCTGTTTTACAGAACTTTTCATATCAAAAGTCAAATCATAGAGTCCAAATACTTGCAAAAACCCTTTTAATCAGGCATCAGCTAACTACTAAAAACTCTTATTTTGTCAAGATTAATTTGGTGCTCTGTTTTATGTGGTTATATGTATTAATGCATGCAATTAAATCCACATCATCTGCAACAATGCAAGTCAACCTCCCAAAACTCTAAGTAACAGCAAAGGTGATTAAAAATGGTCATACCATTATAGTACAATACAGAACAGTACATATAAAAAATTACAATCAATATAAAATATATATACATGTATATAGTTGACTTACCTTTTCTAATGGTCACAAATGAATGTTTCAGAAGAGTGAACTGTCCAGTACAGAACTACTCATTGGGTAGGATGGATGTAACAAATGCCTGTTGTTGCTCAAGGTGATGCAGTGGCTCCGACAGACGTGTTGAATAAAGGAGGAGTCTGGGAAGGGGGGGGGGGGGGGGGTGAAGAGAGTGTGGCAATTTTAACACTTGTCACTTGTGCTATATTAAGAGTTCAATAAAGCTTAGCACATACTATATATGAGAGGAGCCTCTGACGCACATACTGTAAAACATCTTTAGGCAGTAAACAAGGTTTTTAAGGATGTAAAGATTTGAACATAGAAGCCTGACAATGACAATTTTCAATAAATTAGAGCCAATTTGTGCATTAACATTGTTACATGATAGCTAGACTTAGCTTTTAAAAGGTCAAGGTAGTTAAACAATATGTCAAGTACGGCATTTAGGAGGCATTGTTCTCCCTCAATAGGTCATGTAACTTAAGTAGGAGTTCATGCCAATAATGGACATCTACTGATGTCCTACATACTATGTCTCAAAGCATAACACCACCCTAGCTGAGCTCTTCCATCATAGAGGGACTCAAAGGAATTTAACAGGTTATCTTTGTCCTCAAGGCTAAAGTAAAGGAAACAATGCCATGTAAACAAGACAACATGAAGGGCATGGCCCCTCGGTCAGCTCTCTGAGGGACAGTGACAGGCATCAACCACGATATGTGAACAAGTGCTCTGAAGCATATGGGGGCTATCAGTCAAGTTTTCAACATGGCCACGTTGTAGCAGATGCACAGTGCATATAGACTTACACTTGTGAGAATGCATTTTGTTCACACACACACACACACACACACACACACACACACACACACACACACACACACACACACACACACACACACACACACACACACACACACACACACACACACACACACACACACACAGTATTATATATATACAGGTGCTGGTCATATAATTAGAATATCATCAAAAAGTTGATTTATTTCACTAATTCCATTCAAAAAGTGAAACTTGTATAATGTATACATTCATTCCACACAGACTGATATATTTCAAGTGTTTATTTATTTTAATTGTGATGATTATAAGTGACAACTAATGAAAACCCCAAAATTAGTATCTCAGAAAATTAGAATATTGTGAAAAGGTTCAATATTGAAGACACCTGGTGCCACACTCTAATCAGCTAATTAACTCAAAACACCTGCAAAGGCCTTTAAATGGTCTCTCAGTGTAGTTCTGTAGGCTACACAATCATGGGGAAGACTGCTGACTTGACAGATGTCCAAAAAACGACCATTGACACCTTGCACAAGGAGGGCAAGACACAAAAGGTCATTGCAAAAGAGGCTGGCTGTTCACAGAGCTCTGTGTCCAAAACCATTAATAGAGAGGCGAAGGGAAGGAAAAGATGTGGTAGAAAAAAGTGTACAAGCAATAGGGATAACCGCACCCTGGACAGGATTGTGAAACAAAACCCATTCAAAAATGTGGGGGAGATTCACAAAGAGTGGACTGCAGCTGGAGTCAGTGCTTCAAGAACCACTACGCACAGACGTATGCAAGACATGGGTTTCAGCTGTCGCATTCCTTGTGTCAAGCCACTCTTGAACAACAGACAGCGTCAGAAGCGTCTCGCCTGGGCTAAAGACAAAAAGGACTGGACTGCTGCTGAGTGGTCCAAAGTTATGTTCTCTGATGAAAGTAAATTTTGCATTTCCTTTGGAAATCAGGGTCCCAGAGTCTGGAGGAAGAGAGGAGAGGCACAGAATCCACGTTGCTTGAGGTCCAGTGTAAAGTTTCCACAGTCAGTGATGGTTTGGGGTGCCATGTCAGTGACGCTGTCCAAGTGGATGCTGCACACTGGTGGTGGTTGAGGAGAGACCCCCCCACATGATTGTAAAGCGCTTTGGGTGTACAACAATACACAAAAAGCGCTATATAAATGCATCATTCATTCATTCATTCATGTCATCTGCTGGTGTTGGTCCACTGTGTTTTCTGAGGTCCAAGGTCAACACAGCCGTATACCAGGAAGTTTTAGAGCACTTCATGCTTCCTGCTGCTGACCAACTTTATGGAGATGCAGATTTCATTTTCCAACAGGACTTGGCACCTGCACACAGTGCCAAAGCTACCAGTACCTGGTTTAAGGACCATGGTATCCCTGTTCTTAATTGGCCAGCAAACTTGCCTGACCTTAACCCCATAGAAAATCTATGGGGTATTGTGAAGAGGAAGATGCGATATGCCAGACCCAACAATGCAGAAGAGCTGAAGGCCACTATCAGAGCAACCTGGGCTCTCATAACACCTGAGCAGTGCCACAGACTGATCGACTCCATGCCACACCGCATTGCTGCAGTAATTCAGGCAAAAGGAGCCCCAACTAAGTATTGAGTGCTGTACATGCTCATACTTTTCATGTTCATACTTTTCAGTTAGCCAAGATTTCAAAAAATCCTTTCTTTGTATTGTCTTAAGTAATATTCTAATTTTCTGAGCTACTGAATTTGGGGTTTTCATTAGTTGTCACTTATAATCATCAAAATTAAAAGAAATAAACACTTGAAATATATCAGTCTGTGTGGAATGAATGTATACATTATACAAGTTTCACTTTTTGAATGGAATTAGTGAAATAAATCAACTTTTTGATGATATTCTAATAATATGACCAGCACCTGTATATATAACTGTTAAAATAATTTGAAATCATTGGAAAAATGTCACATGTTTGGGATACATGTACAAGTTAATGTTGATATTTAAAATATCAAATGCACACTGAAGCTATGAGCCTGGTTCATTGGATATTCCAGTCTATCATGATAATGTGTTGATGATTATGACCATTGCCGTTTACAGCTATAGCCACCAGAGGGTGTCATTTGGTGATCAACTTTTTTAATTTTAAGCAATATACAATGATTTCAAAAAGTAACATCAGTAATTAATGCATATTTTATATTCTTGTAAATACATTTGTCTCTAGTGGTGCTATCATCATAACTATGAACAAATTTCACAATTTCATTTGAAGCAGTAAACTTGATTTGAGAATGTCCCAAAGAGCAATTTACACAGAAATAACATAAACAAAAGAGACACATGATCAATGTCACATTTACTGTAGTGACCAAAGAGTAGTCTGAAACATTTACTCATTTAGCTTTGTTTCGCAATCCTAAAACGACCCACCCCCATAATTTCCCAAAATATTCCAGAATTTTGAACAAGTGTTATTTTACTATAACTGAGAAACTATTTTTTTTTTTTACATATTTAAATAATTGTTTTTATTTTACATGTATATTTCTACATATTTTTTATTAATTTATACAACATACAATTTATATTTTATTTCAGTTTTAGCTTTAGTTAATTTAGTACATCATTAAACTAAATGAAAATGAGAAATGTTGCCTTGAAATCTAGTTGGAATAAAAAACGTCTCAGGTTACGTATGTAACCATAGTTCCCTGAGAATAGGGAAGTTCTACACTGCGTCCTCTAGAGGGCGCTATGGGAACGCCTTCAGCGTGACTGGTGTCTGAAGCATGATTACAAACACCCAATGCACTTGCGCGGTTTCCTGCTCACATTGGCAGGTGGTCTGTGTTGGCTTGAGGAGGAATATAAACGCCTATGACGCAAGCTAATGAGCGTCTGCGGGCATAAAAGGGCGCCTGTGGAACACATCATCCTCTTTTTTCAAAGGGGACGCCGACAGGAATGCCCGAAGCATGGCCAAGAGACGCAGCGTCTCGTTCCCTATTCTCAGGGAACTATGGTTACATACGTAACCTGAGACGTTCCCTTCCGAAGGGAACTTCTAAGCTGCGTCCTCTAGAGGGCGCTATGGGAACGCTATGCCAACGCCGCCATGCTGAGGGAAAGAGTGTCCAAAAGCTGGATTCCTAAGTCACAGACTCGAGGAAAACCATCCCTGCCCAGCAAAACTAGGGTAAAAAAAACCCTGTTCAGGTCAGCTCAAAGCTCGCCATCATAGACTAGCTCACGAGAGTATGGCTCTCGGAGTGGAAGTCTCAGAGAGCGACTCTCTAGATTGAGAGGAGACTTCTACACTCGACGCTATGAACAGCTAGTGAGGCTCAGGACAGAGCATGCACGTAGTACTGCCTAAGCGGAGCTCTGGAGAGTGGAGGCTTAGGCAGAATGACTCTCTAAAGCGAGAGAAAACCTAGCAACATTCGATCCAGGTAGGGGAACTCCCAGAGTGGAGGTCTCAGCATAGTGAGAGGAGACCTGGCTACACTCAACACCAAAGGCAGTTAGTGAGGCTCAAGAAAGAGCCTGTGCATAGTGCTGCCTAAGCGGAGCTCTAGGGAGTGGAGGCTTCAGCAGAATGACTCTCTAACGAGAGGAAGCCTAGCAACACTCAACCCTAGTTGGGGGGCTCTAGGAGTGGAGGTCTCAGCATACCGACTCTCTAAAGCGAGAGGAGACCAGACTACACTCAGCGCAAAAGACAGCTAGCAAGGCTCATAATAGAGACTACATACTAATGGTGCTGCCTAAGTGGAGCTCTGGAGAGCAGAGGCTTCAGTAGAATGACTCTCTTAATGAGAGGAAGCCTAACACTCGATCCAGGTCTTTAAGAGTGGAGGTCTCAACATAACGACTCTCTAATTGAGAGGAGACCTGGCTACACTCAACGCCACAGGCAGTTAGTGATGCTCAAAAGAGCCTCCTATTACTGCCAGACGGAACTCAGGAGAGTGGAGGCCTCAGCAGGACGACTCTCTAACGAGAGGAGGCCTAACAGCACTCAACCTTAGTTGGGGGCTCTCAAGAGTGGAGGTCTCAGCATACCGACTCTTTAAAGCGAGAGGAGACTGGACTACACTCACCCCCAACTCTTTTTTATTTATTTTTCTAAAATGTCCTCATTTGTATATCTGTATAGTTTGTATGTACATATGGTTAAACTGTATTTTTCTGTATTTGAACGTCTACTGTCAGTGTTTAATGTTAACTGTATGCACCAAGGGTCTGAGAGTAACGCAACTTCAATTCTCTGTATGTATGTACTGTACATGTGGAAGAATTGACAATAAAGCAGACTTGACTTGACTTGACTAAAGACAGCTAGCGAGGCTCACAATAGAGACTACATACTAATGATGCTGCCTAAGCGGAGCTCTGGAGAGCAGAGGCTTTGGTAGAATGACTCTCTTAAACGAGAGGAAGCCTAACACTCGATTCAGGTAGGGGAACTCCTTAAGAGTGGAGGTCTCATCATAACGACTCTCTAATCGAGAGGAGACCTGGCTACACTCAACACCACAGGCAGTTAGTGATACTCAAAAAGAGCCTACATTCTCCTATCACTGCCAGAGACGGAGCTCTGAAGAGTGGAGGCCTCAGCAGGACAACTCTCTAACGAGAGGAAGCCTAACAACACTCAACCCTAGTTGGGGGGCTCTTAAGAGTGGAGGTCTCAGCATACCGACTCTCTAAAGCGAGAGGAGACCGGACTACACTCAGCGCTAAAGACAGCTAGCGAGGCTCACCGTAGAGACTACGTACTAATGGTGCTGCCTAAGCGGAGCTCTGAGAGCAGAGGCTTCGGTAGAATGACTCTCTTAAACGAGAGGAAGCCTAACACTCGATCTAGGTAGGGGAACTCTCAGAGTGGAGGTCTCGGCATAATGACTCTCTAAACTCATAAAGTGAGAGGAGACCTGGCTACACTCAACGCCAAAGGCAGTTAGTGAGGCTCAAGAAAGAGTCTGTGCATAGTACTGCCTAAGCGGAGCTCTAGAGAGTGGAGGCTTCAGCAGAATGACTCTCTAACGAGAGGAAGCCTAGCAACACTCAACCCTAGTTGGGGGGCTCTTAGGAGTGGAGGTCTCAGCATACCGACTCTCTAAAGCGAGAGGAGACCGGACTACACTCACCCCCAACTCTTTTTTATTTATTTTTCTAAAATGGCGTATAGTTTGTATGTACTAAAGACAGCTAGCGAGGCTCACAATAGAGACTACGTACTAATGGTGCTGCCTAAGCGGAGCTCTGGAGAGCAGAGGCTTCGGTAGAATGACTCTCTTAAACGAGAGGAAGCCTAACGCTCGATCCAGGTAGGGGAACTCCCAAGAGTGGAGGTCTCAGCATGACGACTCTCTAATTGAGAGGAGACCTGGCTACACTCAGCGCCAGAGGCAGCAAATAGAGCCTACATTCTCCTATCACTGGAGCTCTGAAGAGTGGAGGCTTCAGCAGGACGACTCTCTAAACGAGAGGAAGCCTAACAACACTCAACCCTAGTTGGGGGGCTCTTAAGAGTGGAGGTCTCAGCATAACGACTCTCTAATTGAGAGGACACTTGGCTACACTCAATGCCTGAGGCAGTTAGTGATGCTCAAAAAAGATCCCACATTCTCTTATTACTGCCAGAGACGGAGCTCTGAAGAGTGGAGGCCTCAGCAGGACGACTCTCTAATGAGAGGAAGCCTAGCAACGCTCGATCCAGGTAGGGGAACCCCTACGGGTGGAAGTCTCAGCATAACGACTCTCCCAAGCGAGAGGAGACCTGACTGCACTCAGCGCTAAGGACAGCTAGCGAAGCTTACAATAGAGCCTACATACTAATAGTGCAGTCTAAGCAGAGCTCTGGGGAGCGGAGGCTTCAGAAAAATGACTCTCTTAAACGAGAGGAAGCCTAACAACACTCAGTCCAGGTAGAGCAGCTCTTACGAGTGGAAGTCTCAGCCTAATGACTCTCTAAGCGAGAGGAGATCTGACTACACTCAGCGCTAGAGATAGCTAGCGAGGCTCACAATAGAGCCTACATACTAACCGTGCAGACTAAGCGGAGCTCTGGAGAGCGGAGGCTTCAGCGAAAATGACTCTCTTAAATGAGAGGAAGCCTAGCAACGCTCGATCCAGGTAGGGGAACCCTTACGAGTGGAAGTCTCAGCATAACGACTCTCCAAAGCGAGAGGAGACCTGACTACACTCAGCGCTAAAGACAGCTAGCGAGGCTTACAATAGAGCCTACATACTAATAGTGCTGTCCAAGCGGAGCTCTGGAGAGCGGAGGCTCCAGCAAAATGACTCTCTTAAATGAGAGGAAGCCTAACACTCGATCCAGGTTAAAAAATACACTTTTTCTATTTAATTTTTTTTTAGCTCGCAAGCGCCCCTAGGGGGCATCGACGCATATCCGCGCTCGCGCCTCCCTTCGATGTCAGCATAATTAACATGCTTATACCGATGGATGCGGGCTGAATATGGTTTATCCCATGCCTACATGATCTCACTATGAAGATCTGGAAGGAATGGGAGGCTCACGGGAGCTGGGAGGTTATGCCAGAGAGAGATTGCTCATCAAGTCTACTGTGAGCCACTCCCCCTTTTCCGTGCCTCCACTGTAGGTCTACCTAGCAGAAGCGCATGCTTCATAACCTCCAGCAGCTCTACATCGCGGGGCAGACAAGCTGAGAAGGCTCAGAAATATCCTCTCCGCCTTCATCAGCCCACCATGAGCCAGCAAAGCACTTCCTGCTGGATCAGAAGATGTAACAGACAATACATCTTCCTCCCGCAGTTTACTCTCGTCAGCTGCTGTCGAGCGCAAGATGAAAAATTCCTCTCTCAAACTCGTTCGCAAGCTCCATCTGCGATCGCTGCGAACTCAGTCTCTTCACTGCCTCAGCAGCAGCTGGACCCGAGCCAGGGGGGCAGATGATCGCCCCAATTCTCTCGAGAAAAGGGACAAACGAGAGCGGAGCTTTTACCAAAGAAAAAGGCTCACAATGAACGCACTCCATTCCCTCGAGAACAGAGCGCGCGTGCTTTTCACCCAACGCATAAGTCGTGTGTGTCATCTGGTGTCAGAAACGCTGACACGGATCGGCACACCTCCTAGAGCGTTTCATAATACTCACACTTCAGAAACAAAGTCCCCTGAAGACAAAAAGAGGATGATGTGTTCCACAGGCGCCCTTTTATGCCCGCAGACGCTCATTAGCTTGCGTCATAGGCGTCCACCTGCCAATGTCAAGTGCATTGGGTGTTTGTAATCATGCTTCAGACACCAGTCACGCTGAAGGCGTTCCCATAGCGCCCTCTAGAGGACGCAGCGTAGAAGTACCCTTCGGAAGGGAAAGTTGGGATTTTGTAATATTCTATGTCAGTTAGTGTTTATTTTATTTATGATTTTACTTTTAGTTAACTATAACAACCTTGAATCCCACCGTATATCTCACTGAAACTATAATAATAATCATAAAATAAAATAAATGCCTTTTCCTTGCCACTGTTGTGTTTATTGAATGTGCTGCAGTTTACAGTTTAAGAATTATACATAGTATTCCAGTCTTTCAATACAATTATTAGTAGCATAACTAACTGCATGGTCTGACGCAGCAGAAGAGGACATTGAGACACAATGGATCCCTATTTAACTCAACAGATGCAAGACCATTCTATACCACTGACAAAAGGAAGCTCAGATTACAAAATTCATTCGCCACTGTTTCTTCCACTCTTATTCCTGAGTGCTGTTAAACCAGGGTGAGCAGACAGCTGCGAATGAGGCGCTGTGAAGAATGAGGGCCTAGAATAGATAGCCCACGTGTTAAGACTAAGTAAGGTGCTTGTTGAGAGGTCAAGGCAGGTCCGAAACCTCTCAAAAGGTTGAGTGATGGCTCACGCGGCTCACCCACAAATCAATGCTGTAACATTAACACTGTTTAGAAACAGATCTGGGGCTAAGACAGTTAGTTTGACCTGTATATCATGCTCTATCTACTAAAATGGAATAATGATAATGAACAATCACCTCCATGTTACAGTACCTGTAAGACTGTTGTGTTCAGAATACATTCACTTCTGTAAACATACAAATTGCTTTTTTGTATCTTACAGAATCCTTTTAATGTATATGCTTTGGAAATATTTCTAAAGCTAGAAGAATTAAAGAATGAACATGAATGGAGCGGTTGTTCGTATGAATGCATGCACGTGAACTTGGTATAACCTGTAAAACACAAGGGGTGGATTTATCATTGGGTAGTCAAGAAAGGTCATAGCTACAAACAAGAACAAGCAAGAGAGTCGCAGCTGTCTCTGCATTAAGCGAGAACAAAAGGTCACAAATATCCATTGTTGCCGTTACAGCTGTCTACTGTTCCGTGACAGCCATCTTGCTCGTGAGGCATTGTTACCTTGTCTTTATCCTTGAGCCCAAAGATAAACCTGTGAAATTCCCAGTGCATGCCTTTCTCTCTTTGAGGACAGAAAATGACACCCAGTTCTAGAAAAGCATCCTACAGTTCTAGAAAAGCATCCTAGCACAGCTGAAGCATATTATGTGTACGTCACAAGAAATATTTGCACTATCCATAATGTGAGACAAAACATCGTCTGCATGGCAGACAGTTGTTAGTGGAATTTAATTAGGCTTTATATGATTATGATTTGATTTAAAAAAGATGGTGTGAAGCAGGTTTAACTGTGATGCATTATACAAAAGATTTTCTTTTGTAAATGTAATTTTATTAGTACATATAAAAAAGAATTTAATTTATATATATAAATATATATATATTCTATACAAATATATATATTTCTAATCTAATAAAAATAATCAATGAAATAACAGAAAATAGAATAAATAAATAACACATACGGGACAAAAATAGCCCCATTGTGATTAAGATCCTTTCTGATCTTGCACACACACTACTGGCACACTCCACATGCTAAACTACTGTGACTCACTCAAATAATTTTTACAGCCCCCCAGAAAGAGCCACACACACAAGAGACCCAGACCAAATACAGAGTCAACGTCAGTCATTGTGCCTCTATATAAAGAGATATCATACAGCACAATGTTCACATCATTGTACCACCTAAAGGTAAGATGGTTTGTATTAGTAACATTTCGATTGTTTTACAGCAGCACAGATAATTTTTTGATTCATTAGGACTGAAGAATAGAATAGGATGAGTTGTTATTAATGATGTCTATTTTTCATTGCAAGGACTTGGACTTTCTTGGATTTTATCTGGTAAGGAAGGCTTTATTAATGGTTATCACTTTTTATATGCAATATTTTCATTTTGGATCTTGTTTACTAAGAGCAAGAGCTGATTAGAAATATTAGGTATATATGATGAACATGCCCATGATAATTATCTTAATTTGTACACACTAATATAGTATATATTAGGGATGTGCATCTGCATAACCAAGGCTGATTCAATATGTATCTGAATGCATAGCCAATGATACAACACATTCAAGATACATATGAAGCAGCGACCAATGTGATGATTCACCTCTATTATGATGCAGTGTGATCTGATTTCGATTCGATTCAACAATTCAATGCAATACGATGCAATGGGGAAAAAAAGATGCTATGCAATTCAATATTGGTATATTGACCAATTGGTGCAATTATTGGACTGTCTTGATCTCCAACAACATGTTGATGTGCCCACACATTCTAGAGGACACACATTGGATTTGGTTATCTCAAACTTTGTCCCCATTTGTAACCTTCTGGTGTATGACCTGGGTGTGTCTGACCATAAGGTAATTTCAATGGAGTTGCCACTCCCTTGTTCCTTAATCAAAGTAAAGCGTCGAATGTGTTTCAGAAATTTGAAGAAGATAAATCTAGTCTCCTTAGCAATAGATCTTCAGCAGCTCTCCTCTGCTGATTTGTCTTCAGTTACTGAGTCCGTTGACTTTTACAATAGATCTTTGAGCAGTCTCTTAGACATCCATGCCCCGGTCAAAACTAGAACTGTCACCTTCTCCCGTTCAGCCCCATGGTTTACCTGTGAGCTGCGAAAGATGAAGGAAGCCGGACGAGTCCTTGAGCGGCGTCTTAAGGTCACAGGACTCACTGTTCACAGGCAGGCCTACAGAGAGCATCAGAAGGCTTATGCGAAATCCCTGAGAGATGCTAGGTCACGATTCTATTCTGGTATCATTGTTTTAAAATAGCTTGTTGAAACTTTTGCAAACGTCAGTTATTCTCTACTATAAATCACTTACTTAAACCGCAAGCTCACCCTCACTTAGAAGCTACAAAGGAAAGATGTGACACCTTTATTGTATTTTTCAGAAAAAAAGTAGATAGCATTCGCTCTTTTCTGTCTAGTTCCTCTGCTCTACCTGTTTTGACTGCTGATATACAGCCTGAGACTCCCCAGCCTCTCTGCTGTTTTTCTGACATCTCACAGCAAGAGGTTGAGGACAAAATCAGAAAGATGAAACCATCAACCTGCTCCCTGGACCCTTTTCCTACAGCCTTGGTGAAATCTAACCTCTGCGCCATAAGTCCCCTGATTACTAAGGTTATAAATCACTCCCTTCGGACTGGTCATGTGCCACCTGAACTGAAAACTGCTGTCATCAGACCACATCTTAAAAAACCTACTTTAGATCCAGAAGTCCTTGCCAACTACAGGCCTATCTCTAACCTTCCATTTCTTTCTAAAGTGTTGGAGAAAATAGTTGCTGCACAACTTCAGACCCACTTAAAACAAAATAATTTGTTTGAGAAATTCCAGTCTGGTTTCCGCTCTGGCCACAGCACTGAAACAGCTCTGGTGAGGGTCACAAACGATCTGCTGATGGCAGCAGACGCTGGCTCTCCATCTCTTCTCATCCTTTTGGATTTGACTGCAGCATTTGACACTGTGGACCACAGCATTCTTCTGTATCGTTTACGTCACACCATCAGTCTCTCTGACTCTGTTTATAGCTGGTTTTCATCCTACCTTACTGGGAGAATGGAATATGTTGCCTTGGGAGAGGCTAAATCCGTGACACACAATGTCACCTGTGGTGTCCCTCAAGGCTCAGTGCTTGGCCCTCTTTTGTTTATATTATACATGCTCCCTCTCGGCTATGTCATCAGCCGGCATGGAATATCATTTCACTGTTATGCTGACGACACTCAACTTTACCTAAAAACCAACTCACCCACTTCTGCTGCCCTGTCATCTTCCACCATGACTACCTGTCTGGAGGAGGTAGAGGCCTGGATGAGTCAAAATTTTCTGCAGTTGAATGGCTCAAAGACTGAAGCCATTCTAGTAGGCACCCCTTACAGCCAGATCACAGACAACTGAATTTCCAGTTTTTTTTCTGGCCAAAATATTCCACTCTCAACATCAGTTACAAATTTGGGTGTTAAAATGGACTCTCATCTCACCTTCGAGACTCATGTTAAACAACTGTGCAAGACTTCCTTCTTCCATCTTAGGAATATTGCTAGACTTCGTCCAATGCTTACTATAGCAGATGCAGAAAAGCTTGTTCATGCCTTTGTCTCCTCGAGGCTGGACTACTGTAATGCGCTCCTCATCGGGATCCCTGGCAAAAGCCTACAGAAATTGCAATACATCCAGAATAGCGCTGCAAGGATCCTGATGAGGGTGCGCAAATATGATCATATCACACCCATCCTCAAATCACTACACTGGCTTCCAGTTTCATTCAGAATTGTTTACAAGGTCTCTCTCCTTACCCATCAGTGCATTCATGGCGATGCCCCATCTTATCTTAAGGAACTTCTTACTCCACAATCTTCAAATCGTACGCTCCGTTCTGCTTCATCATATCTATTAAAAACCCCCAGGACTAAGCTTCGCACTATGGGAGATCGAGCTTTCTGCTCATCTGCTCCGAGTTTGTGGAATGCTCTGCCTGTTCATTTACGGACTCCACAACCTGTCAATGCTTTTAAACGTGGCCTCAAAACTTACCTTTTTAGCAAAGCCTTTGAATAAGTTTATTGTTGGTGTTGTGGTGTGGTTTTATTTAATTAATATCTTGTTTCTAAGTTTATATTTCTTATTGTTTTAATCTGTAGCACTTTGGGATTCTGTGTGAATATAAAGTGTGTTACAAATAAAATTATTATTATTATTATTATATGGTATAGATGTTTGCTTTAAAGGTGCACTGTGTAATATTTATGATGATCTATAGAGAGAAATGCAATATAATATACATAACTACGTTTTCAGAGGAGTATAAAGACCTTACTTAATGAACTGTTATGTTTGTATTACCTTAGAATGAGCGATTTATAACTACATATACCGCGGGTCCCCTCACATGGAAGTCGCCATCATGTTTCTACAGTAGCCCTAAATGGACAAACTGCTCTACAGAGCGCGTATCGTCACTATGTTGTTCTCGCGAAAAACACGGACACAAGGATGAACAAGTAACAGTAATATTCGCAATGACATCGTTTATTGAATAATTAAGTAAATATAATTCCTTAATTTATCTTTGTAAAGAAACCTCATTGCTCTCTGCGGTCTCAGACGACGCCATCTTAGCCCTGTATCGGCCACCGTAGCTTCTCTAAAGGGAGGGGTGAGCGCGGGACTGAGCCGTTGGTTGCAATTCGCAAACTCAACCGCTAGATGCCACCAAAAACTACATACTGCACCTTTAAGTTCTTTGGTTCATTGTAATAATTTGGTGGAAGATGCAGCTCTACCTCTGCCATGTTAATCTATATGTGACTTTCAGGACACGCCTCGGTCTCCGTGGTATTGTGATACGTCATATTCACGGAGCAACAGTGGTGATGAGAGAACACGCTTGAGACAGTTTAGAGAGGAGAAATCAATTTATCTATAAATACTTATACACAAATAATTTGTTTTACCGATGCAAATATGTTAGAAATGATGCATCGCAATACAAATGCCAACTTGTATAAAATGCACACTTTTTAAAATCGATGCATTGCATCATTAACTTTTATGCTAAGGCATCGATGCGAATCAGTGAATCTGACAATCATTAGTATGCAGTATATATTTGTATAAGATTATATATATATGTGCATGCACACAGTTTTAAGGCAGCTTTAATAGCATTTTTTGTATCTTCATGCCTTAACTGACGGCATAGCTAGGACATTGCATGCCCGTAGTTTCTTTCTCTGTTTGATATGAAATGACACAGGCTACAGCGCGTGCCGGCACATTTGTACGTGTATTTGAAGAGCATGCGCAATGAGCACAGTATCTTTTCCGTGCTCGTTTAACTCGAGCCTGGCACGGAGGCGGCGTTAGAGCGCGCATCTGAAACGTCTCCCGTTTGAAGTGGTCATAAAGATGTTCTGCATCTAATTAAACACAATACTTTTCAAGGAAAAAGAGACAGAGGCTCTGAATAGTTGTGAATGGGGAGGCCAACTTTAGCCCTGCCCCTGTGTTAATTGCGTTAAATATTTTTTACGCATTAATCAGAAAAAAATGTATCGCCTGCAATAACGCACAAATTTTGACACCACTAATATATTTATAATTTTTTTTATTGTAAACAGGTTTTATAAGTTCAGAGAATCTTGTCATCTTTGCCTCAGCCTGACTGAAAGATGGGGGATGCTTTGATGGCGGAGTTTGGAGCTGCTGCTCCGTTCTTACGGAAGTCAGACAAGGAGCGTCTGGAGGCCCAAACTCGGGCCTTCGACATCAAGAGGGAATGCTTTGTGCCTGATGCTGAGGTTGAGTATGTCAAAGCCACCGTCACCAGTAGAGATGGTGAAAAAGCCACTGTTAACACTGAATTTGGAAAGGTAAGGTCTAATCTCTGGATTGTTCACACACAGCAATGGTATCAATGTAGAATAGATTTGCAGTGTGAATGTAAAACAATTTTGGTGTGGCATCCACAGACAGTAACTGTGAAGGAGATTGATGTTCACCCTCAGAACCCGCCAAAGTTTGATAAAATTGAGGACATGGCGATGTTCACCTTCCTGCATGAGCCCGCTGTGCTGTTTAACCTCAAAGAGCGTTACGCAGCCTGGATGATCTACGTGAGTGGAGTCTTTAAACACTCACACATTCACTTTATCACGTATGAGCAGATCTGAACCTGCTGTGAATCTCTTACAGACCTACTCTGGGCTCTTCTGTGTCACTGTGAACCCCTACAAGTTTTTGCCGGTGTACAACCAAGAAGTCGTCAATGCCTACAGAGGAAAGAAGAGGAGTGAAGCTCCTCCTCACATCTTCTCCATCTCTGACAACGCCTACCAGTACATGTTGTCAGGTGATGATCTGACTTGTAATATTTTTGGGAGATTTATAATGCAACGTGTATATAAATTACAAATAAACTTTCTTGTTTTTTTCCTCACAGACAGAGAAAACCAGTCTGTCCTGATCACGTACGTAATGCATATCATGATGTAGTATAACAGTCCTCCTTTCACCAATATTTTCTTTCTATGCTGCTTATTATGAGAATTTTAATGAGACGTTTTTATTCTAAGTGGAGAATCCGGTGCTGGAAAGACTGTGAACACTAAAAAAGTAATCCAGTACTTTGCGAGCATTGCAGCAGTGACAACCGGCAAGAAAGATCCATCAGCGGAGAAAAAGGTGTTTAATTCGCAAAGAATGGCTAATGCTGGATGAATGAATATACCTTAGCATAGCATACTTTAAAAAAAAAAAAAATTAATGATGTCTACATAAATATATCTTCCCGTACCTTTGTTTTAATGTAAGGAAATATGTATGAATGTATGACGTATGAATTTAACAACTGTTTTACACAATTCATATTCAAATTTGATGCTCAGGGTACTCTGGAGGATCAAATCATTCAGTGTAATCCTGCTCTGGAGGCTTTTGGTAATGCCAAGACCATCAGAAATGACAACTCTTCCAGATTTGTAAGTGTGGTTCACATCGGTGTTGTCATTGTATATTGGTTTCAAGATATTCTATATGAGCATGTTATGCTATGTGTACAGGGTAAATTTATCCGTATCCATTTTGGCGTCAGTGGAAAGTTATCTTCTGCTGACATTGAGACTTGTAAGTACTTTACTGCCCAACATCATTTCAACAATCACACATTGATGAAATGCATCTGTTTTGTTATTCATCTATGCATCAATTCATTTAGATCTTCTGGAGAAGTCTCGTGTGACTTTCCAGCTCAAGGCTGAGAGAGACTACCACATCTTTTACCAGATCCTGTCTCAGAAGAAACCGGAACTGTTGGGTACAATCACCCGTCATTTCTATTGTCATTACGGTCTCAAATTACTGTCTTTTTTATCTCTGTTCCCATTTTTCTCTAGAGATGCTGCTCATCACCAACAACCCCTTTGACTACGCCTTCATCTCCCAAGGACAGACAACAGTGGCTTCTATTGATGACCGTGACGAGCTGATTGCCACTGATGTGGGTGTTTGTTAACACCTAGACAGTTCACAATACAAGATACCATGTTATAAAATATTAGAAGAAATAGTCCACCCAAAATTAAAAAATCTGTCATTAGGACTTTTGACTTTTTTGTCCTGGCTTTTCCATACAGTAAAAACATATGACGATCAAGCTATCAAGCTCCAAAAAGTAAAGGTCCACACAACTTGTTCCTCCGAAGCTATGATCATTTTGTGAAAGGAAAAGAGTAGCGTGAACATGTTGGAAAAACATCAAGTGACATCAAGTGAATCAAATCACTTTTATTGTTTTGATGTGACAATAAAAGTGATTTGATTTGAAGTGGGTCATACAGGATTAGAACGACTTGAAGATGACTCAATTATTCTCAATTTGGGCCATGTATTCCTTTAAAGAGTTTAAAGGAATACTTTTAATGTACTTGCCAAAAAGAAGAATATTAAGCATTTTAACACGCTCTGTATATTTGTTGTAGGAAGCGTTTGATGTGTTGGGCTTCACCCAAGAGGAGAAGAACAGCATCTACAAGATGGTTGGTGCCGTCATGCACTACGGCAACATGAAGTTCAAGCAGAAGCAACGAGAGGAACAGGCAGAGGCTGATGGGACTGAGGGTAAAATAAATTGCAATCTCAACTTTATAAATGGAAAAAGTCTAAGATATTTTAAATATTGAGTCATAGCTCTGTATTCTTTTTTAACATGTAGATGCTGACAAAGTTGCATATCTGATGGGCCTAAACTCAGCTGACTTGATCAAGGGTTTGTGCCACCCGAGAGTCAAAGTAGGAAATGAGTGGGTCACCAAGGGGCAGAGTGTCCAGCAGGTAACAAATGAAAATAATATTTTGAATAATAACACTTTACAATAAGGTTCATTAGTTAACATGAACTAAGAATGAACAATACTTCAGCTTTTATTAATCTTAGTTAATTACACATTTTTTAATGTTCTTCCACTCCACTCAGGTGTACTACTCTATTGGTGCTCTGGCAAAGTCAGTGTACGAGAAGATGTTCCTCTGGATGGTTGTGAGAATCAACCAATCCCTGGAGACCAAACAGCCTCGCCAGTACTACATTGGTGTGCTGGACATTGCTGGATTTGAGATCTTTGATGTAAGATGACATCAACTGATTATTGTTATTCAATAACTTCAGTTCTTTGTTACTTTGTCAGTGTGATGATACAATATATTCCACCTGCAGTTCAACACCTTTGAGCAGCTGTGCATCAACTTCACTAATGAGAAGTTGCAGCAGTTCTTCAACCACCACATGTTTGTGTTGGAGCAAGAGGAATACAAGAAGGAGGGTATTGAATGGACGTTCATTGACTTTGGCATGGACTTAGCGGCTTGTATTGATCTCATTGAGAGGGTGGGTGAATATTAATGAATATACTGTGTGTGTGTGTGGGGGGGTCCTATTTTTTTGTCATACTGACATATTGACTGTCACAACCTACTACTCATTTTAGCCCATGGGTATCATGTCCATCCTTGAAGAGGAGTGCATGTTCCCCAAAGCCAGTGATGCAACATTCAAAGCTAAGCTTTATGACAACCACTTGGGCAAAAACCCTAACTTCCAGAAGCCCAGGATTGTCAAGGGTAGACCAGAAGCCCATTTCTCCCTGGTTCACTACGCTGGCACTGTTGACTACAACATTTCAAACTGGCTGGTGAAGAACAAGGACCCTCTCAATGAGACGGTTGTAGGGTTGTTCCAGAAGTCAACTCTTAAGATGTTGGGTATTCTGTTTGCCAATTATGCTAGTGCTGATGCAGGCAAGTACACACTGAAGTGTGACATGAACATATAATATGCACTAATTTTACTGTATAATAGTAACAACAAAAGAATATGTATTTCACATCTTCAGATGCTGGAGGTAAGAGTGCCAAAGGTACCAAAAAGAAGGGTTCTTCATTCCAGACAGTGTCAGCCCTCCATAGGGTATGTAAGATTATTTAATAATATAACACTGCTTTGTTTCACATGGTTTTATTACATATAAATTCAAATTCTTTATGGTCTACCAACAGGAGAACCTGAACAAGCTGATGACCAACTTGAGGGCAACTCACCCTCACTTTGTGCGCTGCATCATCCCCAATGAGACTAAGACTCCTGGGGCGATGGAGAATCCTCTGGTCATGCACCAGCTGCGCTGTAACGGTGTGCTGGAGGGCATCAGAATCTGCAGAAAGGGATTCCCCAACAGGATCCTGTATGGAGATTTCAAACAACGGTAAGTATGAAACTACAAAACAATTTTATGTGTTCTTAAGTTATTGCAAATTTCATCACCAACTCTGTTTGCAGCATTTGCTAGAAATAAACATAAATACATTTTTTTTTAAATGCACTTAAAGCATAACATGATTGTTAATGTGTTTCTTTTTTGTAGGTACCGGATCCTAAATCCTGCTGCTATCCCTGAGGGTCAGTTCATTGATAATAAGAAGGGTGCAGAAAAACTTCTGGGTTCTCTGGATATTGATCACAGCCAGTACAAGTTAGGACATACTAAGGTATTTTTTAATTAACAATAACTTTTTACAAAGGCACTGTTCAATTTTCATTCTTTTTTACACAAAATGATTTGCTATTCAGGTGTTTTTTAAGGCTGGTCTTCTGGGTGGTCTTGAGGAGATGCGAGATGACCGCCTTGCACTTATTATTACTGGAATTCAGTCCAGGTCTCGTGGTTTTCTAGCCAGAATTGAGTTCCAGAAAATTGTGGATAGAAGGTTAATTTTCAGCTCTTCAGACTATATTTTTTTCTCCAACTTACAATTTATAATGTAAGACTGAACATTCTTATTTAATATATACAGAGATGCCTTGCTTATTATCCAGTGGAACATACGTGCCTTCATGGGTGTCAAGAATTGGCCCTGGATGAAGCTCTACTTCAAGATTAAGCCTCTGCTGAAATCTGCTGAGAATGAGAAAGAGATGGCCAACATGAAGGAAGAATTCTTGAAGTTGAAAGAGGCTTACGCCAAATCTGAAGCCCGCAGAAAAGAGCTTGAAGAAAAGATGGTTTCAATTCTCCAAGAGAAGAATGACCTTCAGCTTTCAATGCAGTCTGTAAGTTTGCATGGGTCTAAAATTCTGCACTTTTTCCACAAGTCAAATATATATATATATAATATATATATATATATATATATATATATATTAAATACAGTAGGGTGTTAACAAATTACCAAATATCCTGCTTTAGCAAAGCCTAACAGTCCATGACTGTGATTAACGCGATTTGTTTTTTTTTAATAGATTGACAGCACTAATATATATATATATATATATATATATATATATTTACACATACATATATATTTATTTTTTCGCTCTAATAGGAGCAAGACAATCTTATAGATGCTGAGGAAAGATGCGAGGGTCTGATCAAAAGCAAGATCCAGCTTGAGGCTAAAACCAAAGAGCTGACTGAGAGACTGGAGGATGAAGAAGAAATGAATGCAGAGTTGGTGGCAAAGAAACGAAAGCTTGAGGATGAATGTTCTGAGCTGAAGAAGGACATTGATGATCTTGAGCTCACTCTGGCCAAAGTGGAGAAAGAGAAACACGCCACTGAGAACAAGGTCAGTTTTCAACACTGAACATGTTAGAGATGCAAGAGATGGTTAAGAGTCCCTTAATACAATGACACACTTATATAGGTTAAAAACCTGACAGAAGAGATGGCAGCTTTGGATGAGATCATTGCTAAGCTGACCAAGGAGAAGAAAGCTCTGCAGGAGGCCCATCAGCAAACACTAGATGACCTCCAGAGTGAGGAAGACAAAGTCAACACTCTCACCAAAGCCAAAGCCAAGCTGGAGCAACAAGTGGATGATGTAAGAGCCAGAAAACATAACACTAAGATAATGCATATATCTTTTTTAATTCTAATTATTTTGGATTAAATTTAGCTTGAAGGTTCTCTGGAACAAGAAAAGAAAATCCGCATGGATCTTGAGAGAGCTAAAAGAAAGCTTGAGGGTGACTTGAAGTTGAATCAAGAGAATTTGATGGATTTGGAAAATGATAAGCAGCAGATGGAGGAGCGGATAAAGAAGTAAGATATATTATAAAGTATTTAAAATCCAATTTTAATTAAAAAACATTTTAATCCATTTTGTGTTATCCTGTTTATTTGGCAGAAAAGACTTTGAAATAAGCCAGCTCAATAGCAAGATTGAAGATGAGCAGGCAATGGGAGCCCAACTCCAGAAGAAATTGAAGGAGTTGCAGGTCAAATTAATAATTCTTAAAAGGTTACAGTTAGGAATTCTAGCTTTAACTTTGGTTTTCCTCAAATTCCTTCCTTACATTGCCAGGCCAGAATTGAAGAGCTTGAGGAAGAACTGGAGGCTGAGAGAGCTGCCCGTGCTAAAGTTGAGAAACAGAGAGCTGATCTGTCCAGAGAACTGGAGGAGATCAGTGAGAGGTTGGAGGAGGCTGGTGGAGCCACTGCTGCCCAGATTGAGATGAACAAGAAACGTGAAGCTGAGTTACAGAAGCTGCGCAGAGACCTTGAAGAGGCCACTCTGCAACATGAGGCAACTGCAGCTACATTTAGAAAGAAACATGCCGACAGTGTAGCTGATCTGGGAGAGCAGATCGACAACCTCCAGAGAGTGAAGCAGAAGCTGGAGAAAGAGAAAAGTGAACTCAGACTGGAACTGGATGATGTGGTTTCCAACATGGAGCAGCTTGTGAAGGCAAAGGTGAGTGAAAGAAATGATGATATGAGCCTAAATGACCCAGTGAAAGAAAGCAATCAACGATCTTATAATTCGTCCTTAAGGCAAACCTGGAGAAAATGTGCAGAACTCTGGAAGACCAGATGAGCGAGTACAGAACTAAAGCTGAAGAAGGCCAACGCACAATAAATGACTTTTCCATGCAAAAAGCCAAGCTGCAAACTGAGAATGGTAAGAAAACTAAATATTACGTTATGTTACCAAAGGTGCCATAATGATACTTTTTATAATATTGTATTTTAGGTGAACTATCCAGACAGCTAGAGGAGAAAGACTCCCTGGTGTCTCAGTTAACCAGAGGCAAGCAGTCCAACACTCAGCAGATTGAAGACCTCAAGAGACAACTAGAGGAGGAAATCAAGGTTTTAAAAATCTCTTTCTCTGTCCAATTGTTTTTGCAAAAGGTTTAAGTAATTAGACATAAAATTCACTGGCACCAAATATTTGTTTGTCTCCAGGCTAAGAATGCCTTGGCCCATGCAGTTCAGTCTGCTCGACACGACTCTGATCTGCTGAGGGAGCAGTATGAGGAGGAGCAAGAAGCCAAAGCTGAGCTGCAGCGGAGTCTGTCCAAGGCAAACTCTGAGGTGGCTCAGTGGAGAACCAAGTATGAAACTGATGCCATCCAGAGGACTGAGGAACTGGAGGATGCCAAGTAAGAAACAACGAGTATTTAAATCTTAAGAGTTTTGGCCTTTAGTAACAATACACAAAATACCTTCTGACTTTTCCACTAGGGTTTGCAGCCTTTAAACATGTTCAAATGCAGTGTAATGAATGATGCGTCAGATGTATGATATATTTTGTTTTTTAATTATTTATTACAGGAAGAAGCTGGCTCAGCGTTTGCAAGATGCAGAAGAAGCTGTGGAAGCTGTTAATGCCAAATGCTCCTCGCTGGAGAAGACCAAACACAGGCTGCAAAATGAGATTGAAGATCTCATGGTGGATGTGGAGAGATCCAATGCTGCTGCTGCTGTTCTGGACAAGAAGCAAAGAAACTTTGATAAAGTAAAGAGAGAATGTCATTACCTTAAAAACCAGTGACACCTCACTTAAACTTTACACAAACTTTTTTAAACAAAAAAGCATTTGAAGTTATACATGTCTAACTATGGAGAGTGTCAAGTACAATTCTTTAATATTATTTGGCTCTGTTAAATTTAACCAGGTCCTGGCTGAGTGGAAGCAGAAGTATGAGGAGTCCCAAACTGAACTGGAAAGTGCCCAAAAAGAAGCTAGGTCTCTGAGCACTGAACTCTTTAAATTGAAAAACTCATATGAGGAGTCACTGGACCACCTGGAGAGCATGAAGAGAGAGAACAAAAATCTCCAAGGTAAGGATGGTTTTATAACGCCAAACATAAGTTTACTTTCTTGCATTTGTGAGGTCATGTGTTATTTCTATCGCATAGAGGAAATCTCTGACCTCACTGAGCAACTTGGTGAGAGTGGGAAGAATATTCATGAGCTGGAGAAAGTTCGGAAACAACTGGAGCAGGAGAAACAAGAGATACAATCTGCTCTGGAGGAGGCCGAGGTAAAAGAAAAATAGCACTTTCCCCCAAAATTCATATTCATCTGACATTTCTTTAAATTACATATTTTTCCTCTTCATAGGGTTCTCTTGAACACGAAGAAGGCAAGATACTTAGAGCTCAACTGGAGTTCAATCAGATTAAAGCTGAAATTGAACGTAAGCTGACTGAGAAAGATGAGGAGATGGAGCAGTCCAAGAGGAACCAGCAGAGAATGGTTGATACCCTGCAGAGCTCACTGGAATCAGAGACTCGCAGCAGGAATGAAGCTCTCAGACTGAAGAAGAAGATGGAAGGAGACCTCAATGAGATGGAGATTCAGCTCAGCCAGGCTAACAGACAGGCATCAGAAGCCCAGAAGCAACTCAAGGGTCTTCATGGACATCTCAAAGTATGATGAATCTTCAACTCAGATTTTAATCTAACATTATTCTGCAGTCTATTCATTTGTAAAACTTGTACTTTACAGGATGCCCAACTGCAGCTGGATGACGCTCTGCGCAGTAATGATGATCTCAAAGAGAACATCGCCATTGTGGATAGACGCAACAATCTGATGCAGGCTGAACTGGATGAGCTGAGATCAATGGTGGAACAGACTGAGAGAGGAAGGAAACTGGCTGAGCAGGAACTGCTGGACGTCAGCGAGAGAGTTCAGCTCCTGCATTCTCAGGTATAACACATCTGTCCACATATTCACACAAACAAAAACTTCAAACTCTCTCTTAGTACATAATATCATCTAGAGACTATATGAATGTCAATATTGTCTATGTTCAGAACACCAGTCTGCTGAACCAAAAGAAGAAGCTGGAGGGAGATAATACTCAGCTTCAGACTGAGGTTGAGGAGGCAGTGCAGGAGTGCAGGAATGCTGAGGAAAAAGCCAAGAAGGCCATCACTGATGCTGCCATGATGGCAGAAGAGCTGAAGAAGGAGCAGGACACCAGTGCTCATCTGGAGCGCATGAAGAAGAACATGGAGCAGACCATCAAAGACCTGCAGCACCGTCTGGATGAAGCTGAGCAGATCGCCATGAAGGGAGGCAAGAAGCAGGTCCAGAAAATGGAAGCCAGGGTAAGCTGTTGATGTTTTCAAAAACAAGTCTAATGTGTTTTCTGTAAAATGCGAACTGTTAAATATTTTTTTTTTTTACACATCTGTTAGGTGAGAGAGCTGGAAAGTGAGGTGGAGATAGAACAGAGAAAGGCCAGTGACTCTGTCAAGGGGGTTCGTAAATATGAGAGACGCATCAAAGAACTCACCTACCAGGTAGGAAAAATATTGCCAAGAAGCATATTTTTGCATTGTTTTTTCATTATTATTTATTAAATACATAAATGTATCCCATTTATTAAATGCATAAAAAGCAGTTTTACAATATTTAAATATATAATGCATACTTACTTATTTTTTTTTGCTTTGCATAGACTGAGGAAGACCGAAAGAATCTGGCACGCCTGCAGGATCTGGTGGACAAACTCCAGCTGAAGGTCAAGTCCTACAAGAGAGCCACTGAGGAGGCTGTGAGTACTTTCCCCTCATGATATGATCATAGGCAATTAATGTATATGACTAATTTTCACAAATACTGTATTCTGTAGGAAGAACAAGCCAACTCTAATCTGGGTAAGTTCCGTAAGCTGCAGCATGAGCTGGATGAAGCAGAGGAGAGGGCTGATATTGCTGAATCTCAGGTCAACAAGCTGAGAGCCAAGACCCGTGATTCAGGATCCAAGGTAAGAGTAGGCACTTAAAACAAGGGATTTTGGTCATAAAACTGGAACTGAATCAAGATAAAATTCTCATTTTCTAACATTCCTTTCTCTTTCTAACAGAGGGGGGCTGACGAGGAGTGAAACTATTAGCTGGATCTCTGCAAACACAGATTGCTGTGATGATCTCTTCTGTAGCTCAGTAGAATAAACTAGACATGCAAAAGAATACTTCATCCTCTTTTGTCTTTTTTAACCATGTTACATTACAATATCCCAAAATGATCCTGTACACAACAGTAACCCAGCTGCCTGAATATATTGTGCCACGGTATAAGGTAGTTTACTTTCAAATCTAAATTAAACTAAACAGGAACATTTTTTTTAATAGTCCATTTTTTTTAAATTGTCCTTTACTCCAGTTTGACCAAACTACTGCAAACCACATAATGCAGATTAAGTTATAAACCACTGAACACTACATTGTGTATATTCTGACAGCTCAACCTCAGGAAACTAAAGGATATTAATGCTTTACCATTTCACATGAACATGGATCTATTTTAATGCCTCTATCATTACAATGAAATAAGATTCATACATTTTTGACAGGGCAGTAAAATGCAGGGAAAATTCAAGTACCATATTATAATAGCCTAGATATATTTACATTTATTCATTTAGCAGACGATTTCATCCAAAGCAACTTACCATTGAGGAATACAATAAGTGATTTATCATAAAGAGGCAAATAAATGCAGGAAGTGGAGAGCCGTCGAGGAGAGAAATCAGGTCCGAAGAACCATACTCGGCCTGGCCAGAACGGGCCTACTAGCAACAGCCGGACCCCGTCCCGGCGCACTCTCTCTAGAACTCCCGGGAGCAGGACGATCGGGGGAGAGGCGTACAGACAGAGCCTCGGCCACGTCTGTACCATAGCATCTAGCCCCAGTGGAGCTGGATGAGTCAGAGAGTACCAGAGGGGACAGTGCGATGTCTGACGAGTCGCGAACAGATCCACCTGTGCCTGGCCAAAAACTCTCCAAATCTGCTTCACCACCTCGGGGTGAAGCCTCCATTCCCCGGGCCTCGGCCCCTGCCTCGACAGGATGTCTGCTCCTACATTGAGATGCCCAGGAATATAGACTGCTCTCAGCGAGAGGAACTTGTCCTGGGACCACACAAGGATCTGGTGCGCCAGCTTGTATAAGGGGCGCGAGCGCAGACATCCCTGGTGGTTGATATAAGAAACCACAGCTGTGTTGTCGGTGCGTACTAGCACATTGTGATTTCTTAGGTCTGGAAGAAAATGTTTTAGTGCTCGAAACACGGCCAGCATCTCCAGGCAGTTGATGTGCCACGTGAGATGGTGACCACTCCACAGACCTCGGGCAGGGTGGCCACTCATGACCGCCCCCCAACCGGTCAGGGATGCATCCGTTGCTAGCGTTACGCGGCGGCAAGGAGCTCCCAGGACCGGGCCCTGAGACAAGAACCAAGGTTTTCTCCACATGTCCAAGGCACGTAGGCATCGCCGCATGACCTTGATCATGCGGAACGGGTCTCCCCTCGGGGAGAACCCCTTGGACTTGAGCCACCACTGTAGGGGTCTCATGTACAGCAGGCCAAAAGGTATCACGTTGGACGCTGCTGCCATCAGACCCAGCAGTATTTGAAACTGCTTGACCGTGAGTGACAGGCCTTCTCTGACTCTCCTGACTGTGGTGAGAATCGACTCGATCCGAGCAGGGGACAACCGTGCCTGCATTGTGGTCGAATCCCACACCACGCCTAGATAAGTGGTTCTCTGTAATGGAGACAGCACACTTTTCTTTGCATTTAGTCTTAACCCCAACTCTTTCATCTGAGCGAGAACGACATCTCGATGTCGAACCGCCATCTGCTCTGAATGAGCTAAAATCAACCAATCGTCGATGTAGTTGAGTATGCGGATGCCCTGGAGTCGCAGAGGAGTCAGGGCAGCATCCACGCACTTCGTGAAAGTTCGGGGTGAAAGTGTTAGGCCGAAGGGAAGAACCCGATATTGGTAAGCTTTTCCCCTGAAAGCGAACCTCAGGAACTTCCTGTGACTGGGAAGGATGGATATGTGGAAATAAGCGTCTTTTAGATCTATCGTGACGAACCAGTCCTCGGATCTGATCTGAGACACGACCTGTTTTACAGTAAGCATTCTGAACTTCAGGCGCCTGACTGAGCGGTTCAGTAGCCGCAGATCTAAAATTGGACGTAGCCCCCCATCCTTCTTTGGAACAACGAAGTACCGGCTGTAGAACCCGGACTCTCTGTCGAGAGGAGGGACCACCTCGATGGCCTCCTTCCTCAAGAGAGAGCTGACCTCCTGTTCTAATACCAGAGCCTGCTCGGGACTCACACTCGTGAGAAATAACCCTTTGAAAGGTGGAATGAATACTATAGCCTTTCTCTACAGTCTGCAGGACCCAACAAGATACATTTGGCAGTAGTTTCCACACTGCTAAACAATCTACTAAGGGAGCCAGTCTCTCGAGACTGGCCTCTGGTGTGTTTGGAGCTGCTAGGTCGATGCCCTGACACGGAGGACCGGCAGGAAACAACCGACGTAGCTGCTCGGGAGATCCCTGAAGGCATGGCGAGGCTCTCAGCTCCGCTATGTTTCCGGGCGGAAAGAACTGAGAGAGGCACTCGTGGGAGACCGCTGCGCCCTGGAGCTCTGGCAGGGTTGGCAGAACGATCTCCAGAGGACGCTGAGGAGAGACGGACACCGTGTAATGCGGTGCACCCCGCTCTTCCCCAGCAGGGGCCGCCCTCAACAGTCCTGAGCGGTAAACGTCAGGACCGCTTCATCGAGGACTTCCTAGACTGAAGCACGACCCTCAGGTCGGCTTCGTCCCAGAAGGCCTCGATTTTTTAGGGCGTTGTCCACGTCGGTCCCGCTGGGCTATAGAGCGGCGAGGGAGAAACCGCTGAAATGCTGCCGCCTGTTTACGTGCCTCCTGGTACCTGTCGATGACCGAGTCAACGGCGTCGCCGAACAGCCCAGAAGGCGCAAGCGGGGCATCCATCAGGAAGACTCTGTCCTTCTCTTTCATGTCGGACAGAGTCAACCATAAATGCCTCTCCGCTGCCACCAGCGCTGCCATGGACCGCCCAATGGCACGGGCGGTCTCCTTGGTGGCGCGGAGAGCTAAATCAGCGGGTCTCCTCAGTTCTCCGACATCACTCGAACTGATTTGTTCGCCCTCATCTAGCTCTTTCAGCAGGTCTGCTTGATATGCCTGTAGCACAGCCATGGTGTGAAGGCATGCACCAGCCTGACCTGCTGCCGTGTACCCCTTGACCGGAGCCTTCAGAGACGATGCCGCACCGGGTGACAGATAGCCCGCGAGCGTCTGTTCAACCCGGGGCATCGCTCTGTAACCACACTCGCTTAGCCCCGCCACATTACCATAATAATTGGAGGCGGAGATAAATAAGCGGGATGAAAAAGGGTTTTTCCACGATCTCGACACCTCGGTGTGAAGATCGGGAAAGAAAGGCAGGCTCCGGTGTAGAGGTAGTGACTTACTATGCAGAAAGCGTTCATCTAGCTTACTTCTCTGTTTTTCAGTCTGATCATCGGCGGGCCAATCGATGTTCAACTTGGCAACCGCGTGAGTGACTACCTCTAATAGCTCCACGTATTGTGGGGATTGAATGGGCGAATAATCAACGCTCTCCACATCGAGGGAGATAGGTGAAACGCTGATCCCGCCCTCTGAGGGGAAGAAACCGCAGAACGGGCTTCCGATCCCAGAGAACGGGCAGTGGATCTGGCAGGTGAGGATAGAGATAGGGACCCGCCCGTCTCCATTCCCTCTGTCAAATCCAATTGCGAGCCCCATGAATGCAGCTGCCGCTCCGCCTCAGCGGAAGCGGGGCCAGCACCGTGAGGAGCGCTAGCGAAAACTCCCTCCTCGAAGCGTACGCAGTGGAAGCCGCTCACATTGCGGGCAGCCGCCCCCCTCAAGAGCCGACTCTGCGTGCTTCACCCCCAAGCAGACCACGCACAGACTGTGTGTATCCCCGCTTGTGATAAAGCGTGGGCAGGGAGGAACACACTGTCTGTACTGTGAACTACTTTCACCCTTCTTAGACTTATAAGATGCCTTCGACATGTCTGCTTCTAGTCTTTCTTTGCCTTTCTTTATTAGAACAAACTTTCTTATTTCCTATCTTTGATAGTAACAGACTCACAGAAAACATTTGACTGACACACACAGAGAGCTTTGCTGAATGACAGAAAGCTGGCGCCGGCTGCACATCACATGCTTTTAAGCATCCTGGTCATGACGTCACCCGCACCTGATGTCTGGCCGTCAATTTTGACTGATTACACATATGATTCAGAGCTGGACATCGCTGATGGCGTTCCCCGTAGCGTCTCGACGAAGCTCGATGTTCCCGGAGGGGAACTGGTAATATATTGTAAACCTGAAGTAACCTCAACAATGCTGTGACAATGAGAGCTGTAATAATCAGTCACCACCACTCGATGGCACCACCACCCTTGAATCTCTTATTAAGCATGCATCTTTAGCAGTTGTCCATGTAGGGCAGGGTAAGTTGTCACATTTCTAAACATCAATTTATGTATACATTTGTTATAGGCTTCAAAAAATCTATTGGAAATGACCACTGTTATTGCCCAAAAAACGTTCAATGCTCTACCTTTTTGTGACTCGTAAATTTTTTTCAGTTAGTTAAAATTAATGCATTAAATATAATTAACTAACAATGAACAACAATTTATCTATCTATCTAGTTGAATGTTAATTTATACTATATTTATATGATTTTTTTATTGTTAATTTATGTCCCTCCATAATATACCAATTTTAATTTATACAAACTGAAATGTTAAAAATGTATATGTAGCAATTAACATTAACCTACATTCATAAATGCTCCAGAAGTATTGTTCATTGTTAGTTCATGTTATCCAATGCATTAATTAATGCATAAGCAAAATGTATTTAATTACATATTTTAAGAGAGAAAAAAAATCTGTGATAGAACAAGAAAGAGATGCGATAACTCTATCAATGACCTGATGCTTATGAAAAAATACTCCTGAGAACAGTTCAACTATACATCACACAACTGACTTTGATCTTAATGTATGTCAGTGTTTATTGTGTTCACTTATAATAACCAACATCTATCTTGATACTAGAAATTGTGTTTGGGGGACATGCTTCACAAATAGTTTTGTTCTAATTTGTTGTTTGAGACCAAAAAAGTCAGCACTTCTAAAGAATACATGTATGCAGTTTGCATAATAATCCATCCTTAAGAGCTACTGAAACATTACATTGTGACAACTTGCCCCACTCTGCCCTACTTATCAAAACACACTCTTAGTTACTAACCAAATGAAAATAATCAAAAATCTCACAGATAAATGTCATATTTCACCCCAAAATCAAAAGAAAGACCAAACATATTTTGCAAAACAAACTTAATCAATTAATTTGTATGGATATTTTTTTAAATTGTGAAATAATTTGGACGACACCAACATAAATGAAATACAGTACAGATATTCTAATGCTTTAGATTTTCAATTGTACTTTACAAACCTACAGTACATTTGATACATTTTAAATAAATATTTAAAGATAGACTTTGATTTCTTTATGTAATTTGTATGTATGACTTTACCATGCAAAAAGCTAAGCTACAAACTGAGAATGGTGTGTACTCTGATAAGGTATTGCTTTATCATTCTCAGGTATAACACATCTGTCAACATATTCACACTAACAAAAACTTCAAACCCTCTCTTAGTACATAATATCATCTAGAGACTATATGAATGTCAATATTGTCTATGTTCAGAACACCAGTCTGCTGAATCAAAAGAAGAAGCTGGAGGGAGATAATACTCAGCTTCAGACTGAGGTTGAGGAGGCAGTGCAGGAATGCAGGAATGCTGAGGAAAAAGCCAAGAAGGCCATCACTGATGCTGCCATGATGGCAGAAGAGCTGAAGAAGGAGCAGGACACCAGTGCTCATCTGGAGCGCATGAAGAAGAACATGGAGAAGACAATCAAAGACCTGCAGCACCGTCTGGATGAAGCTGAGCAGATCGCCATGAAGGGAGGCAAGAAGCAGGTCCAGAAACTGGAAGCTAGGGTTAGTTTATAAAACTTAGTTCTTAATAATGTTTTCTATTCACTTTCATGAAGAGAAAGGTTATTTATGAGTATTTGGATTCAGAGATCAAATTCCTTTCTAAAGAACTGATACATTTGAAATCATTTTTGGGTTGGGTAGGTGAGAGAACTGGAAACCGAGGTGGAGCTGGAACAGAGAAAGGCGAGCGAGTCTGTGAAAGGAGTCCGCAAATATGAGAGACGCATCAAGGAGCTCACCTACCAGGTCACTTTCTCTATTCAATACGATATCCCCATCCTCAAACCACACAGCCCGAAAATAACAAAACGTCTATTTACAGACTGAGGAGGACCGTAAGAATCTGGCTCGCCTTCAAGACCTCGTGGACAAACTCCAGCTGAAGGTCAAGTCCTACAAGAGAGATACTGAGGAGGCGGTAAGTTCATTTCTAGGTCATTTCTTTACTGTATATTTACTGTTCTATATATTGTTTTTGCCAAGAACCTTTTGTTTTTAATTAGGATTTAATTTTAATTGTGTATGAAATGTGCTATATAAATAAACTTGCCTTGCCTAGGAGGAACAGGCCAACTCTAATCTGGGCAAGTTCCGTAAGATGCAGCATGAGCTGGATGAGGCAGAGGAGAGAGCTGATATTGCTGAATCTCAGGTCAACAAGCTGAGAGCCAAAAGCAGAGACACTGGCTCTAAGGTGAGTGTTTTTTATCAGCATACAAATCTTAATTGACGTTGCAGATGTGGTGCATACTAGCTGAAATAAACTCTAAAGCAAACAAAAATTAAAATGGAAAGGAGCTAATAAAGGACTGTGTAAACCTACCCACAAATGTTTCAATAACTTTCAATAAGAAAATAACATGCTGTTGCCACAAAAGCTTTGATAAGCAAAGCTCCTGAATGCCAAGTGTATTGAGACCTGTTAGTGCCATATTTTCATTATATTATAGGCAAAATTCATTATACTTTCTAATAAAATGTATTAATCTTACATATTTTCTCTCCCTTGAACAGAAAGGACATGATGAGGAATGAAGTTCTCCCAAGTTCTTCCAAAATCTGGTGTCTCTCTGAATCCATTAGTCTCTAGATAAATAGAATAAAGACATGTGCAAATTGAACTTCTGCCACAGTTGTGTTATTTTAAAACTAAATTGCATTGTGACTAGAGGTATAAACTCTGTTTTACAGAACTTTTCATATCAAAAGTCAAATCATAGAGTCAAATACTTGCAAAAACCCTTTTAATCAGGCATCAGCTAACTACTAAAAACTCTTATTTTGTCAAGATTAATTTGGTGCTCTGTTTTATGTGGTTATATGTATTAATGTATGCAATTAAATCCACATCATCTGCAATAATGCAAGTCAACCTCCCAAAACTCTAAGTAACAGCAAAGGTGATTAAAAATGGTCAGACCATTATAGTACAATACAGTACAGTACATATAAAATCTGTAGATACATGTATATAGTTGACTTACCTTTTCTAATGGTCACAAATGAATGTTTCAGAAGAGTGAACTGTCCAGTACAGAACTACTCATTGGGTAGGACGGATGGAACAAATGCCTGTTGTTGCTCAAGGTGATGCAGTGGCTCCGACAGACGTGTTGAATAAAGGAGGAGTCTGGGAAGGGGGGGGGTTACTCAACACTTGAGAGGATGAAGAAAGTGTGGCAATTTTAACACTTGTCACTTGTGCTATATTAAGAGTTCAATAAAGCTTAGCACATACTATATATGAGAGGAGCCTCTGACGCACATACTGTAAAACATCTTTAGGCAGTAAACAAGGTTTTTAAGGATGTAAAGATTTGAACATAGAAGCCTGACAATGACAATTTTCAAGCAATGCCAATTTTCAATAAATTAGAGCCAATTTGTGCATTAAGATTGTTACATGAGCGCTAGCCTTAGCTTTTAAAAGGTCAAGGTAGTTAAACAATATGTCAAGTACGGCATTGAGGAGGCATTGTTCTCCCTCAATAGGTCATGTAACTTAAGTAGGAGTTCATGCCAATAATGGACATCTACTGATGTCCTACGTACTATGTCTCAATGCATAACACCACCCTAGCTGAGCTCTTCCATCATAGAGGGACTCAAAGGAATTTAACACGTTATCTTTGTCCTCAAGGCTAAAGTAAAGGAAACAATGCCATGTAAACAAGACAACATGAAGGGTATGTCCCCTCGGTCAGCTCTCTGAGGGACAGTGACAGGCATCAACCACGATATGTGAACAAGTGCTCTGAAGCATATGGGGGCTATCAGTCAAGTTTTCAACATGGCCACGTTGTAGCAGATGCACAGTGCATATAGACTTACACTTACCAGAATGCATTTTGTTCACACACACACACACACACACACACACACACACACACACACACACACACACACACACACACACACACACACACACACACACACACACACACACACACACACACACACACACACACACACACACACACACACACACACACACACACACACACACACACACACGTTGGTTTTTATGGTTTATGGGGACTTTCCATAGGCGTAATGGTTCTTATTCTGTACAAACTGTATGTGCTATTGCCCTACACTTACCCTACATCTAAACTTACCCCTCACAGGAGACTGTGCATTTCTATTTTCCCTCAAAAAAACTCACTCTGTATGATTTATAAGCGTTTTGAATAATGGGGACACTGAAAATGTCCCCATAAATCACCTTCTCCTTGTAATACCTGTGTCATACCCATGTCATTATACAAATTTGTGTCCTCATAAACCACATAAACATGCACACACACACACACACACACACACACACACACACACACACACACACACACACACACACACACACACACACACACACACACACACACACACACACACAGTTTTTATATAAAATTTTGGGTTTTTACTGTTAAAACAATTTGAAATCATTGGACAAATTTCACATGTTTGGGATACATGTACAAGTTAATGTTGATATTTAAAATATCAAATGCACACTGAAGCTATGAGCCTGGTTCATTGGATATTCCAGTCTATCATGATAATGTGTTGATGATCATGACCATTGCCGTTTACAGCTATAGCCACCAGAGGGTGTCATTTGGTGATCAACTTTTTTAATTTTAAGCAATATACAATGATTTCAAAAAGTAACATCAGTAATTAATGCATATTTTATATTCTTGTAAATACATTTGTCTCTAGTGGTGCTATCAGCATAACTGTGAACAAATTTCAAAATTTCATTTGAAGCAGTAAACTTGATTTGAGAATGTCCCAAAGAGCAATTTACACAGAAATAACATAAACAAAAGAGACACATGATCAATGTCACATTTACTGTAGTGACCAAAGAGTAGTCTGAAACATTTACTCATTTAGCTTTGCTTCACAATCCTAAAACGCACAACCCCCCCGTAATTTCCCAAAATATTCCAGAATTTTGAACAAGTGTTATTTTACTATAACTGAGAAACTATTATGTTTTTTTAATAATTATTTAAAATATTGGTTTTATTTTTACATTTAGCTAAATTTAGCAATATTTTTTTTGTCTTTTTTAAAATTCTACATATTTTTTTATTAATTTATACAACATACAATTTATTTTTATTTCAGTTTTAGTTCATTTAGTACATCATTAAACTAAATGAAAATGAGAAATGTTGCCTTGAAATCTAGTTGGAATAAAATAAGTTTGTATTTTGTAATATTCTATGTCAGTTAGTGTTTATTTTATTTATGGTTTTACTTTTAGTTAACTATAATAACCTTGAATCCCACTGTAACTATAATAATAATCATATCTGCTGGCTCATTCAGAAAATAAGTGCCTTTTCCTTGCCACTGTTGTGTTTATTGAATGTGCTGCAGTTTACGGTTTAAGAATTATACATAGTATTCCAGTCTTTCAATACAATTATTAGTAGCATAACTAACTGCATGGTCTGACGCAGCAGAAGAGGACATCAAGACACAATGGATCCCTATTTAACTCAACAGATGCAAGACCATTCTATACCACTGACAAAAGGAAGCTCAGATTACAAAATTCATTCGCCACTGTTTCTTCCACTCTTATTCCTGAGTGTTGTTAAACCAGGGTAAGCAGACAGCTGAGAATGAGGCGCTGTAAAGAATAAGGGCCTAGAATAGATAGCCCACGTGTTAAGACTAAGTAAGGTGCTTGTTGAGAGGGTGCAGAATAACTGAGAGACGAGAGGTCAAGGTCCAAAACCTCACAAAAGTGATGGCTCACGCGGCTCACCCACAAATCAATGCTGTAACATTAACGCTGTTTAGAAACAGATCTGGGGCTAAGAAAGTTAGTTTGACCTGCACATCATGCTCTTTCTACTAAAATTGAATAATGATAATGAACAATCACCTCCATGTTACAGTACCTGCAAGACTGTTGTAATGTATTCAGAATACACTCACGTCTGTAAACACACAATTGTCTTTTTTTTGTATCTTACAGAATCCTTTTAATGTATATGCTTTGGTAATATTTCTAAAGCTAGAAGACTGAAGAATTAAAGAATGAACATGAATGGAGCTGTTGTTTGTATGAATGCATGCACGTGAATTTGGTATAACTTGTTAAACACAAGGGGTGGATTTATCATTGGGTAGTCAAGAAAGGTCATAGCTACAAACTATAAACTACAAAAAAGAGAGTCGCAGCTGTCTCTGCATTAGGCGAGAACAAAAGGTCACAAATATCCATTGTTGCCGTTACAGCTGTCTACTGTTCCGTGACAGCCATCTTGCTCGTGAGGCATTGTTACCTTGTCTTTATCCTTGAGCACAAAGATAAACCTGTGAAATTCCCAGTGCATGCCTTTCTCTCTTTGAGGACAGAAAATGACACCCAGTTCTAGAAAAGCATCCTAGCACAGCTGAAGCATATTATGTGTACGTCACAAGAAATATTTGCACTATCAATAATGTGAGACAAAACATCGTCTGCATGGCAGACAGTTGTTAGTGGAATTTAATTAGGCTTTATATGATTATGATTTGATTTAAAAAAGATGGTGTGAAGCAGGTTTAACTGTGATGCATTATACAAAAGAGTCTCTTTTGTAAATGTAATTTTATTAGTACATATAAAAAATAATTTAATTTATATATATAAAAATATATTCTATACAAATATATATATTTCTAATCTAATAAAAAAATCAATGAAATAACAGAAAATAGAATAAATAAATAACACATACGGGACAAAAATAGCCCCATTGTGATTAAGATCCTTTCTGATCTTGCACACACACTACTGGCACACTCCACATGCTAAACTACTGTGACTCACACAAATAATTTTTACAGCCCCCCAGAAAGAGCCACACACACAAGAGACCCAGACCAAATACAGAGTCAACGTCAGTCATTGTGCCTCTATATAAAGAGATATCATACAGCACAATGTTCACATCATTGTACCACCTAAAGGTAAGATGGTTTGTATTAGTAACATTTCGATTGTTTTACAGCAGCACAGATCATTTAGACAGATCTTTTTTTAATTCATGAGGACTGAACAATAGAATAGGATGAGTTGTTATTAATGATGTCTATTTTTCATTGCAAGGACTTGGACTTTCTTGGATTTTATCTGGTAAGGAAGGCTTTATTAATGGTTATCACTTTTTCTATGCAATATTTTCATTTTGGATCTTGTTTACTAATAGAGCAAGAGCTGATTAGAAATATTAGGTATATATGATGAACATGCCCATGATAATTATCTTAATTTGTACACACTAATATAGTATATATTAGGGATGTGCATCTGCATAACCGAGGCTGATTCAATACGTATCTGAATGCATAGCCAATGATACAACACATTAAAGATACATATGAAGCAGCGACCAATGTGATGATTCACCTCTATTATGATGCAGTGTGATCTGATTTCGATTCGATTCAACAATTCAATGCAATACGATGCAATGGGGAAAAAAAGATGCTATGCAATTCAATATGGTATAGATAGTTTGCTTTAAGTTCTTTGGTTCATTGTAATAATTTGGTGGAAGATGCAGGTCTACCTCTGCCATGTTAATCTATATGTGACTTTCAGGACACGCCTCGGTCTCCGTGGTATTGTGATACGTCATATTCACGGAGCAAGCAGTGGTGATGAGAGAACATGCTTGAGACAGTTTAGAGAGGAGAAATCAATTTATCTATAAATACTTATACACAAATAATTTGTTTTACCGATGCAAATATGTTAGAAATGATGCATCGCAATACAAATGCCAACTTGTATAAAATGCACACTTTTTAAAATCGATGCATTGCATCATTAACTTTTATGCTAAGGCATCGATGCGAATCAGTGAATCTGACAATCATTAGTATGCAGTATATATTTGTATAAGATTATATATATATGTGCATGCACACAGTTTTAAGGCAGCTTTAATTGCATTTTTTGTATCTTCATGCCTTAACTGACGGCATAAATAGGACATTGCATGCACGTAGTTTCTTTCTCTGTTTGATATGAAATGACACAGGCTACAGCGCGTGCCGGCACATTTGTACGTGTATTTGAAGAGCATGCGCAATGAGCACAGTATCTTTTCTGTGCTCGTTTAACTCGAGCCTGGCACGGAGGCGGCGCTAGAGCGCATGTCTGAAATGTCTCCCATTTGAAGTGGTCATAAAGATGTTCTGCATCTAATTAAACACAATACTTTTCAAGGAAAAAGAGACAGAGGCTCTGAATAGTTGTGAATGGGGAGGCCAACTTTAGCCCTGCCCCTGTGTTAATTGCGTTAAATATTTTTTACGCATTAATCAGAAAAAAATGTATCACCTGCAATAACACACTAATTTTGACACCACTAATATATTTATAATTTTTTTATTGTAAACAGGTTTTATAAGTTCAGAGAATCTTGTCATCTTTGCCTCAGCCTGACTGAAAGATGGGGGATGCTTTGATGGCGGAGTTTGGAGCTGCTGCTCCGTTCTTACGGAAGTCAGACAAGGAGCGTCTGGAGGCCCAAACTCGGGCCTTCGACATGAAGAAGGAATGCTTTGTGCCTGATGCTGAGGTTGAGTATGTCAAAGGCACCGTCACCAGTAGAGAAGGTGACAAAGCCACTGTTAACACTGAATTTGGAAAGGTAAGGTCTAATCTCTGGATTGTTCACACACAGCAATGGTATCAATGTAGAATAGATTTGCAGTGTGAATGTTAAAACATTTTGGTGTGGCTTCCACAGACAGTAACTGTGAAGGAGATTGATGTTCACCCTCAGAACCCGCCAAAGTTTGATAAAATTGAGGACATGGCGATGTTCACCTTCCTGCACGAGCCCGCTGTGCTGTTTAACCTCAAAGAGCGTTACGCAGCCTGGATGATCTACGTGAGTGGAGTCTTTAAACACTCACACATTCACTTTATCACGTATGAGCAGATCTGCACCTGCTGTGAATCTCTTACAGACCTACTCTGGGCTCTTCTGTGTCACTGTGAACCCCTACAAGTTTTTGCCGGTGTACAACCAAGAAGTCGTCAATGCCTACAGAGGAAAGAAGAGGAGTGAAGCTCCTCCTCACATCTTCTCCATCTCTGACAATGCCTACCAGTACATGTTGTCAGGTGATGATCTGACTTGTAATATTTTTTGGAGATTTATATTGCAACGTGCATATAAATTACAAAGAAACTTTCTTGTTTTTTTTCCTCACAGACAGAGAAAACCAGTCTGTCCTGATCACGTACGTAATGCATATCATGATGTAGTATAACAGTCCTCCTTTCACCAATATTTTCTTTCTATGCTGCTTATTATGAGAATTTTAATGAGACGTTTTTATTCTAAGTGGAGAATCCGGTGCTGGAAAGACTGTGAACACTAAAAAAGTAATCCAGTACTTTGCGAGCATTGCAGCAGTGTCAACCGGCAAGAAAGATCCATCAGCGGAGAAAAAGGTGTTTAATTCGCAAAGAATGGCTAATGCTGGATGAATGAATATACCTTAGCATAGCATACAATTTTTTTTTAAAATAAATTAATGATGTCTACATAAATATATCTTCCCGTACCTTTGTTTTAATGTAAGGAAATATGTATGAATGTATGACGTATGAATTTAACAACTGTTTTACACAATTCATATTCAAATTTGATGCTCAGGGTACTCTGGAGGATCAAATCATTCAGTGTAATCCTGCTCTGGAGGCTTTTGGTAATGCCAAGACCATCAGAAATGACAACTCTTCCAGATTTGTAAGTGTGGTTCACATCGGTGTTGTCATTGTATATTGGTTTCAAGATATTCTATATGAGCATGTTATGCTATGTTTACAGGGTAAATTTATCCGTATCCATTTTGGCGTCAGTGGAAAGTTATCTTCTGCTGACATTGAGACTTGTAAGTACTTTACTGCCCAACATCATTTCAACAATCACACATTGATGAAATGCATCTGTTTTGTTATTCATCTATGCATCAATTCATTTAGATCTTCTGGAGAAGTCTCGTGTGACTTTCCAGCTCAAGGCTGAGAGAGACTACCACATCTTTTACCAGATCCTGTCTCAGAAGAAACCGGAACTGTTGGGTACAATCACCCGTCATTTCTATTGTCATTACGGTCTCAAATTACTGTCTTTTTTATCTCTGTTCCCATTTCTCTCTAGAGATGCTGCTCATCACCAACAACCCCTTTGACTACGCCTTCATCTCCCAAGGACAGACAACAGTGGCTTCTATTGATGACCGTGACGAGCTGATTGCCACTGATGTGGGTGTTTGTTAACACCTAGACAGTTCACAATACAAGATACCATGTTATAAAATATTAGAAGAAATAGTCCACCCAAAATTAAAAAATCAGTCATTAGGACTTTTGACTTTTTTGTCCTGGCTTTTCCATACAGTAAAAACATATGACGATCAAGCTATCAAGCTCCAAAAAGTAAAGGTCCACACAACTTGTTCCTCCGAAGCTATGATCATTTTGTGAAAGGAAAAGAGTAGCGTGAACATGTTGGAAAAACATCAAGTGACATCAAGTGAATCAAATCACTTTTATTGTTTTGATGTGACAATAAAAGTGATTTGATTTGAAGTGGGTCATACAGGATTAGAACGACTTGAAGATGACTAAATTATTCTCAATTTGGGCCATGTATTCCTTTAAAGAGTTTAAAGGAAGACTTTTAATGTACTTGCCAAAAAGAAGAATATTAAGCATTTTAACACGCTCTGTATATTTGTTGTAGGAAGCGTTTGATGTGTTGGGCTTCACCCAAGAGGAGAAGAACAGCATCTACAAGATGGTTGGTGCCGTCATGCACTACGGCAACATGAAGTTCAAGCAGAAGCAACGAGAGGAACAGGCAGAGGCTGATGGGACTGAGGGTAAAATAAATTGCAATCTCAACTTTATAAATGGAAAAAGTCTAAGATATTTTAAATATAGAGTCATAGCTCTGTATTCATTTTTAACATGTAGATGCTGACAAAGTTGCATATCTGATGGGCCTAAACTCAGCTGACTTGATCAAGGGTTTGTGCCACCCGAGAGTCAAAGTAGGAAATGAGTGGGTCACCAAGGGGCAGAGTGTCCAGCAGGTAACAAATGAAAATAATATTTTGAATAATAACACTTTACAATAAGGTTCATTAGTTAACATGAACTAAGAATGAACAATACTTCAGCTTTTATTAATCTTAGTTAATTACACATTTTTTAATGTTCTTCCACTCCACTCAGGTGTACTACTCTATTGGTGCTCTGGCAAAGTCAGTGTACGAGAAGATGTTCCTCTGGATGGTTGTGAGAATCAACCAATCCCTGGAGACCAAACAGCCTCGCCAGTACTACATTGGTGTGCTGGACATTGCTGGATTTGAGATCTTTGATGTAAGATGACATCAACTGATTATTGTTATTCAATAACTTCAGTTCTTTGTTACTTTGTCAGTGTGATGATACAATATATTCCACCTGCAGTTCAACACCTTTGAGCAGCTGTGCATCAACTTCACTAATGAGAAGTTGCAGCAGTTCTTCAACCACCACATGTTTGTGTTGGAGCAAGAGGAATACAAGAAGGAGGGTATTGAATGGGTGTTCATTGACTTTGGCATGGACTTAGCGGCTTGTATTGATCTCATTGAGAGGGTGGGTGAATATTAATGAATATACTGTGTGTGTGTGTGGGGGGGTCCTATTTTTTTGTCATACTGACATATTGACTGTCACAACCTACTACTCATTTTAGCCCATGGGTATCATGTCCATCCTTGAAGAGGAGTGCATGTTCCCCAAAGCCAGTGATGCAACATTCAAAGCTAAGCTTTATGACAACCACTTGGGCAAAAACCCTAACTTCCAGAAGCCCAGGATTGTCAAGGGTAGACCAGAAGCCCATTTCTCCCTGGTTCACTACGCTGGCACTGTTGACTACAACATTTCAAACTGGCTGGTGAAGAACAAGGACCCTCTCAATGAGACGGTTGTAGGGTTGTTCCAGAAGTCAACTCTTAAGATGTTGGGTATTCTGTTTGCCAATTATGCTAGTGCTGATGCAGGCAAGTACACACTGAAGTGTGACATGAACATATAATATGCACTAATTTTACTGTATAATAGTAACAACAAAAGAATATGTATTTCACATCTTCAGATGCTGGAGGTAAGAGTGCCAAAGGTACCAAAAAGAAGGGTTCTTCATTCCAGACAGTGTCAGCCCTCCATAGGGTATGTAAGATTATTTAATAAAATAACACTGCTTTGTTTCACATGGTTTTATTACATATAAATTCAAATTCTTTATGGTCTACCAACAGGAGAACCTGCACAAGCTGATGACCAACTTGAGGGCAACTCACCCTCACTTTGTGCGCTGCATCATCCCCAATGAGACTAAGACTCCTGGGGCGATGGAGAATCCTCTGGTCATGCACCAGCTGCGCTGTAACGGTGTGCTGGAGGGCATCAGAATCTGCAGAAAGGGATTCCCCAACAGGATCCTGTATGGAGATTTCAAACAACGGTAAGTATGAAACTACAAAACAATTTTATGTGTTCTTAAGTTATTGCAAATTTCATCACCAACTCTGTTTGCAGCATTTGCTAGAAATAAACATAAATACATTTTTAAAAAAATGCACTTAAAGCATAACATGATTGTTAATGTGTTTCTTTTTTGTAGGTACCGGATCCTAAATCCTGCTGCTATCCCTGAGGGTCAGTTCATTGATAATAAGAAGGGTGCAGAAAAACTTCTGGGTTCTCTGGATATTGATCACAGCCAGTACAAGTTAGGACATACTAAGGTATTTTTTAATTAACAATAACTTTTTACAAAGGCACTGTTCAATTTTCATTCTTTTTTACACAAAATGATTTGCTATTCAGGTGTTTTTTAAGGCTGGTCTTCTGGGTGGTCTTGAGGAGATGCGAGATGACCGCCTTGCACTTATTATTACTGGAATTCAGTCCAGGTCTCGTGGTTTTCTAGCAAGAATTGAGTTCCAGAAAATTGTGGATAGAAGGTTAATTTTCAGCTCTTCAGACTATATTTATTTTCTCCAACTTACAATTTATAATGTAAGACTGAACATTCTTATTTAATATATACAGAGATGCCTTGCTTGTTATCCAGTGGAACATACGTGCCTTCATGGGTGTCAAGAATTGGCCCTGGATGAAGCTCTACTTCAAGATTAAGCCTCTGCTGAAATCTGCTGAGAATGAGAAAGAGATGGCCAACATGAAGGAAGAATTCTTGAAGTTGAAAGAGGCTTACGCCAAATCTGAAGCCCGCAGAAAAGAGCTTGAAGAAAAGATGGTTTCAATTCTCCAAGAGAAGAATGACCTTCAGCTTTCAATGCAGTCTGTAAGTTCGCGTGGGTCTAAAATTCTGCACTTTTTCCACAAGTCAAATATATATATATATATATATATATATATATACAGTAGGGTGTTAACAAATTACCAAATATCCTGCTTTAGCAAAGCCTAACAGTCCATGACTGTGATTAACGCGATTTGTTTTTTTTTAATAGATTGACAGCACTAATATATATATATATATATATATATATATATACATACATTTACACATACATATATATTTATTTTTTCGCTCTAATAGGAGCAAGACAATCTTATAGATGCTGAGGAAAGATGCGAGGGTCTGATCAAAAGCAAGATCCAGCTTGAGGCTAAAACCAAAGAGCTGACTGAGAGACTGGAGGATGAAGAAGAAATGAATGCAGAGTTGGTAGCAAAGAAACGAAAGCTTGAGGATGAATGTTCTGAGCTCAAGAAGGACATTGATGATCTTGAGCTCACTCTGGCCAAAGTGGAGAAAGAGAAACACGCCACTGAGAACAAGGTCAGTTTTCAACACTGAACATGTTAGAGATGCAAGAGATGGTTAAGAGTCCCTTAATACAATGACACACTTATATAGGTTAAAAACCTGACAGAAGAGATGGCAGCTTTGGATGAGATCATTGCTAAGCTGACCAAGGAGAAGAAAGCTCTGCAGGAGGCCCATCAGCAAACACTGGATGACCTCCAGAGTGAGGAAGACAAAGTCAACACTCTCACCAAAGCCAAAGCCAAGCTGGAGCAACAAGTGGATGATGTAAGAGCCAGAAAACATAACACTAAGAAAATGCATACATATTTTTTAATTCTAATTATTTCTGATGAAATTTAGCTTGAAGGTTCTCTGGAACAAGAAAAGAAAATCCGCATGGATCTTGAGAGAGCTAAAAGAAAGCTTGAGGGTGACTTGAAGTTGAATCAAGAGAATTTGATGGATTTGGAAAATGATAAGCAGCAGATGGAGGAGCGGATAAAGAAGTAAGTTATATTATAAAGTATTTAAAATCCAATTTTAATTAAAAAACATTTTAATCAATTTTGTGTTATCCTGTTTATTTGGCAGAAAAGACTTTGAACTAAGCCAGCTCAATAGCAAGATTGAAGATGAGCAGGCAATGGGAGCCCAACTCCAGAAGAAACTGAAGGAGTTGCAGGTCAAATTAATAATTCTTAAAAGGTTACAGTTAGGAATTCTAGCTTTAACTTTGGTTTTCCTCACATCAGGCCCGAATTGAAGAGCTTGAGGAAGAGCTGGAGGCTGAGAGAGCTGCCCGTGCTAAAGTTGAGAAACAGAGAGCTGATCTGTCCAGAGAACTGGAGGAGATCAGTGAGAGGTTGGAGGAGGCTGGTGGAGCCACTGCTGCCCAGATTGAGATGAACAAGAAACGTGAAGCTGAGTTACAGAAACTGCGCAGAGACCTTGAAGAGGCCACTCTGCAACATGAGGCAACTGCTGCTACATTTAGAAAGAAACATGCCGACAGTGTAGCTGATCTGGGAGAGCAGATTGACAACCTCCAGAGAGTGAAGCAGAAGCTGGAGAAAGAGAAGAGTGAACTCAGACTGGAACTGGATGATGTGGTTTCCAACATGGAGCAGCTTGTGAAGGCAAAGGTGAGTGAAAGAAATGATGCTAAGAGTCTAAATGACCCAGTGAAAGAAAGCAATCAACGATCTTATAATTCGTCCTTAAGGCAAACCTGGAGAAAATGTGCAGAACTCTGGAAGACCAGATGAGCGAGTACAGAACTAAGGCTGAAGAAGGCCAGCGCACAATAAATGACTTTTCCATGCAAAAAGCCAAGCTGCAAACTGAGAATGGTAAGAAAACAAAATATTACATTATGTTACCAAAGGTGCCATAATTATACTTTTTCTAATATTGTATTTCAGGTGAACTATCCAGACAGCTAGAGGAGAAAGACTCCCTGGTGTCTCAGTTAACCAGAGGCAAGCAGTCCAACACTCAGCAGATTGAAGATCTTAAAAGACAACTAGAGGAGGAAATCAAGGTTTTAAAAATCTCTTTCTCTGTCCAATTTTTTTTTGCAAAAGGTTTAAGTAATTAGACAAAGTTCACTGGCACCAAATATTTGTTTGTCTCCAGGCTAAGAATGCCTTGGCCCATGCAGTTCAGTCTGCTCGACATGACTCTGATCTGCTGAGGGAGCAGTATGAGGAGGAGCAAGAAGCCAAAGCTGAACTGCAGCGGAGTCTGTCCAAGGCAAACTCTGAGGTGGCTCAGTGGAGAACCAAGTATGAAACTGATGCCATCCAGAGGACTGAGGAGCTGGAGGATGCCAAGTAAGAAACAACGAGTATTTAAATCTTAAGAGTTTTGGCCTTTAGTAACAATACACAAAATTCCTTCTGACTTTTCCACTAGGGTTTGCAGCCTTTAAACATGTTCAAATACAGTGTAATGAATGATGCGTCAGATGTATGATATATTTTGTTTTTTAATTATTTATTACAGGAAGAAGCTGGCTCAGCGTTTGCAAGATGCAGAAGAAGCTGTGGAAGCTGTTAATGCCAAATGCTCCTCACTGGAGAAGACCAAACACAGGCTGCAAAATGAGATTGAAGATCTCATGGTGGATGTGGAGAGATCCAATGCTGCTGCTGCTGTTCTGGACAAGAAGCAAAGAAACTTTGATAAAGTAAAGAGAGAATGTCATTACCTTAAAAACCAGTGAAACCTCACTTAAACTTTATACTTAAACTTTTATTTGGCTCTGTTAAATTTAACCAGGTCCTGGCTGAGTGGAAGCAGAAGTATGAGGAGTCCCAATCTGAACTGGAAAGTGCCCAAAAAGAATCTAGGTCTCTGAGCACTGAACTCTTTAAATTAAAAAACTCATATGAGGAGTCACTGGACCACCTGGAGAGCATGAAGAGAGAGAACAAAAATCTCCAAGGTAAGGATGGTTTTATAACGCCAAACATAAGTTTACTTTCTTGCATTTGTGAGGTCATGTGTTATTTCTATCCCATAGAGGAAATCTCTGACCTCACTGAGCAACTTGGTGAGAGTGGGAAGAATATTCATGAGCTGGAGAAAGTTCGGAAACAACTGGAGCAGGAGAAACAAGAGATACAAACTGCTCTGGAGGAGGCTGAGGTAAAAGAAAAATAGCACTTTCCCCAAAATTCATATTCATCTGACATTTCTTTAAATTACATATTTTTCCTCTTCATAGGGTTCTCTTGAACATGAAGAAGGCAAGATACTTAGAGCTCAACTGGAGTTCAATCAGATTAAAGCTGATATTGAACGTAAGCTGACTGAGAAAGATGAGGAGATGGAGCAGTCCAAGAGGAACCAGCAGAGAATGATTGATACCCTTCAGAGCTCACTGGAATCAGAGACTCGCAGCAGGAATGAAGCTCTCAGACTGAAGAAGAAGATGGAAGGAGACCTCAATGAGATGGAGATTCAGCTCAGCCAGGCTAACAGACAGGCATCAGAAGCCCAGAAGCAACTCAAGGGTCTTCATGGACATCTCAAAGTATGATGAATCTTCAACTCAGATTTTAATCTAACATTATTCTGCAGTCTATTCATTTGTAAAACTTGTACTTTACAGGATGCCCAACTGCAGCTGGATGACGCTCTGCGCAGTAATGATGATCTCAAAGAGAACATCGCCATCGTGGATAGACGCAACAATCTGCTGCAGGCTGAACTGGACGAGCTGAGATCAATGGTGGAACAGACTGAGAGAGGAAGGAAACTGGCTGAGCAGGAACTGCTGGACGTCAGCGAGAGAGTTCAGCTCCTGCATTCTCAGGTATAACACATCTGTCCACATATTCACACAAACAAAAACTTAAAACTCTCTCTTAGTACATAATATCATCTAGAGACTATATGAATGCCAATATTGTCTATGTTCAGAACACCAGTCTGCTGAACCAAAAGAAGAAGCTGGAGGGAGATAATAATCAGCTTCAGACTGAGGTTGAGGAGGCAGTGCAGGAATGCAGGAATGCTGAGGAAAAAGCCAAGAAGGCCATCACTGATGCTGCCATGATGGCAGAAGAGCTGAAGAAGGAGCAGGACACCAGTTCTCATCTGGAGCGCATGAAGAAGAACATGGAGCAGACCATCAAAGACCTGCAGCATCGTCTGGATGAAGCGGAGCAGATCGCCATGAAGGGAGGCAAGAAGCAGGTCCAGAAACTGGAAGCCAGGGTAAGCTGTTGATGTTTTCAAAAACAAGTCTAATGTGTTTTCTGTAAAATGCTAACATTTTTTTACACATCTGTTAGGTGAGAGAGCTGGAAAGTGAGGTGGAGATAGAACAGAGAAAGGCCAGTGACTCTGTCAAGGGGGTTCGTAAATATGAGAGACGCATCAAAGAACTCACCTACCAGGTAGGAAAAATATTGACAAGAAGCATATTTTTGCATTGTTTTTTTCATTATTATTTATTAAATACATAAATGTATCACATTTATTAAATGCATAAAATATTTAAATATATAATGCATACTTATTTTTTTTTGCTTTGCATAGACTGAGGAAGACCGTAAGAATCTGGCACGCCTGCAGGACCTGGTGGACAAACTCCAGCTGAAGGTCAAGTCCTACAAGAGAGCCACCGAGGAGGCTGTGAGTACTTTCCCCTCATGATATGATCATACGCAATTAATGTATATGACTAATTTTCACAAATACTGTATTCTGTAGGAAGAACAAGCCAACTCTAACCTGGGCAAGTTCCGTAAGCTGCAGCATGAGCTGGATGAAGCAGAGGAGAGGGCTGATATTGCTGAATCTCAGGTCAACAAGTTGAGAGCCAAGACCCGTGATTCAGGATCCAAGGTAAGAGTAGGAACTTAAAACAAAGGATTTTGGTCATAAAACTGGAACTGAATCAAGATAAAATTCTCATTTTCTAACATTCCTTTCCTTTCTCTTTCTAACAGAGGGGGGCTGACGAGGAGTGAAAATATTAGCTGGATCTCTGCAAACACAGATTGCTGTGATGATCTCTTCTGTAGCTCAGTAGAATAAACTAGACATGCAAAAGAATACTTCATCCTCTTTTGTCTTTTTTAACCATGTGACATTACAATATCCCAAAATGATCCTGTACACAACAGTAACTCAGCTGCCTGAATATATTGTGCCACGGTATAAGGTAGTTTACTTTCAAATCTAAATTAAACTAAACAGGAAAAAAAAATGTAATAGTCCATTTTTTTAAATTGTCCTTTACTCCAGTTTGGCCAAACTACTGCAAACCACATAATGCAGATTAAGTTATAAACCACTAAACATTACATTGTGTATATTCTGACAGCTCAACCTCAGGAAACTAAAGGATATTAATGCTTTACCATTTTACAGTAACATGGATCTATTATAATGCCTCTATCATTACAATTAAATAAGATTCATACATTTTTGACAGGGCAATAAAATGCAGGGAAAATTCAAGTACCATATTATAATAGCCTAGATATATTTACATTTATTCATTTAGCAGACGATTTTATCCAAAGCAACTTACAATTGAGGAATACAATAAGTGATTTATCATAAAGAGGCAAATAAATGCAGGAAGTGCTTGCAATACAAAGTTTCAAGCATTGTTCATATTGGTACAAGCTAGATTAAGGATAAATTAAGGAAAGAGAAAGCAAAGTAGTTTTTTTTTTTAGATGAAGCCAATGGTGACGAAAGAGATGAGTTTTCAGATCAGGTAATTAGCATTCCGGATAGAGGTGGGAAGTTCATTCCACCAGCCAGGAACGGTGAACTAAAAAGTTCTGGAAAACGATTTTGTGATTCTCTGTGATGGTACCATGAGGCATTGATCGCTCGCAGATCTCAGACTTCTTGAGGGGATGTAGATTGTCATAAGGGAGTGGAAGTAGGAGGGTACTTAGCCCGTGGCTGTTCTATATGCAATCATCAGTGTCTTGAACTTGATGCGAGCTGCAACCTGGAGCCAGTGCAGGGAGATAAAGAGAGGTGTGACATGGGCTCATTGAAGACCAGTCGGTGCCGCTGCAGTCTGAATCATTGTATCATCATTGAATCATCATGTAAGGGTTTGATTGCGCATGATGGAAGTCCAGCCAGAAGAGCATTGCAGTAGTCCAGCCTAGAAATGAATATTCTTATGGTCTCTATCTAGGCTATTATTATAGGGACTTTAAACAACAGCCACTGATGGAATGGCAATGGCATTCCGGCGTCATATTGCTTGTGCCCGACCTTAACTGCTACTTTGTGAGGTTCTTCTGTAACCATCTACTACTTAAAAACAGCTGGTTTGCCATAGTGGTTACAGCGTGACATATGGGTAATTGTTACGTTTTATGGTATATACCATTGTAATTGCATCAGCATACAATTCTACCATTAGAATGTACATTTACATTTATGCATTTAGCAGACGCTTTTATGCAAAGCGACTTACAGTGCATTCAGGCTATACATTTTTTATTAGTATGTGTGTTCCCTGGGAATTGAACCCACAACATTTTGCACTGCTATCGCAATGCTCTACCACTGAGCCACAGGAACAATTTATTTAATCTGTGTTGATATGTTTTATAAATGAAACTGATTTTAATGATTTTTCCATTTGTACAAAGATATGTCTGCTGTTAGTAACAACATCTCAGGTAGCACTGAGACTAGAGATGATGTGAAGCAAACAATGTAAGTATTGCCTCAACATCCTTATAATACTTCAATAAGTGACAGAATACCGCGTTGCGCCATCTTGTTTATGGTTGCTTAGAGCTTTGTAAGTTCTCGGCTACTGTGCTTTAACAGCTTACTTCAGTCATCGTAGCCGTTCCAGTCACAGCTGTTGCTTAAAGTCCTTATTCTTCTGTCTTACTGTCTACAGTGAATATTAATTATTGTTGTGAATTTGAATTAATCATTATAAATTATTTCTAGGAGCAGCATCGTTGGACTAAGAGTTTACAGTTATTTCAGAATATATTTCTCATCAATTAACGTCCCAGGTTACGTATGTAACCCTGGTTCCCCGAGGGAACGAGACGCTGCGTCGAGACGCTACGGGGAACGCCATCAGCGATGTCCAGCTCTGAATCATATGTGTAATCAGTCAAAATTGACGGCCAGACGTCAGGTGCGGGTGACGTCATGACCAGGATGCTTAAAAGCACGTGATGTGCAGCCGGCGCCAGCTTCCAGGAATGAAGCATAGCTCTAGTAGGGATGCCGGAAGTATGGCCCTGCGACGCAGCGTCTCGTTCCCTCGGGGAACCAGGGTTACATACGTAACCTGGGACGTTCCCCTCCGGGAACATCGAGCTGCGTCGAGACGCTACGGGGAACGAGATGTCCACGCCGCCAGAATTGCAAAACCCTGCTTAGTGTGTGGAATGCACAGCTATGGCAAGAGAACAGAAGAGCCAGGGGTGGCTTGCAGATTTAGGTAAGAGAATCTGACGAAGGTTAGGGGCGTAGACCACCCAGCAGCGTCACATATGTCCTGAATAGGAACACCTGAATAGCCATACCCCTGGTTGAATGAGCCTTGACCCCCAAAGGTGAGGGGAGATCAGAGGACTCATAGGCAACTATGATGGCATCCACTATCCACCGGCTAAGGGTCTGCTTAGCAGCTGGAAGACCCTTTTTAGGAGGACCATAGCATACCAGCAGTTGGTCCGTCTTTCTCCACAGGGCAGTTCTGTGGACGTATGCGTCCAGTGCTCGCACTGGACACATACAATTAAGCTTTTCCTGGTCGGGCTCCCTGGAGGGAGGACAAAAAGCCTGGAGTACAACAGGCCGTGGTACAGAGGAGGGGACCTTAGGGACGTACCCCGCACGAGGGTACAAAAAAGCTTTCACCAGACCGGGCGCAAAGTCTAGAAAGGAAGGGGCCACCGAAAGGGCCTGCAGATCCACAACTCTCTTCAGAGAAGATATAGCCAAGAGCAGCACCGTCTTCAAGGTAAGGAGACGCTCTGATACCTCCTCGATGGGTTCGAACTGAGGTTTGCAGAGAGCCTCTAACACCACAGCGAGATCCCAAGGAGGGACCCGGGACCGTACTCTAGGCCTGAGCCTCATCACACCGCGGAGGAAACGTGTAATCAGGGGGTCTTTGCCCACTGACTGTCCACCCATAGGGGCGTGGTAGGACGCTATAGCTGCCACGTAAACCCTCAGGGTGGAGTGGGATAACCCTGCGGAGAACCGAGCCTGCAGAAACTCCAGTACTGTACCAACCGGGCAGTTAACTGGGTCGAGCTGGTGGTCTCCACACCAAGAAGTGAAGAGTCTCCACTTGAGGCCATACAGTTTCCTCGTTGAGAGAGCTCTAGATTGGAGAATGGTCTCAACAACCTCGGTTGAGAGACCTGAGGCTATGAGTTGCGCCCCCTCAGGGGCCACACCCACAGCTTCCATAACTCCGGGCGGGGGTGAAGGATCATACCCTCCGCTTGTGAGAGGAGATCCCTCCTGACTGGAATCTCCCATGGAGAGCCGTCGAGGAGAGAAATCAGGTCAGAGAACCATACTCGGCCCGGCCAGAACGGGGCTACTAGCAACAGCCGGACCCCGTCCCGGCGCACTCTCTCTAGAACTCCCGGGAGCAGGACGATCGGGGGAAAGGTGTACAGACGGAGCCTCGGCCACGTCTGTACCATAGCATCCAGCCCCAGTGGAGCTGGATGAGTCAGAGAGTACCAGAGGGGACAGTGCGATGTCTGACGAGTCGCGAACAGATCCACCTGTGCCTGGCCAAAAACTCTCCAAATCTGCTTCACCACCTCGGGGTGAAGCCTCCATTCCCCGGGCCTCGGCCCCTGCCTCGACAGGATGTCTGCTCCTACATTGAGATGCCCAGGAATATAGACTGCTCTCAGCGAGAGGAACTTGTCCTGGGACCACACAAGGATCTGGTGCGCCAGCTTGTATAAGGGGCGCGAGCGCAGACCTCCCTGGTGGTTAATATAAGAAACCACAGCTGTGTTGTCGGTGCGTACTAGCACATTGTGATTTCTTAGGTCCGGAAGAAAATGTTTTAGTGCTCAAAACACGGCCAGCATCTCACGTGACCACTCCACAGACCGCGGGCAGGGTGGCCACTCATGACCGCCCCCCAACCGGTCAGGGATGCATCCGTTGCTAGCGTTACGCGGCGGCAAGGAGCTCCCAGGACCAGGCCCTGAGACAAGAACCAAGGTTTCCTCCACATGTCCAAGGCACGTAGGCATCGCCGCGTGACCTTGATCATGCGGAACGGGTTTCCCCTCGGGGAGAACCCCTTGGACTTGAGCCACCATTGTAGGGGTCTCATGTACAGCAGGCCAAAAGGTATAACGTTGGACGCTGCTGCCATCAGACCCAGCAGTATTTGAAACTGCTTGACCGTGAGTGACAGGCCTTCTCTGACTCTCCTGACTGTGGTGAGAATCGGCTCGATCCGAGCAGGAGACAAACGTGCCTGCATCGTGGTCGAATCCCACACCACGCCTAGATAAGTGGTTCTCTGTAATGGAGACAGCACACTTTTCTTTGCATTTAGTCTTAACCCCAACTCTTTCATCTGAGCGAGAACGACATCTCGATGTCGAACCGCCATCTGCTCTGAATGAGCTAAAATCACCCAATTGTCGATGTAGTTGAGTATGCGGATGCCCTGGAGTCGCAGAGGAGTCAGAGCAGCATCCACGCACTTCGTGAAAGTTCGTGGTGAGAGTGTTAGGCCGAAGGGAAGAACCCGATATTGGTAAGCTTTGCCCCTGAAAGCGAACCTCAGGAACTTCCTGTGACTGGGAAGGATGGATATGTGGAAATAAGCGTATTTTAGATCTATCGTGACGAACCAGTCCTCGGATCTGAGACACGACCTGTTTTACAGTAAGCATTCTGAACTTCAGGCGCCTGACTGAGCGGTTCAGTAGCCGCAATCTAAAATTGGACGTAGCCCCCCATCCTTCTTTGGAACAACGAAGTACCGGCTGTAGAACCCGGCTCTCTGTCGAGAGGAGGGACCACCTCGATGGCCTTCTTCCTCAAGAGAGAGCTGACCTCCTGTTCTAATACCAGAGCCTGCTCGGGACTCACATTCGTGAGAAATAACCCTTTGAAAGGTGGCGGCGGAGCGCCGAACTGAATACGATAGCCTTTCTCTACAGTCTGCAGGACCCAACGAGATACATTTGGCAGTAGTTTTCACGCTGCTAAACAATCTACTAAGGGAGCCAGTCTCTCGAGGAGAGCTCTGGCAGGGTTGGCAGAACGATCTCCAGAGGGCGCTGAGGAGTGACGGACACCGTGTAATGCGGTGCACCCCGCTCTTCTCCAGCAGGGGCCGCCCTCAACAGTCCTGAGCCGTAAACGTCAGGACCGCTTAATCGAGGACTTCCTAGACTGAAGCACGACCCTCAGGTCGGGCTTCGTCCCAGAAGGCCTCAATTTTTTAGGGCGTTGTCGACCTCGGTCCCGCTGCGGGGGAGCACGAGAGGCAACGCTCTGCCTTTGGATCTCCCTATATGAGGAGCTGGTACACGGTTGGGGCTGCTACCGCCCAGCAGCCCCTAGGGCTATAGAGCGGCGAGGGAGAAACCGCTGAAATGCTGCCGCCTGTTTACGTGCCTCCTGGTACCTGTCGACGACCGAGTCAACGGTGTCGCCGAACAGCCCAGAAGGCGCAAGCGGGGCATCCATCAGGAAGACTCTGTCCTTCTCTTTCATGTCGGACAGAGTCAACCATAAATGCCTCTCCGCTGCCACCAGCGCTGCCATGGACCGCCCAATGGCATGGTTCCATCCAATCAGAGGTTCTCCTCAGTTCTCCGACATCACTCGAACTGATTTGCTCGCCCTCATCTAGCTCTTTCAGCAGGTCTGCTTGATATGCCTGTAGCACAGTCATGGTGTTTTGCTGCATGACAGAAAGCTGGCGCCGGCTGCACATCACGTGCTTTTAAGCATCCTGGTCATGACGTCACCCGCACCTGACGTCTGGCCGTCAATTTTGACTGATTACACATATCCGCAACAATGCTGTGACAATGAGAGCTGTAATAATCAGTCACCACCACTCGAGGGCACCACCACCCTTGAATCTCTTACTAAGCATGCATCCTTAGCAGGTGTCCATGTAGGGCAGGGTATGGCAAGTTGTCACATTTCTGAACATCAATTTATGTATACATTTGTTTTAGGCTTCAAAAAATCTATTGGAAATGACCACTGTTATTGCCCAAAAAAAACGTTTAATGCTTTACCTTTTTGTGACTCGTAATTTTTTTTCAGTTAGTTAAAATTAATGCATTAAATATAATTAACTAACAATGAACAACAATTTATCTATCTAGTTGAATGTTAATTTATACTATATTTATATGATTTTTTTATTGTTAATTTATGTCCCTCCATAATATACCAATTTTAATTTATACAAACTGAAATGTTAAAAATGTATATGTAGCAATTAACATTAACCTACATTCATAAATGCTCCAGAAGTATTGTTGTATTTAATTACATATTTTAAGAGAGAGAGAAAAAAAATATGTGATAGAATAAGAAAGAGATGCGATAACTCTATCAATGACCTGATGCTTATGAAAAAAATACTCCTGAGAACAGTTAAACTATATATCATACAACTGACTTTGATCTTAATGTATGTCAGTGTTTATTGTGTTCACTTATAATACCCAACATCTATCTTGGATACTAGAAATTTAGTTTGGGGGACATGCTTCACAAAGTTTTGTTCTAATTTGTTGTTTGAGACCAAAAAAGTCAGCACTTCTAAAGAATACATGTATGCAGTTTGCATAATAATCCATCCTTAAGAGCTACTGAAACATTAACAAATGAAACAAACTTGCCCCACTCTGCCCTACTTATCAAAACACACTCTTAGTTACTAACCAAATGAATGTAATCACAAATCTCACAGATAAATGTCATATTTCACCCCAAAATCAAAAGAAAGACCAACCATATTTTGCAAAGCAAACTTAATCAATTAATTTGTATGGATATTTTTTTAAATTGTGAAATAATTTGGAAGACACCAACATAAATTAAATACAGTACAGATATTCTAATGCTTTAGATTTTCAATTGTACTTTACAAACCTACAGTATATTTGATACATTTTAAATAAATATTTAAAGATAGACTTTGATTTATTTATGTAATTTGTATGTATGACTTTACCATGCAAAAAGCTAAGCTACAAACTGAGAATGGTGTGTACTCTGATAAGGTATTGCTTTATCATTCTCAGGTATAACACATCTGTCAACATATTCACACTAACAAAAACTTAAAACTCTCTCTTAGTACATAATATCATCTAGAGACTATTTGAATGTCAATATTGTATTATTATATATGTTCAGAACACCAGTCTGCTGAACCAAAAGAAGAAGCTGGAGGGAGATAATAATCAGCTTCAGACTGAGGTTGAGGAGGCAGTGCAGGAGTGCAGGAATGCTGAGGAAAAAGCCAAGAAGGCCATCACTGATGCTGCCATGATGGCAGAAGAGCTGAAGAAGGAGCAGGACACCAGTTCTCATCTGGAGCGCATGAAGAAGAACATGGAGCAGACTATCAAAGACCTGCAGCACCGTCTGGATGAAGCTGAGCAGATCGCCATGAAGGGAGGCAAGAAGCAGGTCCAGAAACTGGAAGCCAGGGTTAGTTTATAAAACTTAGTTCTTAATAATGTTTTCTATTCACTTTCATGAAGAGAAAGGTTATTTATGAGTATTTGGATTCAGAGATCAAATTCCTTTCTAAAGAACTGATACATTTGAAATCATTTTTGGGTTGGGTAGGTGAGAGAACTGGAAACCGAGGTGGAGCTGGAACAGAAAAAGTCGAGCGAGTCTGTAAAAGGAGTCCGCAAATATGAGAGACGCATCAAGGAGCTCACCTACCAGGTCACTTTCTCTATTCAATACGATATCCCCATCCTCAAACCACACAGCCCGAAAATAATAAAACGTCTATTTACAGACTGAGGAGGACCGTAAGAATCTGGCTCGCCTTCAAGACCTCGTGGACAAACTCCAGCTGAAGGTCAAGTCCTACAAGAGAGCTACTGAGGAGGCGGCAAGTTAATTTCTGGGTCATTCCTTTACTCTATATATACTGTTCTATGTAATGTTTTTGCCAATAACCTTTTGTTTTTAATTAGGATTTAATTTTAATTGTGTATGAAATATGCTATATAAATAAACTTGCCTTGCCTAGGAGGAACCTTTTGTTTTTAGGCCAACTCTAATCTGTGTATGAAATATGCAAGATGCAGCATGAGCTAAATAAACTTGCCTTGCCTAGGAGGAACAGGCCAACTCTAATCTGCAGAGGAGAGAGCAGCATGATATTGCTGAATCTCAGGTCAACAAGCTGAGAGCTGAATCAGGTCAACAAGCAGAGACACTGAGAGCCAAAAGCAGAGACACTGGCTCTAAGGTGAGTGTTTTTTATCAGCATACAAATGTTAATTGACGTTGCAGATGTGGTGCATACTAGCTGAAATAAACTCTAAAGCAAACAAAAATTAAAATGGAAAGGAAAGGAACTAATAAAGGACTGTGTAAACCTACCCACACATGTTTCAATAACTTTCAATAAGAAAATAATATGCTGTTGCCACAAAAGCTTTGATAAGCAAAGCTCCTGAATGCCAAGTGTATTGAGCCATATTAATGTGGCCATGTTAGTGCCATATTTTCATAGGCAAAATTCATTATACTTTCTAATAAAATGTATTAATCTTACATATTTTCTCTCCCTTGAACAGAAAGGACATGATGAGGAATGAAGTTCTCCCAAGTTCTTCCAAAATCTGGTGTCTCTCTGAATCCATTAGTCTCTAGATAAATAGAATAAAGACATGTGCAAATTGAACTTCTGCCACAGTTGTGTTATTTACAACTAAATTGCATTGTGACTAGAGGTATAAACTTTGTTTTACATGTTTTAAATCATAGTCAAATACTTGCAAAAACCCTTTTAATCAGGCATCAGCTAACTACTAAAAACTCTTATTTTGTCAAGATTCATTTGGTGCTCTGTTTTATGTGGTTATATGTATTAATGTATGCAATTAAATCCACATCATCTGCAATAATGCAAGTCAACCTCCCAAAACTCTAAGTAACAGCAAAGGTGATTAAAAATGGTCATACCATTATAGTACAGTACAGTACAGTACATATAAAAAATGACAATCAATATAAAATCTTTAGATACATGTATATTAGTTGACTTACCTTTTCTAATGGTCACAAATTAATGTTTCAGAAGAGTGAACTGTCCAGTACTGAACTACTCATTGGGTAGGACGGATGGAACAAATGCCTGTTGTTGCTCAAGGTGATGCAGTGGCTCCGACAGACGTGTTGAATAAAGGAGGAGTCTGGGAAGGGGGGGGTTACTCAACACTTGAGAGGATGAAGAAAGTGTGGCAATTTTAACACTTGTCACTTGTGCTATATTAAGAGTTCAATAAAGCTTAGCACATACTATATATGAGAGGAGCCTCTGACGCACATACCGTAAAACATCTTTAGGCAGTAAACAAGGTTTTTAAGGATGTAAAGATTTGAACATAGAAGCCTGACAATGCCAATTTTCAAGCAATGCCAATTTTCAATAAATTAGAGCCAATTTGTGCATTAAGATTGTTACATGAGCGCTAGCCTTAGCTTTTAAAAGGTCAAGGTAGTTAAACAATATGTCAAGTACGGCATTGAGGAGGCATTGTTCTCCCTCAAAAGGTCATGTAACTTAAGTAGGAGTTCATGCCAATAATGGACATCTACTGATGTCCTACATGCTATGTCTCAAAGCATAACACCACCCTAGCTGATCTCTTCCATCATAGAGGGACTCAAAGGGATTTAACACGTTATCTTTGTCCTCAAGGCTAAAGTAAAGGAAACAATGCCATGTAAACAAGACAACTTGAAGGGTATGTCCCCTCGGTCAGCTCTCTGAGGGACAGTGACAAGCATCAACCACGATATGTGAACAAGTGCTCTGAAGCATATGGGGGCTATCCGTCAAGTTTTCAACATGGCCACGTTGTAGCAGATGCACAGTGCATATAGACTTACACTTGTCAGAATGCATTTTGTTCACACACACACACACACACACACACACACACACACACACACACACACACACACACACACACACACACACACACACACACACACACACACACACACACACACACACACACACACACACACACACACACACACACACACACACACACACACACACACACACACACACACACACACACACACACACACACAGTTTTTATATAAAATCTTGGGTTTTTACTGTTAAAACAATTTGAAATCATTGGAAAAATGTCACATGTTTTGGACACATGTACAAGTGAATGTTGATATTTAAAATATCAAATGCACACTGAAGCTATGAGCCTGGTTCATTGGATATTCCAGTCTATCATGATAATGTGTTGATGATCATGACCATTGCCGTTTACAGCTATAGCCACCAGAGGGTGTCATTTGGTGATCAACTTTTTTAAATTTTAAGCAATATACAATGATTTCAAAAAGTAAGATCAGTAGTTAATGCATATTTTATATTCTTGTAAATACATTTTGGTCTCTAGTGGTGCTATCAGCATAACTATGAACAAATTTCACAATTTCATTTGAAACAGTAAACTTGATTTGAGAATGTCCCAAAGAGCAATTTACACAGAAATAACATAAACAAAAGAGACACATGATCAATGTCACATTTACTGTAGTGACCAAAGTGACGGTAGTCTGAAACATTTACTCATTTAGCTTTGCTTCACAATCCTAAAAACGACCAACCCCCCCGTAATTTCCCAAAATATTCCAGAATTTTGAACAAGTGTTATTTTACTATAACTGAGAAACTATTATGTTTTTTTTATAATTATTTAAAATATTGTTTTTAATTTTACATTTAGCTAAATTTAGCAATATTTTTTTTTGTCTTTTTTAAAATTCTTCATATGTTTTTATTAATTTATACAACATACAATTTATTTTTATTTCAGTTTTAGTTCATTTAGTACATCATTAAACTAAATGAAAATGAGAAATGTTGCCTTGAAATCTAGTTGGAATAAAATAAGTTTGTATTTTGTAATATTCTATGTCAGTTAGTGTTTATTTTATTTATGGTTTTACTTTTAGTTAACTATAATAACCTTGAATCCCACCGTATATCTCACTGAAACTATAATAATAATCATATCTGCTGGCTCATTCAGAAAATAAGTGCCTTTTCCTTGCCACTGTTGTGTTTATTGAATGTGCTGCAGTTTACGGTTTAAGAATTATACATAGTATTCCAGTCTTTCAATACAATTATTAGTAGCATAACTAACTGCATGGCCTGAAGCAGCAGAAGAAAGGACATCGAGACACAATGGATCCCTATTTAACTCAACAGATGCAAGACCATTCTATACCACTGACAAAAGGAAGCTCAGATTACAAAATTCATTCGCCACTGTTTCTTCCACTCTTATTCCTGAGTGCTGTTAAACCAAGGTAAGCAGACAGCTGAGAATGAGGCACTGTAAAGAATAAGGGCCTAGAATAGATAGCCCAAGTGTTAAGACTAAGTAAGGTGCTTGTTGAGAGGGTGCAGAATAACTGAGAGACGAGAGGTCAAGGCAGGTCCGAAACCTCACAAAAGGTTGAGTGATGGCTCACGCGGCTCACCCACAAATCAATGCTGTAACATTAACACTGTTTAGAAACAGATCTGGGGCTAAGACAGTTAGTTTGACCTGCACATCATGCTCTTTCTACTAAAATTGAATAATTATAATGAACAATCACCTCCATGTTACAGAACCTGCAAGACTGTTGTAATGTATTCAGAATACATTCACTTCTGTAAACATACAAATTGTTTTTTTTTGTATCTTACAGAATCCTTTTAATGTATATGCTTTGGTAATATTTCTAAAGCTAGAAGACTGAAGAATTAAAGAATGACTTGAATGGAGCTGTTGTTGGTATGAATGCATGCACATGAACTTGGTATAACCTGTAAAACACAAATGGTGGATTTATCATTGGGTAGTCAAGAAAGGTCATAGCTACAAACGAGAACAAGCAAGAGAGTCGCAACTGTCTCTGCATTAGGCGAGAACAAAAGGTCACAAATATCCATTGTTGCCGTTACAGCTGTCTACTGACAAGTCTACTGTTCCGTGACAGCCATCTTGCTCGTGAGGCATTGTTACCTTGTCTTTATCCTTGAGCACAAAGATAAACCTGTGAAATTCCCAGTGCATGCCTTTCTCTCTTTGAGGACAGAAAATGACACCCAGTTCTAGAAAAGCATCCTAGCGCAGCTGAAGCATATTATGTGTACGTCACAAGAAATATTTGCACATCCATAATGTGAGACAAAACATCATCTGCATGGCAGACAGTTGTTAGTGGAATTTAATTAGGCTTTGCATGATTATGATTTGATTTAAAAAAGATGGTGTGAAGCAGGTTTAACTGTGATGCATTATACAAAAGTTTCCTTTGTAAATGTATAGCCTGAATGCACTGTAAGTCGCTTTGGATAAAAGCGTCTGCTAAATGCATAAATGTAAAATGTAAATGTAATTTTATTAGTACATATACAAAATAATTTAATTTATAAATATATATTCTATCCAAATATATATATTTCTAATCTAAAATAAATAAATAAAAATGTCAATTAAATAACAGAAAATAGAATACATAAATAACACATACGGGACAAAAATAGCCCCATTGTGATTAAGATCCTTTCTGATCTTGCACACACACTACTGGCACACTCCACATGCTAAACTACTGTGACTCACATAAATACTTTTACAGCCCCCCAGAAAGAGCCACACACACAAGAGACCCAGACCAAATACAGAGTCAACGTCAGTCATTGTGCCTCTATATAAAGAGATATCATACAGCACAATGTTCACATCATTGTACCACCTAAAGGTAAGATGGTTTGTATTAGTAACATTTCGATTGTTTTACAGCAGCACAGATCATTTAGACAGATCTTTTTTTAATTCATGAGGACTGAACAATAGAATAGGATGAGTTGTTATTAATGATGTCTATTTTTCATTGCAAGGACTTGGACTTTCTTGGATTTTATCTGGTAAGGAAGGCTTTATTAATGGTTATCACTTTTTCTATGCAATATTTTCATTTTGGATCTTGTTTACTAATAGAGCAAGAGCTGATTAGAAATATTAGGTATATATGATGGACATGCCCATGATAATTATCTTAATTTGTACACACTAATATAGTATATATTAGGGATGTGCATCTCCATAACCGAGGCTGATTCAATACGTATCTGAATGCATAGCCAATGATACAACACATTAAAGATACATATGAAGCAGCGACCAATGTGATGATTCACCTCTATTATGATGCAGTGTGATCTGATTTCGATTCGATTCAACACAATTCAATGCAATACGATGCAATGGGGAAAAAAAGATGCTATGCAATTCAATATGGTATAGATAGTTTGCTTTAATTTCTTTGGTTCATTGTAATAATTTGGTGGAAGATGCAGCTCTATCTCTGCCATGTTAATCTATATGTGACTTTCAGGACACGCCTCGGTCTCCGTGGTATTGTGATACGTCATATTCACGGAGCAGCAGCGGTGATGAGAGAACATGCTTGAGACAGTTTAGAGAGGAGAAATCAATTTATCTATAAAATATTGGTCACAAATTATTGGTCACTTTCTAAATAAAAGTATAGCGCATCTACAAATAATTATACACAAATAATTTGTTTTACCGATGCAGATATGTTAGAAATGATGCATCGCAATACAAATGCCAACTTGTATAAAATGCACACTTTTTAAAATCGATGAACTTTTATGCTAAGGCATCGATGAGAATCAGCGAATCTGACAATCATTAGTATGCAGTATATATTTGTATAAGATTATATATATTCTTCACAATTCATATTCTGCACTGTCTGTGTATTTCACTGGTTTGCACTATTTACCATGTGCCTTATGCCACTTAATCTATTTTTATTTTTTATTATTATTTTTTTTTCTACATGTCCTTATTTGTATATTTGTGCGATCTACTGTTAGTGTTATCTGTATGCACCAGGGAGTAAGAGAGTAATGCAATTTCAATTCTCTGTATGTATGTACGGTACATGTGGTAGAATTGACAATAAAGCTGACTTTGACTTTTTTGACTATATATATGTGCATGCACACAGTTTTAAGGCAGCTTTAATAGCATTTTTTGTATCTTCATGCCTTAACTGACGGCATAGCTAGGACATTGCATGCACGTAGTTTCTTTCTCTGTTTGATTTGAAATGACACAGGCTACAGCGCGTGCCGGCACATTTGTGCATGTATTTGAAGAGCATGCGCAATGAGCACAGTATCTTTTCCGTGCTCGTTTAACTCGAGCCTGGCGCGGAGGCGGCGTTAGAGCGCGCGTCTGAAACGTCTCCCATTTGAAGTGGTCATAAAGACATTCTGCATCTAAATAAAAACAATACTTTTCAAGAAAAAAGAGACAGAGGCAATAGTTGTGAATGGGGTGGCTAACCCTAGCCCCGCCCCTGTGTTAATTGCGTTGAATATTTTTTATGCATTAATTAGTGTTCCTGTGGCTCAGTGGTTAGAGCATTGCGTTAGCAGCGCAAAGGTTGTGGGTTCGATTCCCAGGGAACACATGTACTGACAAAAAATGTATAACCTGAATGCATTGTAAGTCACTTTGGATAAAAGCGTCTGCTAAATGCATAAATGTAAATGTAATCAGAAAAAAATGTATCGCCTGCATTAACGCACTAATTTTGACACCACTAATATATTTATAATTTTTTTATTGTAAACAGGTTTTATAAGTTCAGAGAATCTTGTCATCTTTGCCTCAGCCTGACTGAAAGATGGGGGATGCTTTGATGGCGGAGTTTGGAGCTGCTGCTCCGTTCTTACGGAAGTCAGACAAGGAGCGTCTGGAGGCCCAAACTCGGGCCTTCGACATGAAGAAGGAATGCTTTGTGCCTGATGCTGAGGTTGAGTATGTCAAAGGCACCGTCACCAGTAGAGAAGGTGACAAAGCCACTGTTAACACTGAATTTGGAAAGGTAAGGTCTAATCTCTGGATTGTTCACACACAGCAATGGTATCAATGTAGAATAGATTTGCAGTGTGAATGTTAAAACATTTTGGTGTGGCTTCCACAGACAGTAACTGTGAAGGAGATTGATGTTCACCCCAGAACCCGCCAAAGTTTGATAAAATTGAGGACATGGCGATGTTCACCTTCCTGCACGAGCCCGCTGTGCTGTTTAACCTCAAAGAGCGTTACGCAGCCTGGATGATCTACGTGAGTGGAGTCTTAAAACACTCACACATTCACTTTATCACGTATGAGCAGATCTGAACCTGCTGTGAATCTCTTACAGACCTACTCTGGGCTCTTCTGTGTCACTGTGAACCCCTACAAGTTTTTGCCGGTGTACAACCAAGAAGTCGTCAATGCCTACAGAGGAAAGAAGAGGAGTGAAGCTCCTCCTCACATCTTCTCCATCTCTGACAATGCCTACCAGTACATGTTGTCAGGTGATGATCTGACTTGTAATATTTTTTGGAGATTTATATTGCAACGTGCATATAAATTACAAAGAAACTTTCTTGTTTTTTTTCCTCACAGACAGAGAAAACCAGTCTGTCCTGATCACGTACGTAATGCATATCATGATGTAGTATAACAGTCCTCCTTTCACCAATATTTTCTTTCTATGCTGCTTATTATGAGAATTTTAATGAGACGTTTTTATTCTAAGTGGAGAATCCGGTGCTGGAAAGACTGTGAACACTAAAAAAGTAATCCAGTACTTTGCGAGCATTGCAGCAGTGTCAACCGGCAAGAAAGATCCATCAGCGGAGAAAAAGGTGTTTAATTCGCAAAGAATGGCTAATGCTGGATGAATGAATATACCTTAGCATAGCATACAATTTTTTTTTTATAAATGAATGATGTCTACATAAATACATCCTTTGTTTTAATGTAAGGAAATATGTATGAAGTATAAATTTAACAACTGTTTTACACAATTCATATTCAAATTTGATGCTCAGGGTACTCTGGAGGATCAAATCATTCAGTGTAATCCTGCTCTGGAGGCTTTTGGTAATGCCAAGACCATCAGAAATGACAACTCTTCCAGATTTGTAAGTGTGGTGGTTCACATTGGTGTTGTCATTGTATATTGGTTTCAAGATATTCTATATGAGCATGTTATGCTATGTTTACAGGGTAAATTTATCCGTATCCATTTTGGCGTCAGTGGAAAGTTATCTTCTGCTGACATTGAGACTTGTAAGTACTTTACTGCCCAACATCATTTCAACAATCCCATATTGATGAAATGTATCTGTTTTGTTATTCATCTATGCATCAATTCATTTAGATCTTCTGGAGAAGTCTCGTGTCACTTATCAGCTCAAGGCTGAGAGAGACTACCACATCTTCTACCAGATCCTGTCTCAGAAGAAACCGGAACTGCTGGGTACAATCACCCGTCATTTCTATTGTCATTACGGTCTCAAATTACTGTCTTTTTTATCTCTGTTCCCATTTCTCCTTAGAGATGCTGCTCATCACCAACAACCCCTTTGACTACGCCTTCATCTCCCAAGGAGAGACAACAGTGGCTTCTATCGATGACCGTGACGAGCTGATGGCCACTGATGTGGGTGTTTGTTAACACCTAGACACTTCACAATACAAGATACCATGTTATAAAATATTAGAAGAAATAATCCACCCAAAATTAAAAAATCAGTCATTAGGACTTTTGACTTTTTTGTCCTGGCTTATCCATACAGTAAAAACATATGATGATCAGGGGCTATCAAGCTCCAAAAAGTAAAGGTCCACACAACTTGTTCCTCCGAAGCTATGATAGTTTTGTGAAAGGAAAAGAGTAGCGTGAACATGTTGGAAAAACATCTCCTTTTGTGTTCCACAGAAGTCGGTCATACAGGTTTAGAACGACTTGAAGATGACTAAATTATTCTCAATTCTCAAGACTTTTAATGTACTTGCCAAAAAGAAGAATATTAAGCATTTTAACACACTCTGTATATTTGTTGTAGGAAGCGTTTGATGTGTTGGGCTTCACCCAAGAGGAGAAGAACAGCATCTACAAGATGGTTGGTGCCGTCATGCACTACGGCAACATGAAGTTCAAGCAGAAGCAACGAGAGGAACAGGCAGAGGCTGATGGGACTGAAGGTAGGTGATATTGTACAATCATTACCACACTGTCACTGGTGACTTTTTAATAAATGGTTCTAAATTGAAACAAACCTTTTTTCTTCACAAGATACTGACAAAGTTGCATATCTGATGGGCCTGAACTCTGCTGATCTCGTCAAGGGTTTGTGCCACCCAAGAGTTAAAGTAGGAAATGAGTGGGTCACCAAGGGACAGAGTGTCCAGCAGGTAAAGACACTTTATATAATGTAAAATGTAGAGCTTGGAAATCTCGTTACAAAAAAAAGCAATATTTCAACAAATGTTTTAATGTTCTTCCACTCCACTCAGGTGTACTACTCTATTGGTGCTCTGGCAAAGTCAGTGTATGAGAAGATGTTCCTCTGGATGGTTGTGAGAATCAACCAATCCCTGGACACTAAACAGCCTCGCCAGTACTACATTGGTGTGCTGGACATTGCTGGATTTGAGATCTTTGATGTAAGATGACATCAATGGATTTTTGTTATTCAATAACTTCAGTTCTTTGTTACTTTGTCAGTGTGATGATACAATATATTCCACCTTCAGTTCAACACCTTTGAGCAGCTGTGCATCAACTTCACTAATGAGAAGTTGCAGCAGTTCTTCAACCACCACATGTTTGTGTTGGAGCAAGAGGAATACAAGAAGGAGGGTATTGAGTGGGAGTTCATTGACTTTGGCATGGACTTAGCAGCTTGTATTGATCTCATTGAGAGGGTGGGTGAATATTAATGAATATACTGTGTGTGTGTGTGTGGGGGGGGGTCCTATTTTTTTGTCATACTGACATATTGACTGTCACAACCTACTACTCATTTTAGCCCATGGGTATCATGTCCATCCTTGAAGAGGAGTGCATGTTCCCCAAAGCCAGTGATGCAACGTTCAAAGCTAAGCTTTATGACAACCACTTGGGCAAAAACCCTAACTTCCAGAAGCCCAGGATTGTCAAGGGTAGACCAGAAGCCCATTTCTCCCTGGTTCACTACGCTGGCACTGTTGACTACAACATTTCAAACTGGCTGGTGAAGAACAAGGACCCTCTCAATGAGACGGTTGTAGGGTTGTTCCAGAAGTCAACTCTTAAGATGTTGGGTATTCTGTTTGCCAATTATGCTAGTGCTGATGCAGGCAAGTACACACTGAAGTGTGACATGAACATATAATATGCACTAATTTTACTGTATAATAGTAACAACAAAAGAATATGTATTTCACATCTTCAGATGCTGGAGGTAAGAGTGCCAAAGGTACCAAGAAGAAGGGTTCTTCATTCCAGACAGTGTCAGCCCTCCATAGGGTATGTAAGATTATTTAATAAAATAACACTGCTTTGTTTCACAAGGTTGTATTACATATAAATTCAATAGTATGGTCTACTAACAGGAGAACCTGCACAAGCTGATGACCAACTTGAGGGCTACTCACCCTCACTTTGTGCGTTGCCTGATTCCCAATGAGACTAAGACTCCTGGGGCGATGGAGAATCCTCTGGTCATGCACCAGCTGCGCTGTAACGGTGTGCTGGAGGGCATCAGAATCTGCAGAAAGGGATTCCCCAACAGGATCCAGTATGGAGATTTCAAACAACGGTAAGTATGAAACTACAAAACAATTTTATGTGTTCTTAAGTTATTGCAAATTTCATCACCAACTCTGTTTGCAGCATTTGCTTGAAATAAACATAAATACATGTTTAAAAAAACAATTATAAAAAAAATGCACTTAAAGCATAACATGATTGTTAATGTGTTTCTTTTTTGTAGGTACCGGATCCTAAATCCTGCTGCGATCCCTGAGGGTCAGTTCATTGATAATAAGAAGGGTGCAGAAAAACTTCTGGGTTCTCTGGATATTGATCACAGCCAGTACAAGTTAGGACATACTAAGGTATTTTTATATTAACAATAACTTTTTACAAAGGCACTGTTCTATTTTCATTATTTTTTACTCAAAATTATTTGCTATTCAGGTGTTTTTTAAGGCTGGTCTTCTGGGTGGTCTTGAGGAGATGCGAGATGACCGCCTTGCACTTATTATTACTGGAATTCAGTCCAGGTCTCGTGGTTTTCTGGCAAGAATTGAGTTCCAGAAAATTGTGGATAGAAGGTTAATTTTCAGCTCTTCAGACTATATTTATTTTCTCCAACTTACAATGTATAATGTAAGACTGAACATTCTTATTTAATATATACAGAGATGCCTTGCTTGTTATCCAGTGGAACATACGTGCCTTCATGGGTGTCAAGAATTGGCCCTGGATGAAGCTCTACTTCAAGATTAAGCCTCTGCTGAAATCTGCTGAGAGTGAGAAAGAGATGGCCAACATGAAGGAAGAATTCTTGAAGTTGAAAGAGGCTTACGCCAAATCTGAAGCCCGCAGAAAAGAGCTTGAAGAAAAGATGGTTTCAATTCTCCAAGAGAAGAATGACCTTCAGCTTTCAATGCAGTCTGTAAGTTCGCGTGGGTCTAAAATTCTGCACTTTTTCCACAAGTCAAATATATATATATATATTAAATACAGTAGGGTGTTAACAAATTAACAAATATCCTGCTTTAGCAAAGCCTAACAGTCCATGACTGTGATTAACGCGATTGGTTTTTTTAATAGATTGACAGCACTAATATATATATATATATATATATATATATATATATTTACACATACATATATATTTATTTTTTCGCTCTAACAGGAGCAAGACAATCTTATAGATGCTGAGGAAAGATGCGAGGGTCTGATCAAAAGCAAGATCCAGCTTGAGGCTAAAACCAAAGAGCTGACTGAAAGACTGGAGGATGAAGAAGAAATGAATGCAGAGTTGGTGGCAAAGAAACGAAAGCTTGAGGATGAATGTTCTGAGCTGAAGAAGGACATTGATGATCTTGAGCTCACTCTGGCCAAAGTGGAGAAAGAGAAACACGCCACTGAGAACAAGGTCAGTTTTCAACACTGAACATGTTAGAGATGCAAGAGATGGTTAAGAGTCCCTTAATACAATGACACACTTATATAGGTTAAAAACCTGACAGAAGAGATGGCAGCTTTGGATGAGATCATTGCTAAGCTGACCAAGGAGAAGAAAGCTCTGCAGGAGGCCCATCAGCAAACACTGGATGACCTCCAGAGTGAAGAAGACAAAGTCAACACTCTCACCAAAGCCAAAGCCAAGCTGGAGCAACAAGTGGATGATGTAAGAGCCAGAAAACATAACACTAAGAAAATGCATACATATTTTTTGTAATTCTAATTATTTCGGATGAAATTTAGCTTGAAGGTTCTCTGGAACAAGAAAAGAAAATCCGCATGGATCTTGAGAGAGCTAAAAGAAAGCTTGAGGGTGACTTGAAGTTGAATCAAGAGAATTTGATGGATTTGGAAAATGATAAGCAGCAGATGGAGGAGCGGATAAAGAAGTAAGTTATATTATAAAGTATTTAAAATCCAATTTTAATTAAAAAAACATTTTAATCCATTTTGTGTTATCCTGTTTATTTGGCAGAAAAGACTTTGAAATAAGCCAGCTCAATAGCAAGATTGAAGATGAGCAGGCAATGGGAGCCCAACTCCAGAAGAAACTGAAGGAGTTGCAGGTCAAATTAATAATTCTTAAAAGGTTATAGTTAGGAATTCTAGCTTTAACTTTGGTTTTCCTCACATCAGGCCCGAATTGAAGAGCTTGAGGAAGAGCTGGAGGCTGAGAGAGCTGCCCGTGCCAAAGTTGAGAAACAGAGAGCTGATCTGTCCAGAGAACTGGAGGAGATCAGTGAGAGGTTGGAGGAGGCTGGTGGAGCCACTTCTGCCCAGATTGAGATGAACAAGAAACGTGAAGCTGAGTTACAGAAACTGCGCAGAGACCTTGAAGAGGCCACTCTGCAACATGAGGCAACTGCTGCTACATTGAGGAAGAAACATGCCGACAGTGTAGCTGATCTGGGAGAGCAGATTGACAACCTCCAGAGAGTGAAGCAGAAGCTGGAGAAAGAGAAGAGTGAACTCAGACTGGAACTGGATGATGTGGTTTCCAACATGGAGCAGCTTGTGAAGGCAAAGGTGAGTGAAAGACATGATGCTAAGAGTCTAAATGACCCAGTGAAAGAAAGCAATCAACGATCTTATAATTCGTCCTTAAGGCAAACCTGGAGAAAATGTGCAGAACTCTGGAAGACCAGATGAGCGAGTACAGAACTAAAGCTGAAGAAGGCCAGCGCACAATAAATGACTTCACCATGCAAAAAGCCAAGCTGCAAACTGAGAATGGTAAGAAAACTAAATATTACGTTATGTTACCAAAGGTGCCATAATGATACTTTTTCTAATACTGTATTTCAGGTGAACTATCCAGACAGCTAGAGGAGAAAGACTCCCTGGTGTCTCAGTTAACCAGAGGCAAGCAGTCCAACACTCAGCAGATTGAAGATCTTAAAAGACAACTAGAGGAGGAAATCAAGGTTTTAAAAATCTCTTTCTCAGTCCAATTTTTTTTCCAAAAGGTTTAATTAGACATAAAATTCACTGGCACCAAAAATTTGTTTGTCTCCAGGCTAAGAATGCTCTAGCCCATGCAGTTCAATCTGCTCGTCACGACTCTGATCTGCTGAGGGAGCAGTATGAGGAGGAGCAAGAAGCCAAAGCTGAGCTGCAGCGGAGTCTGTCCAAGGCAAACTCTGAGGTGGCTCAGTGGAGAACCAAGTATGAAACTGATGCCATCCAGAGGACTGAGGAGCTGGAGGATGCCAAGTAAGAAACAACAAGTATTTAAATCTTAAGAGTTTTGGCCTTCAGTAACAATACACAAAATATCTTCTGACTTTTCAGTCAGAACATGTTCAAATACAGTGTAATGAATGATGCGTCAGATGTATGATATATTTTGTTTTTTAATTATTTATTACAGGAAGAAGCTGGCTCAGCGTTTGCAAGATGCAGAAGAAGCTGTGGAAGCTGTAAATGCCAAATGCTCCTCACTGGAGAAGACCAAACACAGGCTGCAAAATGAGATTGAAGATCTCATGGTGGATGTGGAGAGATCCAATGCTGCTGCTGCTGTTCTGGACAAGAAGCAAAGAAACTTTGATAAAGTAAAGAGAGAATGTCATTACCTTAAAAACCAGTGACACCTCACTTAAACTTTATACTTAAACTTTTATTTGGCTCTGTTAAATTTAACCAGGTCCTGGCTGAGTGGAAGCAGAAGTACGAGGAGTCCCAAACTGAACTGGAAAGTGCCCAAAAAGAAGCTAGGTCTCTGAGCACTGAACTCTTTAAATTGAAAAACTCATATGAGGAGTCATTGGACCACCTGGAGAGCATGAAGAGAGAGAACAAAAATCTCCAAGGTAAGGATGGTTTTATAACGCCAAACATAAGTTTACTTTCTTGCATTTGTGAGGTCATGTGTTATTTCTATCACATAGAGGAAATCTCTGACCTCACTGAGCAACTTGGTGAGAGTGGGAAGAATATTCATGAGCTGGAGAAAGTTCGGAAACAACTGGAGCAGGAGAAACAAGAGATACAAACTGCTCTGGAGGAGGCTGAGGTAAAAGAAAAATAGCACTTTCCCCCAAAATTCATATTCATCTGACATTTCTTTAAATTACATATTTTTCCTCTTCATAGGGTTCCCTTGAACATGAAGAAGGCAAGATACTTAGAGCTCAACTGGAGTTCAATCAGATTAAAGCTGATATTGAACGTAAGCTGACGGAGAAAGATGAGGAGATGGAGCAGTCCAAGAGGAACCAGCAGAGAATGGTTGATACCCTTCAGAGCTCACTGGAATCAGAGACTCGCAGCAGGAATGAAGCTCTCAGACTGAAGAAGAAGATGGAAGGAGACCTCAATGAGATGGAGATTCAGCTCAGCCAGGCTAACAGACAGGCATCAGAAGCCCAGAAGCAACTCAAGGGTCTTCATGGACATCTTAAAGTATGATGAAACTTCCAACTCGGATTTTAATCTAACATTATTCTGCAGTCTATTCATTTGTAAAACTTGTACTTTACAGGATGCCCAACTGCAGCTGGATGATGCTCTGCGCAGTAATGATGATCTCAAAGAGAACATCGCCATCGTGGATAGACGCAACAATCTGATGCAGGCTGAACTGGACGAGCTGAGATCAATGGTGGAACAGACTGAGAGAGGAAGGAAACTGGCTGAGCAGGAACTGCTGGACGTCAGCGAGAGAGTTCAGCTCCTGCATTCTCAGGTATAACACATCTGTCCACATTTCACACTAACAAAAACTTAGCACATAATATCATATAGAGACTATATGAATGTCAATTTTGTCTATGTTCAGAACACCAGTCTGCTGAATCAAAAGAAGAAGCTGGAGGGAGATAATAATCAGCTTCAGACTGAGGTTGAGGAGGCAGTGCAGGAATGCAGGAATGCTGAGGAAAAAGCCAAGAAGGCCATCACTGATGCTGCCATGATGGCAGAAGAGCTGAAGAAGGAGCAGGACACCAGTGCTCATCTGGAGCGCATGAAGAAGAACATGGAGCAGACTATCAAAGACCTGCAGCACCGTCTGGATGAAGCTGAGCAGATCGCCATGAAGGGAGGCAAGAAGCAGGTCCAGAAACTGGAAGTCAGGGTAAGCGTCTGATGTTTTCAAAAACAAGTCTAATGTGTTTTCTGTAAAAATGCTAACTCTGTTCGATTCAATTTTGTTTACACATCTGTTAGGTGAGAGAGCTGGAAAGTGAGGTGGAGATAGAACAGAGAAAGGCCAGTGACTCTGTCAAGGGGGTTCGTAAATATGAGAGACGCATCAAAGAACTCACCTACCAGGTAGGAAAAATATTGACAAGAAGCATATTTTTGCATTGTTATTTATTAAATACATAAATATATCCCATTTATTAAATGCATACAATGCAGTTTTACAATATTTAAATATATAATGCATACTTAATTTTTTTTGCTTTGCATAGACTGAGGAAGACCGTAAGAATCTGGCACGCCTGCAGGACCTGGTGGACAAACTCCAGCTGAAGGTCAAGTCCTACAAGAGAGCCACTGAGGAGGCTGTGAGTACTTTCCCCTCATGATATGATCATAGGCAATTAATGTATATGACTAATTTTCACAAATACTGTATTCTGTAGGAAGAACAAGCCAACTCTAATCTGGGCAAGTTCCGTAAGCTGCAGCATGAGCTGGATGAAGCAGAGGAGAGAGCTGATATTGCTGAATCTCAGGTCAACAAGCTGAGAGCCAAGACCCGTGATTCAGGATCCAAGGTAAGAGTAGGAACTTAAAACAAGGGATTTTGGTCATAAAACTGGAACTGAATCAAGATCAAAATTATCATCTTCCAACATTCCTTTCCTTTCTCTTTCTAACAGAGGGGGGCTGACGAGGAGTGAAAATATTAGCTGGATCTCTGCAAACACAGATTGCTGTGATGATCTCTTCTGTAGTTCAGTAGAATAAACTAGACATGCAAAAGAATACTTCATCCTCTTTTGTCTTTTTTTAACCGTGTGACATTACAATATCCCAAAATGATCCTGTACACAACAGTAACTCAGCTGCCTTAATATATTGTGCCACGGTATAAGGTAGTTTACTTTCAAATCTAAATTAAACTAAACAAGAACTTTTTTTAATAGTCCGTTTTTTAAAATTGTCCTTTACTCCAGTTTGGCCAAACTACTGCAAACCACATAATGCAGATTAAGTTATAAACCACTAAACATTACATTGTGTATATTCTGACAGCTCAACCTCAGGAAACTAAAGGATATTAACACTTCACCATTTTACAGTAACATGTATCTATTATAATGCCTCTATCATTACAATTAAATAAGATTCATACATTTTTGACAGGGCAGTAAAATGCAGGGGAAATTCAAGTACCATATTATAATAGCCTAGATATATTTACATTTATTCATTTAGCAGACGATTTTATCCAAAGCAACTTACAATTGAGGAATACAATAAGTGCTTTATCATAAAGAGGCAAATAAATGCAGGAAGTGCTTGCAATACAAAGATTGAAGCATTGTTCATATTGGTACAAGCTAGATTAAGGATAGATTAAGGATAAATTAAGGAAAGAGAAAGCAAAGATTTTTTAGATGAAGCCAATGGGGACGAAAGAGATGAGTTTTCAGGTCTCTCTTGAAAATTGTCAGGTAATCAGCTTTCCGGATAGAGGTGGGAAGTTCATTCCACCAGCCAGGAACGGTGAACAAAAAAGTTCTGGAAAACGATTTTGTGACTCTCTGTGATGGTACCATGAGGCATTGCTCACTTGCAGATCTCAGACTTCTTGAGGGGATGTAGATTGTCATAAGGGAGTGGAAGTAGGGGCGTACTGAGCCCGTGGCTGTTCTATATGCAAGCATCTGTGTCTTGAACTTGATGTGAGCTGCAACCTGGAGCCAGTGCAGGGAGATAAAGAGAGGTGTGACATGGGCTCGTTGAAGACCAGTCGGTGCCGCTGCAGTCTGAATCATTGAATCATCATGTAAGGGTTTGATTGCGCATGATGGAAGTCCAGCCAGAAGAGCATTGCAGTAGTCCAGCCTAGAAATGAATATTCTTATGGTCTCTATCTAGGCTATTATTATAGGGACTTTAAACAACAGCCACTGATGGAATGGCAATGGCATTCTGGCGTCATATTGCTTGTGCCTGACCTTAACTGCTACTTCGTGAGGTTCTTCTGTAACCATCTACTACTTGAGAACAGCTGGTTTGCCGTAGTGGTTACAGCGTGACATATGGGTAAATGTTATGTTTTATGGTATATACCATTATAATTGTATCAGCATACAATTCTACCATTAGAATTTACATTTATGCATTTAGCAGACGCTTTTATCCAAAGCGACTTACAGTACATTCAGGCTATACATGTTTTTATCAGTATGTGTGTTCCCTGGGAATTGAACCCACAACATTTTGCGCTGCTAATGCAATGCTCTACCACTGAGCCACAGGAACAATTTATTTAATCTGTGTTGATATGTTTTATAAATGAAACTGATTTTAATGATTTTTCCATTTGTACAAAGATATGTCTGCTGTTAGTAACAACATCTCAGGTAGCACTGAGACTAGTGATGATGTGAAGCAAACAATGTAAGTATTGCCTCAACATCCTTATAATACTTCAATAAGTGACAGAATACCGCGTTGCGCCATCTTGTTTATGGTTGCTTAGAGATTTGTAAGTTCTCGGCTACTGTGCTTTAACAGCTTACTTCAGTCATCGTAGCCGTTCCAGTCACAGCTGTTGCTTAAAGTCCTTATTTTTCTGTCTTACTGTCTACAGTGAATATTAATTATTGTTGTGAATTTGAATGAATCATTATAAATTATTTCTAGGAGCAGCATCGTTGGACTAAGAGTTTACAGTTATTTCAGAATATATTTCTCATCAATTAACTGGTAATATATTGTAAACCTGAAGTAACCTCAACAATGCTGTGACAATGAGAGCTGTAATAATCAGTCACCACCACCCTTGAATCTCTTATTAAGCATGCATCCTTAGCAGGTGTCCATGTAGGGCAGGCTAGGGCAAGTTGTCACATTTCTGAACATCAATTTATGTATACATTTGTTTTAGGCTTCAAAAAATCTATTGGAAATGACCACTGTTATTGCCCAAAAAACGTTTAATGCTCTACCTTTTTGTGACTTGTAATTTTTTTTTCAGTTAGTTAAAATGAATGCATTAAATATAATTAACTAACAATGAACAACAATTTATCTATCTAGGTGAATGTTAATTTATACTATATTTATATGATTTTTTTATTGTTAATTTATGTCCCTTCATAATATACCAATTTTAATTAATACAAACTGAAATGTTAAAAATGTATATGTAGCAATTAACATTAACCTACATTCATAAATGCTCCAGAAGTATTGTTCATTGTTAGTTCATGTTATCCAATGCATTCATTAATGCATAAGCAAAATGTATTTAATTACATCTTTTAAGAGAGAGAGAAAAAATATGTGATAGCACAAGAAAGAGATGCGATAACTCTATCAATGACCTGATGCTTATGAAAAAATACTCCCGAGAACAGTTCAACTATACATCATACAACTGACTTTGATCTTAATGTATGTCAGTGTTTATTGTGTTCACTTATAATAACCAACATCTATCTTGATACTACAAATTTTGTTTGGGGGACATGCTTCACAAATAGTTTTGTTCTAATCTGTTGTTTAAAACCAAAAAAGTCAGCACTTCTAAAGAATACATGTATGCAGTTTGCATAATAATCCATCCTTTAGAGTAGGGATGGGCGATATATCTCATGCGATATGCATGCGCATCTCGTCAGTAAAGCCGGTTCCTTGATTAGCGCTAAATCTCCATCACCTGTTTTCAAATGGAGCGGTATTTAATACACGGAGCCGTAAATCACTGACAAGCTACGCAATATCGCGTTCATATCGAAGGTGATATATCAGTCGATATATGCGTAGCTTGTCTGTGAACTACAGCTCCGTGTATTAAATACCGCTCCATTTGAAAACAGGTGATGGAGATTTAGCGCTAATCAAGGAACCGGCTTTACTGACGAGATGCGCATGCATATTGCATGCAATATATCGCCCATCCCTACTTTAGAGCTACTGAAACATTACATTGTGACAACTTGCCCCACTCTGCCCTACTTATCAAAACACACTCTTAGTTACTAACCAAATGAAAGTAATCACAAATCTCACAGATGAATGTCATATTTCACCCCAAAATCAAAAGAAAGACCAAACATATTTTGCAAAGCAAACTTAATCAATTAAATTGTATGGATATTTTTTAAATTGTGAAATAATTTGGAAGACACCAACATAAATTAAATACAGTACAGATATTTTAATGCTTTAGATTTTCAATTGTACTTTACAAACCTACAGTACATTTGATACATTTTAAATAAATATTTATAGATAGACTGTGATTTCTTTTTGCAATTTTTTCCTCTCATTTTTTTTTTTTTGGTGTGAAGTGCAACCCAGACATCTCCATAAGGTTTCATGAGATTAACCCCTGAACAACCATAACCAATGACAAATTAAATTAGATTTTTAATAAAAATGTTTGTCCATTTACTCATTTTATTGGTTCTCACATATTATGGTTTATTATAGGGTTTAATTCAGTATTCATCAAATATGATATTTGTCCCTTATTAAAACATTGTTTCCTGTCAAATTAAAACACTGAGCAATTAAATATAAAAAAGAAAAAGCATTACCTTCACCCGCGCTTCAAAAGTGTTCGGTCTTCTCCTGCAGAGAGCACAATGTTTGTGTGGCTGAGTCGAGGTAGAAACACCAGGAGCAAGAGAGAGTGAGGGAAAAATAAACATTTGTACAGCAGAGGCCAAAAGTCATGCTAATTTGAATAATGGTAGCATGTGTTCTTGTAGAAAACAAACAAATTAAGATTAAATTAGATAAAATTACAAAAAGATGTAAAATACAACTGCTCAGTGTTACTCCGCGTTAGCTCAGGTCCATTAAATAATATTAACAGATATTTTATTTTAATGTATTAGTAAATGCTGAAATTAACATTAACTTGATTAATTAATCAGAATCAGAATGAGCTTTATTGGCCAGGTTTGTTTACACATACGAGGAATTTGTTATAGTGACAAAGCTCCACAGTGCAACAGAATGACAGCAACGGGACAGGACACAGACAACAAAATAACAATATACAAATAGGCAATGTACAAAATTGCAAAAACACTATGCAATACAGACATTCATGTGTGTACAGGTCTGACGTGCAAATTTGAAATGAAAAAAAAAAAAAATAAATTATATATGTATGTGTGGTGAATAAATAGTTGTAAAATAGTGTTGTGTTCCACGTTAATGTCAGGTGTTCATGAGATGGATTGCTTGGGGGAAGAAACTGTTCCTGTGTCTGGTCGTTCTGGTGCTCAGAGCTCTGTAGCGTCGTCCAGACGGTAACAGTTCAAAGAGGGAGTGTGCTGGATGTGCGGGGTCCAGAGTGATTTTGCCAGCCCTTTTGCTCACTCTGGATAAGTACAGTTCTTGGAGAATAGGGAGGGTTGTACCAACGATTCGCTCAGCAGTCCGGACTACCCTCCGTAGTCTTCTGAGGTCAGATTTGGTAGCTGAGCTGAACCAGACAGTTAATGATGTGCAGAGGACGGATTCGATGATGGCAGAGTAGAACTGTTTCAGCAGCTCCTGTGGCAGGTTGAACTTCCTCAGCTGGCGAAGGAAGTACAACCTCTGCTGGGCCTTTCTCACAATGGAGTCTATGTGAATGTCCCAACTTCAGGTCCTGAGAGATGGTGGTGCCCAGGAACCTGAATGACTCCACTGCAGTCACCGTGCTGTTCATGATGGTGAGTGGGGGGAGAGCAGGGGGGTTTCTCCTGAAGTCCACGATCATCTCCACTCTTTTGAGCGTGTTAAGCTCCAGGTTGTTAAGTCAAGTCAAGTCAAGTTACCTTTATTTATATAGCGCTTTTAACAATACAAATTGTAACAAAGCACTGCACAATATCAAAATAGGCAAATTGTGTCAAAATGTAAAATGACAGGATTTAACACTCAATTTTCAGCTGAATGCATTTCATTATTGAATTTAGTGATGGCATTGTCCAGCTCAGTTCAGTTTAAATAATATCTGTGCAATCAAGTCGATGATATTGCTGGAAATGAAGATTCCCCAACTAAGCAAGCCAGAGGCGACAGCGGCAAGGAACGAAAACTCCATCGGTGACAGAATGGAGAAAAAACCTTGGGAGAAACCAGGCTCAGTCGGGGGGCCAGTTCCCCTCCGGCCAGACGAACCAGTAGTTTGTTCCAACTGCAGCAAAGTCAGAGTGTAAGCGGTCCACTGGTTCCAGTAGTCTTTACCCGATGGATGTCTAGGTGACGAGTTCCTCACTGGAGATCTGTCTCTGGGGCTCATCTATGTGTCAGTATAATCGCTGATGGTTGGCTTCCTCTGAGGTCCTCCGAGGGGTTGTCATCGTCTCTTCTCAGGTGTTCGGTCATCTCAGATCGTTTAAGGGTTGGATCCAGACTGAAGCTTGTGTAATTCCTAGCTACCACGGGATGTTAATCCCGTGGCAGAAACATAGAAACAATAAGACAATTAGCGTAGCAGTTGTTCCATCCAGGAATAACCCTGGATGAAATTATCAGTATAACCCAAGCTAAAGCATAATAAAGTGCATTTGTTCAGAAAGACTAGCAGTACAAGATTGTGAGATGCATTATATGAATGCTTGGCTAAAGAGATGTGTCTTTAATCTAGATTTAAACAGAGAGAGTGTGTCTGAACCCCGAACGTTATCAGGAAGGCTATTCCAGAGTTTGGGAGCCAAATATGAAAAAGTTATACCTCCTTTAGTGGACTTTGCTATCCTAGGTACTACCAAGAGTCCAGAGTTTAGTGACCTTAGGGAGCGTTAAGTTAAGTTAAGACTGCACCAGACAGCCAGCTCCTTAACCTCCTGTCTGTAGGCAAACTCGTCACCGTCCTGAATGAGGCCGATCAGTGTGGTGTCGTCTGCAAACTTCAGGAGCTTGACAGAGGGGTCTTTAGATTTATAATGCTTTATAAATCATTTTCATAATTCGTTTAAAATAAGTAATGTAGATTATTAATGTTAACAAATAGAATCTAATTATAACATATTAGATAGATAGATAGACAATTTACTTACACTTTAAGGTGTCATTGTTACAGTGTACATGTACTTACTATATGGTTAGGGTTACTTGCATGTAATTATGCATCATTTAATGTTATTATAATAGTAAGTACATGTAACAAGGACACATTCAAATAAAGTGTTACCATAGATAGATATATAGGTGTGCATCATGCATTTTTTAATACCTGCATTCTCTGCTTCCATCATACTGCTGGCTTGAGCAAGGGATAACGAAGAAATGACAAGCAATTCAATCAAAGGACCCAAAGCATCATGGGACGTCCAGTTGGACACTTGTCGAAGTAAATAAATCAAACAAACAAACCACCCCAGTCTCCATTAATAGCCTGCTCAATGGTCATGATGCACAATGGGTCAAGTCATTGAACTTATGGTGAGCCGAGCGTGTAAACAGCTGAGAATGAGCCGCCTCCGTCTCAGGGAAGAGTGTGGAGCGGAATGTTCCACGTTCACGCAAGAGATGGAGCTGGCAGCTGAAGGAAAAGAGACAGGATCTTCTGTTAATTCAGAGCGAGGCACTCACGCCAACCACTGAAACCATGTAAGAGACAAGCTGCAGGCAATTTCACATTCAACTCTAAACCTTGACTAAACGTCTGCTTGACCTAAAACTCTGAGATGCAAACCAGAAATGGTCTCTGAACCTCCAAGAACATAGTGATGGATGGGCCCAACTGGTTATAGGAAAAACATACCTAAATATAGATATACAAATCATTATTGATTACTAGGACATATAATAAGATGCTGTCCACAACCTGCATGGATTTATGCCTACATAAGGTTGTTTGCCACATTTTGACATACATAGCACACAGTTTATGCAGGTTAAGGACATTTTATTTTAGGGCTGCATGATTAACACAATGCTTTGCTTCGCAAACACCACAAATTAAAATAAAAAGGCTGTGATTTAATTAAATATATATATATGCTGCTTGTTTCAGCTGATTATGTGCCGGTGTTTGTATTTGTTTTAGCTTTGTCATTTTTCAGTTCTACATTCTTAAATATAAAGGTGCTTCATGATGCCATAGAAGAACATTTTTGTCTAAATGGTTCCATAAAGAAGCTTTAACATCCGAAGAACCTTTCTGTTTAACACAAGCTTCTTTGTGGTGAAAGAAGGTTCTTCAGATTATAACAAGGTAAGAAAGAGATGTTCTTTAAAGAACCTTTGACTGAATGATTCTTTGTGGAATCAAAAATGGTTATTCTATGGCATCGCTTGAAGAACCTTTTGAAGCACCTTTATTTTTAAGAGTGTAATGTAAAATACAATTAGTATAATTAGATAATTTTGTCTTTCAATGTTTTTTACAGTGAACTATTACAACAGGAATATTTGTTGTTTCATTTTTATTTATTAAAATTAACCATATTAATATTGTTTACATTGCATTTTAAATAATAATAAAAAAATGTTATCAGAAAAAATTCCTCTATTTTCTTTCCTATTATTTAATGTCTAGTATGTTTTGAAATCTGTGTCACCATGTTCTTCATCTATGATATGCTATACTTTTTGAAAATCTTAAAAATGAAAGAACATTTAAACTCTTCCATCCATAGTGGATCTGCAGGTCACAATCAGAAACTTTAAGGATATTAAAATGACAAACTAGAGTACACAATGCTGTGACCTTCAAAGCAGATATTCTAGGACCCTGAAAACTGTCTAAAATAACAGAAGTTAATATAATTCCTAAGTATGCATGTTTTACCAACAATACTTTGATACTGATGTTGTTAAAAAGATCAACAATTCACACCACAGCATTTGCAGCACAAAGAGCAGCTGCTGGAGTCTCTCACACTGCAGAGGTCTTCATCTACAGCTATCCGAGACATTCAGCAGTGACTGTAAAGAAGCTGAGAAAAATGCAGTATTGTTATCTTTGTCCTCAAGGATAGAGGAAAAACAATGGGACGTCAACAAGAAGTGCAAGAGGTTGAGGTCTAGCGGTACAAGCCATGACAATTGAGCCGTAGGCCTATGCTGACCTTGCGCTACAGCACTATAGGCCAGCTGTTGGCTGTCCATCGCCTCCATCTATAGAAAGACTTCAATTATTTGTCACATTTTTCTTTGGGCCTTCTCTTTACTTAGTTAATATGACCGTCTCAAGCAATGACATTGGAACATCTACAATGTGTGCAAAATGTTAAACCTGATATCTCACAAAAAGTGTGCAGACGTTACTTTGACAAAAGGGTGATTATGATTAGCCTTGCGCTGACAGTGGTACTTTAGATAAGTGGAATTGGTTAATGTCTTACATAAGACAATATCTTCCCAAAGTAGTCATCTCTTGAACAAACTTTTAAAATCTCTGCCAGTGCATTAAGCTTTAATATTAATTGGAAGCATCACATTGGATCTTTGTAAAGCTTCTTACTGCAAAAAAAGACAATACAAATTGTTGTAGCATACACCATACACAGGTTCACATTTCTCAGATGTCAAGAGGTGTCCTGCTCTATGAGGGAGGGATCCAAAATAGACTACTGTTGTTCTTTGTTGACCTGAGACAACATTGTAAAAGGAGGTCCTGATTAAGATGGTGTTGATGAATCTTTAAAGCATCATATGTGTTCTTTTGTCCCTCCTCCTTTAAGCCTATTGTTACATCACACCATATATGTCAACCGCCGGTGAACATCCTATGCCATTCAATCATTTGAAGGTTTATTTAGCAGGACCAGGGTGGGGCATCCACAATGTACCACCATTTTGGGATCAGTGACTCCCTTTAAAAAGGTAGCATCAACTCTGGAGGGACACAACACACAGGACAACCAAAGGTAAGAGCCGCCAAGCAGAAAGCCCAAGGAAGATCTCCTGGACCTCACAATCACTGCTTCCAGAGCTGACAAAAAAATATAACCATTACAATTTTGGGCTAATGAGCAGAATCATTGTTCTGAAACCATAATGAGTCTCTTGTTTCGTCCTTAGAGTAACACCAGCTCTGCAGTTATAGTGAACAGAGTTTGACAAACACAAGGTGAGAAGTTTTGCATTCCCATTCAAATGTATCTACAGTACTGAAATGCATTTGTTTATCATTTCTGCACCTGTGACGCCAGTTACGCGTTGTTGGTGCTTCTATGCAGTTTTTGTAAAAGAATGACATTATATTTATAAGGCTGTTTGCTTCTAGGTTTCAGAATGGGTGAAGCCGTCATGGCAGAGTTTGGATCTGCTGCTTCCTTCCTGCGCAAGTCAGAGAAGGAGCGTCTGGAGGCCCAAACTCGGCCCTTCGACATGAAGAAGGAATGCTTTGTGCCTGATCCTGAGGTTGAGTATGTCAAAGCCACCGTCACCAGTAGAGATGGTGACAAAGTCACTGTTAACACTGAATTTGGAAAGGTAAGGTCTAATCTCTGGATTGTTTATACACAGCAATGGTATCAATGTAGAATAGATTTGCAGTGTGAATGTTAAAACATTTTGGTGTGGCTTCCACAGACAGTAACTGTGAAGGAGATTGATGTTCACCCTCAGAACCCGCCAAAGTTTGATAAAATTGAGGACATGGCGATGTTCACCTTCCTGCACGAGCCCGCTGTGCTGTTTAACCTCAAAGAGCGTTACGCAGCCTGGATGATCTACGTGAGTGATGAATGAGAGTCTAAATTAATCTACCACAATTACTTGCGTGTATAATTGTACAGAACTTATTCATTTGTAATATTACAGACATATTCAGGGCTGTTCTGTGTCACTGTCAACCCCTACAAGTGGCTGCCAGTATATGATTCCTCTGTGGTCAATGCCTACAGAGGAAAGAAGAGGACTGAAGCTCCTCCTCACATCTTCTCCATCTCTGATAATGCATACCAGTACATGCTTTCAGGTTAGAATTGTATTTCACATTTATTCAACTAAACAACTTGATATTATAAAATATTACACATAACTATTTTTTTTTTCACCCAACAGACCGAGAGAACCAGTCTGTCCTGATCACGTAAGTCATTTCAGCCTCACTTTTTTGTGAGATTAAATGTACTTATTAATGTGCTGAAATGATAATAAATAGTTTTAATCCGCAGTGGAGAATCTGGTGCTGGAAAGACTGTGAACACCAAAAGAGTCATCCAGTACTTTGCCAGCATTGCTGCTGTATCTGGGAAAAAAGATGCAGCTTCTGAGAAGAAGGTGAATATAGCCACAAAACTACCTGTGCTAAAATAAAATAAAAATGAATATTACTTGATATGGATAAAAATGAACGATATGTTTTTTTTATAGGGTACTTTGGAGGATCAAATCATCCAAGCTAACCCTGCCCTGGAGGCCTTTGGTAATGCCAAGACCATCAGAAATGACAACTCTTCCAGATTTGTAAGTCCTCCCTCATAGTGGAGAATGCATTGTGTCCCAAATGGTGTATAATGCATATAATCATTTTTTTTTTTTAACTGAACAGGGTAAATTTATCCGAATTCACTTTGGTGTAAGTGGAAAATTGTCTTCTGCAGATATTGAAACTTGTGAGTATGCTTTATATTATCATGGTTATGATTGGAAAACTATAATGCATACAAATATTTTTAACGCAGTAATCATTTTGTGAATTTTCCTAATTTAGATCTGCTGGAGAAGTCTCGTGTCACTTATCAGCTCAAGGCTGAGAGAGACTACCACATCTTTTACCAGATCCTGTCTCAGAAGAAACCAGAACTGCTGGGTACGATCACCCGTCATTTCTATTACATTACTGTTTCTAATTAGAAGAGTGTTTTCTGATCTATGTTCCCCATTTCTCCTTAGAGATGCTGCTAATCACCAACAACCCCTATGACTACTCCTACATCTCCCAAGGAGAGACCCAAGTGGCATCCATTGATGATGCTGAAGAGCTGATGGCCACTGACGTTAGTAACATATCTCTATATCAAACAAAATATACATAAATTAGAACCGTTGGGAAGTGCCACAAAAAGGCAAATAAAAGTAGACTTATATTATTGCTTTGTCATGCTGCTTTCAAATTGCAGGAAGCGTTTGATGTGCTGGGCTTCACTCCAGATGAAAAGGCAGGCATCTACAAGCTGACTGGTGCCGTCATGCACTACGGTAACATGAGGTTCAAGCAGAAGCAACGAGAGGAACAGGCAGAGGCTGATGGGACTGAAGGTAGGTGATATTGTACAATCATTACCACACTGTCACTGGTGACTTTTTAATAAATGGTTCTAAATTGAAACAAACCTTTTTTCTTCACAAGATACTGACAAAGTTGCATATCTGATGGGCCTGAACTCTGCTGATCTCGTCAAGGGTTTGTGCCACCCAAGAGTTAAAGTAGGAAATGAGTGGGTCACCAAGGGACAGAGTGTCCAACAGGTAAAGAAACTGTATATAATGTAAAATGTAGATCTTGGAAATCTCGTTACAAAAAAAGCGATATTTCAACACATTTTTTAATGTTCTTCCACTCCACTCAGGTGTACTACTCTATTGGTGCTCTGGCAAAGTCAGTGTACGAGAAGATGTTCCTCTGGATGGTTGTGAGAATCAACCAATCCCTGGAGACCAAACAGCCTCGCCAGTACTTCATTGGTGTGCTGGACATTGCTGGATTTGAGATCTTTGATGTAAGATGACATCAATGGATTTTTGTTATTCTAAAACAAATAAAATAAGCAGTGCATCCTGTTTCACCATTATGATTATACAATATATTCCACCTGCAGTTCAACACCTTTGAGCAGCTGTGCATCAACTTCACTAATGAGAAGTTGCAGCAGTTCTTCAACCACCACATGTTTGTGTTGGAGCAAGAGGAATACAAGAAGGAGGGTATTGAGTGGGAGTTCATTGACTTTGGCATGGACTTAGCGGCTTGTATTGAGTTAATTGAGAAGGTTGGTTTATGTGCAGAAATATTAATTAAAATTATAATTAAAACGTTTGTTTTGTGTGTTCTCGCTTTTTCATATTATTTACACTGTATTTTTTCCATTATACTTTGTTCTCTGCAGCCTATGGGTATCATGTCCATCCTTGAAGAGGAGTGCATGTTCCCTAAAGCTAGTGATGCAACGTTCAAAGCTAAGCTTTATGACAACCACTTGGGCAAAAACCCTAACTTCCAGAAGCCCAGGATTATCAAGGGTAGACCAGAAGCCCATTTCTCCCTGGTTCACTACGCTGGCACTGTGGACTACAACATTTCAAACTGGCTGGTGAAGAACAAGGACCCTCTTAATGAGACTGTGGTTGGACTCTTCCAAAAGTCTACTGTGAAGCTGCTGTCCATCCTGTTTGCTGGATATGCTGGGGCTGACTCAAGTGTGTACTGATCTTCAGTAAAGCGTATTCAGTATACTTTTTTATTTGGGTTTGAACTGTAATGTGACATACTAAAACACTTGTATTTTACATTTTCTGTTGGTTTCAGCCCAAGATGCCAAGGGAGGTAAAGGTGCCAAAAAGAAGGGTTCGTCTTTCCAGACTGTGTCTGCCCTTCATAGGGTAAGGATTATTAAAACAAATCATCAAAACAAAAAGTTCAAAATTGCATACCTTACAATGTTATGGTTTGTTTTTCAATCACAGGAGAACTTGAACAAGCTGATGACCAACTTGAGGTCAACTCACCCTCATTTTGTGCGTTGCCTGATCCCCAATGAGACTAAGACTCCTGGGACGATGGAGAATCCTCTGGTCATGCACCAGCTGCGCTGTAACGGTGTGCTGGAGGGCATCAGAATCTGCAGAAAGGGATTCCCCAACAGGATCCTGTATGGAGATTTCAAGCAGAGGTGAAAAACCTGAAAGAGACACTCAAATAAAGACTGAAATAAAAATTTTAATGAACAAGGGGTAAAACTATGTTGTTTTTTTCACCTCTTGTTAGATACCGTATTCTGAACCCATCTGCTATCCCTGCGGGTCAGTTCATTGACAACAAGAAAGCTGCTGAGAAAATGCTGGGCTCACTGGACCTTGACCACAGCCAGTACAAGTTAGGACATACTAAGGTATAAAATATTCTAACAACATTTCTCTTCAATTAGCCAATTCAAATTATCACAATGCAAAAATTGTAAAGAAAAAAAACAGTAAATAAATATTGACATATTTTGTAAAGGTGTTCTTCAAAGCTGGTCTCCTGGGTACCCTTGAAGAGATGCGAGATGACCGCCTGTCTCTCATCATTACTGGGATTCAAGCAAGAGCTCGCGGTATTCTTTCAAGAATGGAGTTTCAGAAGATTGTTGAGCGCAGGTTAGTATAATTATAATGTCGTCTTATTGTATCCATCACTTTTGTCTATGTTAACATACACTGAATTACTTTGCAGAGATTCTTTGTTGGTGATCCAGTGGAACATACGTGCCTTCATGGGTGTCAAGAATTGGCCCTGGATGAAGCTCTACTTCAAGATTAAGCCTCTGCTAAAATCTGCTGAGAGTGAGAAAGAGATGGCCAACATGAAGGAAGAATTCACCAAGCTGAAGGAGGCTTATGCAAAATCAGAAGCCCGTAGAAAAGAGCTTGAGGAAAAGATGGTTTCTCTTCTCCAAGAGAAGAATGACCTTCAGCTTTCAATGCAGTCTGTAAGTCCATGTGGAAAACCATCTTTTCACTTTTCCCAAATCCTTCCAAAAAAAGAGAAAAAAACAAAATTGTCTATAAATTCTCCTTTTTTCTTGCTTTGATAGGAGCAAGACAATCTTTGCGATGCTGAGGAGAGATGTGAGGGCCTGATCAAAAGCAAGATCCAGCTTGAGGCTAAAACCAAAGAGCTGACTGAGAGACTGGAGGATGAAGAAGAAATGAATGCAGAGTTGGTAGCAAAGAAACGAAAGCTTGAGGATGAATGTTCTGAGCTGAAGAAGGACATTGATGATCTTGAGCTCACTCTGGCCAAAGTGGAGAAAGAGAAACACGCCACTGAGAACAAGGTTAGCGGTTAAACCTTTTATAGTTTTTTCAATATTACATATTTTTGAGTGTTTACTGATCTAATGCTCTTTTGCTTAGGTTAAAAATCTCACAGAGGAAATGTCAGCACTTGATGAAATCATTGCTAAGCTGACCAAGGAGAAGAAAGCTCTGCAGGAGGCCCATCAGCAAACACTAGATGACCTCCAGAGTGAGGAAGACAAAGTCAACACTCTCACCAAAGCCAAAGCCAAGCTGGAGCAACAAGTGGATGACGTGAGTACAGCAAAATCTCATTCTAAACGCCTTAAGTATGGAATGTGATGTTTCACAAGACAAGGCATATTAATTAAAAGTTTTTTATAATAAGCTTGAGGGATCCTTGGAGCAAGAAAAGAAGCTGCGCATGGATCTTGAGAGGGCAAAGAGAAAGCTGGAAGGTGATTTAAAATTAACCCAGGAGAGCATTATGGACTTGGAAAATGATAAACAGCAAATGGAGGAGAAGTTGAAGAAGTAAGAACATATCAAACAATTCTTTCTTTGGAAAGAATATAATTAAGTCACTCAATTTTTTGATATCATCTTAAAGGAAGGACTTTGAAATTGGACAGCTCAACAGCAAAATTGAGGATGAACAAGCCCTTGGTGCCCAGCTCCAGAAGAAACTGAAGGAGCTGCAGGTATATTTTAACCAAACAAGAATTAATCATATAAATGAATCATGTAAATTTAATATGATTCATTCCAAAACCTTACATTTTCTCAATGTTTAGGCCCGGATTGAAGAGCTTGAGGAAGAGCTGGAGGCTGAGAGAGCTGCCCATGCTAAAGTTGAGAAACAGAGAGCTGATCTGTCCAGAGAACTGGAGGAGATCAGTGAGAGGTTGGAGGAGGCTGGTGGAGCCACTGCTGCCCAGATTGAGATGAACAAGAAACGTGAAGCTGAGTTACAGAAACTGCGCAGAGACCTTGAAGAGGCCACTCTGCAACATGAGGCAACTGCTGCTACACTGAGGAAGAAACATGCCGACAGTGTAGCTGATCTGGGAGAGCAGATCGACAACCTCCAGAGAGTGAAGCAGAAGCTGGAGAAAGAGAAGAGTGAACTGAAGTTAGAGCTTGATGATGTAGTTTCCAACATGGAGCAGCTTGTGAAGGCAAAGGTTAGCGGCAACAAATAAGACAGATTACATGCGCCTGCCACATAAAATTATTATCACTCACTTTATCAATATATTTTATTAGAGCAACCTAGAGAAAATGTGCAGAACTCTGGAAGACCAGATGAGTGAGTACAGAAGCAAGGCAGAGGAAGGCCAGCGCACAATAAATGACTTCACCATGCAAAAAGCCAAGCTGCAAACTGAAAATGGTAAGGTTACAAAATTTAGCAATTTTAATTACAATTTTCAGTTTAAAAACTACAATTTTTTTTTTTTGCAATTTCAGGTGAATTGTTCAGACAGCTAGAGGAGAAAGATTCCCTGGTGTCTCAGCTGACCAGAAGCAAGCAGTCCAACACTCAGCAGATTGAAGACCTCAAGAGACAACTAGAGGAGGAAATCAAGGTTTGTTTTGCAATCCATTAAGTTTTTCCAGAAGTTAAATCCGTTTTGTTACAGAGTAGGACACCAGAAACCACATCCAAGCAACTGACTATTTGTTTGTCTCCAGGCTAAGAATGCCCTGGCCCATGCAGTTCAATCTGCTCGTCACGACTCTGATCTGCTGAGGGAACAGTATGAGGAAGAGCAAGAAGCCAAAGCTGAACTGCAGCGGAGTCTGTCCAAGGCAAACTCTGAGGTGGCTCAGTGGAGAACCAAGTATGAAACTGATGCCATCCAGAGGACTGAGGAGCTGGAGGATGCCAAGTAAGTAATGGGACATGTACTACTTGGGTTTGTATTTTTTTCATCATTATTTCTAATCAATACTTAAAATCTCTACACTAACACAATTAGGAAAAAATTGGCTCAGCGTCTTCAAGATGCAGAAGAAGCTGTGGAAGCTGTTAATGCCAAATGCTCTTCACTGGAGAAGACCAAACACAGGCTGCAGAATGAGATTGAAGATCTCATGGTGGATGTGGAGAGATCCAATGCTGCTGCTGCTGTTCTGGACAAGAAGCAAAGAAACTTTGACAAGGTAATGCAACAATTTAATGTGAATATTAATTACTTTGGTCTTACTTTTTATAATTTTATTAGCAATTAAATAATCACCTAAATAAATGCCTAACAGGTCCTGGCTGAGTGGAAGCAGAAGTATGAGGAGTCTCAGAGTGAACTAGAAAGTGCCCAGAAAGAGTCTAGATCTCAGAGCACTGAACTCTTCAAACTGAAGAACTCTTATGAAGAAGTCCTGGATCATCTTGAGACCATGAAGAGAGAGAACAAGAACCTCCAAGGTAACTATATTTTGGTTACCTGCAGAATTAACAGATTAATTAATCTCCAGCATTAATTTGCTTAACAGTTTTTTTTTTCTCTGTCTAACAGAGGAAATATCTGACCTCACTGAGCAACTTGGAGAGTCAGGAAAAAGCATCCATGAGTTGGAGAAAATTAGGAAGCAGCTGGAGCAGGAAAAAGCAGAGTTCCAAACTGCCTTGGAGGAGGCTGAGGTAACCTTAAACTATCTTTTTTTTCACATAAGGCTGATTTTGGACAAAGGTCTTAAAAACTGTTTCACATTGAAAGGGCTCACTTGAGCATGAGGAAGGAAAGATCTTGAGAGCTCAACTGGAGTTCAATCAAGTAAAGGCTGATATTGAACGTAAGCTGACTGAGAAAGATGAAGAGATGGAGCAGTCCAAGAGGAACCAGCAGAGAATGGTTGATACCCTGCAGAGCTCACTGGAATCAGAGACTCGCAGCAGGAATGAAGCTCTCAGACTGAAGAAGAAGATGGAGGGAGACCTCAATGAGATGGAGATTCAGCTCAGCCAGGCTAACAGACAGGCATCAGAAGCCCAGAAGCAACTCAAGGGTCTTCATGGACATCTCAAAGTATGATGAATCTTCCACTAAGATTTTAACTCTTCTGTGAAATCCAACATCGTTCTTCAGTCTATTCATTTGTAAAACTTGTCCTTCACAGGATGCCCAACTGCAGCTGGATGATGCTCTGCGTGGTAATGATGATCTCAAAGAGAACATCGCCATCGTGGATAGACGCAACAATCTGATGCAGGCTGAACTGGATGAGTTGAGATCAATGGTGGAACAGACTGAGAGAGGAAGGAAACTGGCTGAGCAGGAACTGCTGGACGTCAGCGAGAGAGTTCAGCTCCTGCATTCTCAGGTATAACACATCTGTCCACATTTCACACTAACAAAAACTTAGTACATAATATCATCTAGAGACTATATGAATGTCAATATTGTCTATGTTCAGAACACCAGTCTGCTGAATCAAAAGAAGAAGCTGGAGGGAGATAATAATCAGCTTCAGACTGAGGTTGAGGAGGCAGTGCAGGAATGCAGGAATGCTGAGGAAAAAGCCAAAAAGGCCATCACTGATGCTGCCATGATGGCAGAAGAGCTGAAGAAGGAGCAGGACACCAGTTCTCATCTGGAGCGCATGAAGAAGAACATGGAGCAGACCATCAAAGACCTGCAGCATCGTCTGGATGAAGCTGAGCAGATCGCCATGAAGGGAGGCAAGAAGCAGGTCCAGAAACTGGAAGTCAGGGTAAGTTTATCAAACTCGGTTCTTAATGATGTAATTTCTATTCATACATTTTGTAAAGATGATTAGTGCTGTTCATTAATATTTGGGTTCAGAGCTTCAGAGTTGGTGAATTTAAAATCATATTCTGTTTGGGTAGGTGAGAGAGCTGGAAACCGAGGTGGAGCTGGAACAGAGAAAGGCGAGCGAGTCTGTAAAAGGAGTCCGTAAATATGAGAGACGCATCAAGGAGCTCACCTACCAGGTCACTTGCTTTGTCATACAAATAAATGCTTTTTTTATTCATACCATGTAGATGGCAATGAAGTCACTTTGTACCCACTGTTTACAGACTGAGGAGGACCGTAAGAATCTGGCACGTCTTCAGGATCTGGTGGACAAACTCCAGCTGAAGGTCAAGTCCTACAAGAGAGCTACTGAGGAGGCTGTAAGTAAACAATGCCACTCGGATATTGAAGTATGTCTGTCTCTGTATTATTTTAACAATATGTTCTTGTTACTGTGTTTTTCAGGAGGAACAGGCCAATTCTAATCTGGGCAAGTTTCGTAAGCTGCAGCATGAGCTGGATGAAGCAGAGGAGAGAGCTGATATTGCTGAATCTCAGGTCAACAAGCTGAGAGCCAAGAGCCGTGATTCAGGATCCAAGGTAATTTTTTCTGTCCAATTAAAAAAATCTGATATAGTACACTACTATGATACTTACATTCTATTTGCTCTCTTCTAACAGAAAGGACATGATGAAGAGTAATTCTCCACTTTAAATCTTTTGTTTGCTGTGAAACCACATTCATGTACTGGTTCTGATCAAGCAATAAAAACTGCAATTCTGAATTCTTGTGTCTGTGGCTTTGTTTTCCATTTCTGTTTTATCATTTAGTCTCACCATGTATCTGAAGTACAAATGCAGGTATTAAAGGAAAAACAGCAAAACCCCAAAAAACTATATAAATCTATTATGTCTGTGAGTACACTATATGGACAAAAGTATTGGGACACCCCCTCTAATGAACATGTTTGACTACTTAAGTAATTCCCATGAGTACAAAACGTAATGTTTAAGCATATAATGATATTCTAGGGAGTCTAATTGTATAGCAACAGTTTGGACAGGACCATTTTCTATTCTAACATGACAGTGTCTCTGTGTATAAGACAAGAATCAAAGAGAAATGATGATTCAGTCAGTGTGGAAGAACTTGACTGGTCTGCAGAAAGCAGCTGAACACCTCTGGTGTGACTTTAAATGAAGACCTTGAGTCAAAAACTCATCATCAAACACCAATGACTTGTACATATGGGTACAATCATTTTAGACACTTCCAAAACTGTTGCAACAGAGATACAAATATTTGTTTTAAATACATTAATTATGTTTCCCTCTCTGTTGCCACAGTTTTGGAAGTGCCTTTTCATGTCCCAAAGAAGGGGCTGTCTCAATACGTGTGTCCATATACAAGTCAAAATTGGTGTTTGGTGATGAGTTTCTGGATCCAAATCTGCATTTAAAGTCACACCAGAGGTAACGTTATTCAGCTAGGAATAGGATTCGGCTTTCTGCAGACCAGTCAAGTTTTTACACACTGACTCAATAAATCTTTTTTTTAACCTTACCTTATATACAGAGGCTAGAATAGAAAGGGGTCCTGTTCAAACTGTTGCTATAAAATTAGAAGTAACGTTACACAATTCCTTAGAATATCATTATATGCTTAAACATTACAATTTGTACAAAAATATATTCTATATGATCGGTTGAACTGTATATCAGTACAAACTTTGTACCTTGAATTTCATATCGTCGAAATTAATCTTTGGAAAATCTGAGGAGAAAATTATTTGACGTTGAGAAAGTTCCCGCCGTAGACTGAAGTCTCGTGCGACAGGTTATGTCTGACGTCACGTGATCTCGTGATGGAAAATTACTAGCTAATATTTACATTCTTAATATGTTAAGAATAGCATATTTTAACTATGCAAAAAAAATTATAACTGATTACTATACAGGTGCATCTCAGAAAATTAGAAAATGGTGAAAAGGTTCATTTTTTTGCACCCTTTAGCACCTGACGAAACATCGTATAAATGTACACATTTTCACCAGTGGATGAATAGATTAAAAATAATCGTCCAATATTTATTTAGTACACCCTGACCTGAACCTTACCTTAGTAAATCGTGACCTGTCCGCTGTGTTAACGATGGATCCCATGCTTTAACGTTATTGAGGATCTGAAGAAACTGCCTTTCTTTACTCATTTTTGACTTTTAAGCATTTCCTCTAGTGAACATAACCCATCAATAAATATATTTGCTTTAACAGAGATACTGTATAACGTTATACAATATATTTAATTTTCATCAGATTAAGGTTCATTCACATCACGTTACTAATGTTAGATATCTTTCGGCAAAATTCACGTCTTTGTGTCATTAAAAGTACTGTTAGCAACAATAAAATGTAATTAAGCACTCTAATAAGTGAATTTAAAACAAAAAAGCTTAAGGTGAAATATGTCGTTACGTAACTTACCGTTGCCACATCGGACACTTGTGTTTGCTGTATTTTTCTGAATAAAAGATACTTAAACGATTTGAACTGTATATCAGTTCAAACTTTGTACCTTGAATTTCATATCGTCGAAATTAATCTATACGTTGAGAAAGTTCCCGCCGTAGACTGAAGTAGAAAACGCGACAGGGAATCACGTGATCTCGTGACACCTAATATTTACGTATAAAAAACCAATGAAAGGAGGTAATTTGTCGTTGCAAGACCGAGGCCCGGTAGTTAAGGGAAAGTACGTGGACCCTATGCTTTAAAAACGTACGAAGAGTCGTCTAAATCCGTCGTGAAGCCCAACCCCCATGTAAAGGCACGGTGATGCACCGGGTCATTCTCACGTATAATTAGAGAAACAAGTGTGGTCCCTTCCTTTAAAAAAGTCCCCCAGCAAAGAGAATTACAAAAAAGCTGCGTCGTACAACCTTAACTTATAAAAAAATCCAAAAAAAAAAGATGTATTTGATTTTCGTGTTTAAAAGATCCAACACAATACAAATTCATAGAATTTATACTGCCATCAGTTCAAACTTTGTACCTTGAATTTCATATCGTCGAAATTAATCTTTAGAAAGTCTGAGGAGAAAATTATTTGACGTTGAGAAAGTTCCCGCCGTAGACTGAAGTCTCGCGCAGACGGCGCGCGCGACAGTTTATGTCTGACGTCACGTGATCTCGTGATGGAAAATTACTAGCTAATATTTACATAGAAAAAAGACAAGTATCGAAATACGGTCGAGAAATAAATGTACGATATTAAGAAAAAAAGGAGGGAAAAAAGATGGAGATGTAGAACTTAAGGCAACGGAAGTAATGTCTCTGCAAAAATAATATCTACACTAAAAAATATGAAAGGGTATATTACAAAATATGAAACTAATCCGTGTATAAATCCTTATCCTTTCAAAATTAGTCCCCCCCCCCCTTTATGACAGAAGTTGAACATCAAGTTTTCTACCCAAAAATATGACCTAGAGTAATAAGCAAAAATAAATAAATTAAAATCAATATCCTGTCTTTAAAAACAGATTTTCTCCAAGTCACACATGTGCAATTTTTAAGGTTGTTCTGAGAATATTATAAAAGTAAAATTAATGCTCAGAAATCTAAAATTATGAGCTTACAAAATATATTGCAATATAAAATAAACAAATGTAAACAAAATGTTATTTATTTGTGAAGCATATAAATAGGGAGACAATAAATATTTGCTTTAATATGTAAAGACCAAAGCCAACACGGTTTTAAACACTTTATTTTATTTAATGTTTAATAATCACATCATAGTTAACAATTAACCACAATAAACACCTCATTCAAACAAAAAAAAATAATGAAATTTAATTTATGGAAAAAAAATTAAATAAAGGAAAACAAAGCAACAAAACCCTCACAAATGATGTGTTTGGTGAGCAGCTTCGCCTGGTTTCTGAATGATATTTTCATATCAGCGTATAGAGCTTCTTACTGTATCTCCAGAAACCCAATCGACTGCACATTAATCTCCGTTTCTTTAGTTTCTATGTTACTTTAGGGTTGTACATCTTTCTGTTCCAGGGCAATATCTCTCCCAGATTACTCCCAAATAAGAAAAACAAACAAATCATAACCATAATAATATTAATAATAACAATAATTGGACCTCTCCTCCCCCTGCTTCAACGGGATGCCCTGGTCCTTCATGGCACAATAAAATCTGTGCAATTGAAACACATTCAATGCAATCCCCCCATTTTAGGTTGACAGTGTTATCTAGAGTATCTTTTTCTTGTAAGACTAAGATTCATAGAAACATAAAGGGTTATTAGAAGTTATTAGAAGATGTTAATAGGGCTAATATCAATGCCCATCTGGACATGACCCACCTGGCATCATCTGGGCATAAGCACTGCAAGCTCGCCACAACATTAAAGACACGGCAGCCAAATACATGTGCTTTAATATAGCGGAAATACATTTGTTCTCTGGCTTTTCCATTTAAAAAAATAAATGCAGGGCAAAAATGACAATAATAATAGCCGTTAAAGGTACATAATATCACCTCTCAGCTTATTTTACCAATGCAAATGTCTTTTTGTATGCCAATAATAGATGCATTCACAGAAACAGCAGTAAAACCAAAGGAAAATCCACTGTAAATACATGTAAAGAGGCTATAAATGATAGTACGATTGTTCTCGGGTTCATTCAGGCACAGCGAACCGATTCAAATCTGACCTTTTCATTACAAACAGCTGATAAACATTATTACTGTCCTGAAAGACTACAGGTCATTAACCAAACACTCGTCAGATTTTAGCCTAATATTTACACTTTTATCATTTCCTGAAAGAAAAGGCTATAATTAATAACCGTTATCGTCCCAAAATCATCAATTTGTAAATTAATGCAATCATTTTTTTGGCATTTTCCACCAATTCATATAAGTGAATTATTTAAATAATCTTTAAAAGCGAGAATACACAATGTCCTACTTGTATTTGTTATCTAAAACTTATTTCAAAGAAGCTACCTCAAAACTGGATTTTCTAACAAGGCCATGCATTTGTCCATTTTTCGATCAATTGCATAATATTTCATGATCTGAATGCTTTACACGGTCATGCATGATGTAGATTTCTACGAGTCAGAATCTGGGGTCTGTCACATTGACAGTCTTATTGCTTTGCATGTTCTGGGATTAAAGAGGTCTGATGAGAATAAGCAACAGATGCAACGATATTTTGTCATACTCATAAAAAGAAAAGCGCGCTAAAAATGTCTGTCCGACCCACAGCAGATGAAGAAATTAGCACAAAAAGAGCGGCCACATCCTCGTACCCCATTATTACACCATAAGGACACTAAACCAAGCAGCTACATGTCAAGCGTGTGATTCTGTGCAACCTCAAAAAGGCATAAACTACTGTACAACAGAAACTGCTACGAGAGAAATAAGCTACAGGCTCCAGCGTTAGAAACCTTTCACGATCGCACTATAATGTGAAGCTTTTACTCGTTATCTTAAAAACGACTTGCAGAAACATATGCAATAAGAGAAGAATTCAAACTCACTCACACTTTCTCATAAGCAACTATTAAAAGTATGCAAAAGGTTTCAGGCTGTGACATTCGGTCTCTGCGTCCCTCCAAAGATAGGCACAAACTTGACCCCTGTTTCCAAATAAAACATACTGTACCTACTGTAAACGATGCCAAAACATCATTACTATCAGAAACCCCTCGTGCATCGATCATCTTCTACTTCCTTCCCCTTGTGAAAAAAGAAGCACACTTTAGCATACTTTTGAAAATAATACACGAGTGTCAATGTTTTCAGACACTTAATTGCATGGTTATTGAAATTAAAGTGCATTGCATTATGGTTTAAATTTATATTAAATGCAATAAGCTGAACTTGAGATTGCTTTTTTGACCCACTTAAGACTTAATTACATCTTTACATGCAATTTCATAATTCTTTTGTCTTTGATGGTTACAGTGTAAACGTATGTAAAAATAAAAACAATATTTTCATGTCAATTCTGTTGAAATTTGTAGGTCATGAATTTAAACATTTTTAATTACAAATTTGCATTTTAGTAAAATTATTAAACTTAAATACTGCAGAGCACATAACAGTTAAATATTAATAATCAAGTATTTTACACGTATGTTAGTCAACATATCAACATTATTAGAATAACTCAACATTTAATTCAATGTAAAACCTAATTTGACATTATTGTGCTTAAGTGTGTAGTTATGCAAGTATAGTATAAATACACTTAAGTGGGCTTTTATCTCAGTAATATGTTATAGTCAGTATATTAAATGTAATTTTAATATTCGAGGTATACTACAAGTGCTCTTCTTTTTCCACGAGGGAATTGTCCGTCACACGTGCACCTCGGACCCTCTTCACGTTCACGAAGCCGTCTGGAGCTGCGTCTGACACCATGAGCGCTGTTTACGTGGAGTTTCATGTCTTATAGGCATTGTAGGAGACGTTATATTGCTTTACAATAAAGAGGAAAAGGAAACATCCGCTGGTCACGAAAATAAAGCGTTTAACAACAGTATTCACTCAAACACACCATCACGAATAGTTTCAGAAAGCCTAAGTGCTTCGATGTCAGCTCTACTGGAGGTCAAGGGTGAGGCGAGAGAGGTCACATGACAGCCCTGTATGCTGAATGAAGCTGCCTTCAAATCAAGCGGGAATGATCATGCTTACGAGACGAGCGCCAACTAAACCTAGCAGCTCATGCTGGGAGACTTAACAAATTAAAGCCATTTTAAGTGTCAATCATTTAGTCAGTTCATGAGGCATAAAGGGATGTTCACACTACACTTTACATGCTAATGTGGAGACAGGAAAAGCAAGCTTATCCAAGCTTTCGCTGCATTTGAAAATTCAACGTTTGGAAAACTCTGCGAAGATGTATGATGTTAACTATAGAATTGCAGTAAAGTTGAGTAGATTGCATATTTTTTACATGTTGAATATATTAAACATTGAATTATGTTTTAAAACAGACGCCACTGTAAACATGTAAAAATAAAATGTTTAGGTTTTTCTACTTTAAAATTGCATGCTTAATTAATGTGTTTTTAACGTAATTGTGAAAATCACTAGAAATTTCTAGTGATAATTGTTCCTACACTGTAAAAACTAAGTGTGGTAGTAACGTTTGCTGTCTATATGGGAGGGTCAGAGAGCTCTCGGATTTCATCAGAAGTATCTTCATTAGTGTTCTGTAGATTAACGAAGGTCTTACAGGTTTGGAATGACACGAGGGAGAGTAATTAATGACAGAATTTTCATTTTTGGATGAACTGTCCCTTTAATGCACATCCTTTGCTCTTCATTTTGATGCTTTGACACTAAAAATAGCTTGATTTTGTGAGGATTTATCATATGACACGATCGCATGGTAAATAACACGTAAGCACAAACGCCCCATGAGGACTTGAAGGCAGCGAGAGATGATGTCCAGATGGATCTACATGGAGTTAGAACACAGATAAAATAAAGGAAACTAAACTGCTCTACAACAAGTGATGTAGCAGGTGTGCTGATTGCTAGGTATGAGTGCCGTGATGTTAAAGTGTAACCTCAGAGTTTACAGACTTCACTCCCAGCCGCCTTCGACTGAGGCACATCCTGATGACTGTAGTCTGTACAGCCTCACCAAACAGAGAGCACACCAATCACACAAGTCTTAGCAATGGTAGGAGGCGGGGTCCCCTTGTTCCGGGGTGGTGTGAGAGCGAGGGAGGCCGGCGGGCGCGAGGGAGTCGTTGAGCGAGAGGTGGACAGGGCTGTCACCCGAGACGGGCCAGGTGATGATGTCGGCGCCGTGGTCCGTGCGAGAGCGGGCCTTCTCGCGGAAATTAAGCTTGAAAGACTCAATCTGTATCACAGAGTGTGGAGAAAGACAGGACAGAGGAGGGGCGGAGGAGAGGAAGCGGTCGGGGGGGAAATGAAAAGGGCAGAGTGATAGCAAAAAGTCGAGTTAGATGCCTGAAAAATAAGAAGAGGTCAAGACGGTTTGGAGATCAGAAAACTGTGCTTTAACAACATCTGTTCAGTGCAGAGGTCGACCGATTGATTCATCTGCACGATAACAGAATAACGGTTCTAATAACGAAGAATTAAGTAGTAGTAGTAGATATTTATTTAATGCCATCTCAGGCTATTTTCATGTCAAAAACAATAACAAAATACAAGTATAACAAATACAATAAAAACCAGCAAACAAACAAACACCAGTTATAGCTTTTTTACATTAACATATGATACATTCTAAAACGTGTTCTGCCAAAATTATACTAAATAACACTAAGTTATGTACCTTAATTCAAGTTAAATATGAAATTTGTTTTAAAAAAACAAACATAAAAATCCCTAAAAAAATATATATATATATTTTATTCAATATTTTGATTTTACTTTTTTTTAAGTTGTATTCAATTGTTTTTTATATTTGATTTTAGTAAAAAAAAGTTAAAATCAATGTTTTAATTCAATATCTTAATTAAAAAGATAAAATGTTTATTCAAAATTTTATTGAAGATTTTGATCTTAACTAAAATGTTACTTAAAACAAATATTTATTATTTACTCTAAAAATGTTATATTCGAGGTTTTAATTATAATTTTTATTTTACTTAATAAATGTAAATGATAAATTCAATGTTTTTATTTCCATAATTTCATTTTATTAAAAAAATGTTACATTCAATGTTTCAATTCAATATTTTGCTCTTAATTAAAAAATAATTAAAATGTTACATTCAGTGTTTTTATTCAATATTTTGATCATTAAATCAGACAAATTAATCCGTAATCAGACCCCCCCCCCTCCATTTCTTTATTGTTTTACTCTATAAATCGGTCGACCTCTTGTACACTGGTAAACCAGACAACAGAATAACACACAATTCACACGCAGCATCAAATTAAGAGCTAAAGAAAAAAACGTGTATGAAATGATGGAGAAACATAACATTCAGCAGTAATCGTGAGGCATGGAATGTGAATGTGCTGAATGAGAGTCTTCAGTTCTAAAGGACCTCTAGTCTGACGGGGTTTCTCGGGCCGGGCTACACACAAACTTACTTGTTTCAGGGATGAGCGAGTCCAGGCCCTGCGGGTCCCGGAGCTCCTCACTCCTGCAGGGGCCGGCCTCCTTCAGCCCATTCTCCTGAGCAGCGCCGGCTGACGGCTGGGTGCCCGAGACACCACTAGAGGGAGTCTCCTGGACCCCCTCAGCCTAGAAACACACAGCAGGCCGTCAATAGCAGAGATGAGGATGAGATGGACAACAGAACTCAATCCTGGCATGGGGAAGGAATATGACTGATACACAGTACCAGATTAGACCTGCTGGACTCAACTCGTGTTTGATAATCCAACGTTTTCTGATTCAAAAATTATTCATTTGTTTAATTTTAATATAATTAATATTTAAATGTAATAATATCTAAATACTTTATATATTTAAACCAAAATTGACAATGTCAGATAACTTTGATGGAAAGCTATGTAATAAAACATGCTCAGGTCAAAGTGTCAAATACAATTTTTGGTCCCAAATGTTAATCAATATTACTGGTAGTCCACTGTATGAAGAATTTTTGGGTATAATAAGTCACAGTTTAGTTTATTTTGCTGTGCTCACTTGCGTAGATGAACTATAGTGTCCTGCACCCACTGGTAAAAAAATATCACAAATTATATGAATATATGAAATTATCTGAATATTTAATTTTGGCTGATTGTCCAGATTTATTTATTTGTTGTATATTTTGATCACTACATGACTTTTTTATTATAAAATCAAACTCTACACTGGTACTGTATATCTGTACAGGGAACAAAGCAAAACTTTACAATCCAAAAATCATGACAGAAATGAAATGACAAAATTTCATACATATATAGAAAATAATCAACTATCATGTGGACGGAATTCACATTCAATTTCTACTTTTCAACTTAAAATTATGAAGATGAACGGGAATGAATAGAAATCCATGCAAACGGAGACGCATGCCAATCATATGCATATGCACTTAAACTTATGTTCAGAAGAACAGAAATATATAATTACTGAAAATAAAACTTTTCAATAATTCGAAACTTTGCTCAATAAAGACTTAAAACTATGATGAACAGATCCTCACATAAAACATGTTTTCATCCAAAATAAAAGTTAAGTTCACACTGAAATGTAAAACTGCAGCACTATTCTGTTAAACGTGCTTAATTTAAACTCGTTTAATATTTATTACAGACGTAGCAAAAATGAATGCTGTTTCCAAAAGTCTCAGTAAACATATGTTAAAGTTTAAAAACGGTCTCAGTGTGATCATAATCACAAATGTGTGATGGGTGCAAAATAATAATGGGCGGAGCATGTGGTCATGTGACTGAAATGATGGCCTGCCATAGGCTGAGGGGCAGGTGACCCGAGTCCAGAAACTGCTCTGGGATTTGCTCTTTTTGTTTCCATCAGACAAAAGTCCTTACTCTTGCCTTTAACATACCACAGAAACTAAATATAACCTTTTTTTATAAACACATAGTAAGTGATTTTTGAGGGGCTGGAATGAAAACGGCAAAAACACACGGACTTAAAAGCATGAAATAATAAAAAAAGACACTAATGTCATATCAGCATGTTTTAAACTTCCCATGCAAGTGTAATATTACTTACCACTGATTTAAAATAAAACCGCTTTAAAGGAACATTTCACCCAAAATAACAACTTTAACTTCACAAAGTGAGATATTTTAAAGAAAGTTATGTACGTCTCCTGGAAGTCCTCTTTTAAACATCCCCTATTATACAGTGGATATTTATACACATATATATTTATAAATATAATAATATTTAGGAGCACCTGTGCGACTGACCCGCTCAGCATACGTGTGTTTGCGCTGAGAGAGCTTTCTAACGTACGTACGTGTTTTTGCAGCGTTGAGTAATTATCACAGACGTATTCTCTCATTATAACTAACAAAGTGTAGACAGAGAGTCACTGTGCAGTGTAAGCAGCTGCGTTGATTATAATAGAGTTTTGTGAGATCGTGACGAACTAATGTTATATTGATTTAATACAAGTTCATTAAACAACAAGTTAATATTAAGTGACTTAAAAACTAAAATAGTTTCAGACAGTCCCAGCCGAGCCGCTGCGCATCTCCATTCAAACACAGCGGTGTTTCGTTTATGAATGAACTGCGTTTTTAAATTAATCTAGCGAGTTAATGATTAAATTACCGATTCATAAAGACAGTCAGGTACTTCGTTCCTGAATGAACCGGCCGTTCGAACGAATCAAACGAATGATTCAGTGATCAAATCAGTGACTTACCGCCACCTACTGGCAGTATTAGATTAATTATTAAAGCATATTTTCTGTTATTTAAATCATTTAATATTTCTACATTCAAAATTGTATATTTAAAACATTAACCTCAACATGAATTTATGAATTTAATTGCAATTTAACCTCATTACACATCTGAAAATACACTTGTGTGTCCTTCTGTGCCACCTCTGCAGTACAAATGCATTTCTTAAATACTGATTTCATTTGATTGGTAACTTATTCTGTTGTTTTAATTAGAAATGATAAAAAGCTTTTAAATATATTTTTTGAATTTGACATAAAAGATAACATACTTTTTAATTAAGTTGGAAAAATGCCCTTACAAAGGTAAAAACTAATTCCCTGTAAATCACTTTAAGAAGTCAAATATCACCTCGTAATGGGAAGGTTAATTTTTGATTATTAATTTAAAGGTGCTTCTAATTTTTGAGCACAAGCGCTCCTAAAAAGAAAAGTAAGCGTAGAGCCCTGTACTGTACAGAAATCATGAGTTTTCAAACAACATTATTAATAACACAGCCCTGTATACTGCTGATTTACAAAAATAAATAACATACACAATTATTCTCAATGCATCATTTCAATTAGAATCTGCAAAGGAGAGGAAAAAGTGTAAACTAGGATTACGCATAAAAACACACTGTGCTGAGAATTGAGCGAATAGCTGTAACGTGTCTCAGATTCAGACAGAAATCATGTGTTTTTATGCTGATTAAGACGTAATGCAAGACTTCTTCACCACACAAATGTGTGTCTAAAGCAAAAACACATCATATTTTGTGATAAATGTATGACCTGCTCAAACAAAACAGACTATTTTTGAATTCAGCGCCTCATTAAGAAACAAATACTGGATTTCTCTCAGCAAATATGATGCAGGGCAGTGCTACAGATACTTAATTGAATTCAAATGTCTGAATAAAGTATGTCTTGACTTCACTTATAACATCTCAGAGGCACTGAGTTCCTGCCAAACTCACCTTAACGTTCCCGCCTCCAGGCTCATGATTGACATTATCCATCGAGCCCACCTTGGGCTGAACTTTCTCCTTGAAGCTCACCTTATGGCTCTCGATCTGGACTTCGCCTCCACCTACAGAGAAACACACACTGGTCTAAACGCTGAGACGACAGAGACTGAGAAGGAAGGACTGTTTACGGTTCAACCATTCGTTTCTGGGCCCATCATACCTGGTTTATGTTTGATGTTGACCTTGGAGCCACACTTTGAGGTCACTTTACTCAAGTCAACCTTCTTGCTGAGAATCTGCACCTGTGAACACACAATCATCTGATGAAGCTGCTCAAATCGAAGCGTAACTGCTCAAATAAAAGTCTCATGCAGTGCTTGAACACAAGGTGATGAAAAGAGATTCGAGTTAGTGTGAGAGAGGATTATGAATCCAAACCTCTGCTGTCACCATGATTTGCTTTGCTCAGCAACATTGGATTTGGCAGCGTTTCTCCGCGCTCTTTTTGGTTCATAAGTGAAGAAAGCGCTTCATTGTTGGGTCTGAGCGCATCATGTGGCACAGTGACTGTGTTTGTCTGAACGACGGCTACACCGCATGCAGTAACGTTACTTACGTTCCCTCCTCCAGGAACATGTTTGATATTGTCCTTGGAGCCCAAGCGAGAAGTCACGTGACTGTAGTCCAGTTTTTTGGAGACTATCTGAACCTACAACACAGCACGGCGGGCCGAGAGGGACGGGACACCAGGGAGGACCAGGTTAGAGAGGGAAGACAACAGAGGACACAAGCAGAAGCATCTAGAAGCAACTAGAATCATTGACAATGAAGACGCCCCGCTGATTGTTAGTGTGAACACCATTAGTTTCTCCGTTAGACATAGCTCATAAAAATCCCCATTAAAGTGAATGCACCTGATAGAAATGAGAAGTGATAGAAACTTCGATTCAGTGATTGATGAGCTACAAATGGACATTGTGATGCAGGGATACTCAAACCAAATCCTACGGGCTTCTCCGTGAACCAAAATATGGACTTTTTTGAAAATTAATTTATTTTACTAATTACTTTTGTGATTGTTCACTGCTGCACATTTGAAAACCAACAAGGGTTAAGCAACATTACAATTGTTTTTAATTATTATATTTCTTAAGTGCAACCCGAACTATGCATTTGAGCATCCCGGCTGTGATGTAGATGTATTGTGTGTATAATGTGATGTAGAGCATTTAATAATGAGATGCAAGAGCCAAACACTATATGATCAACAATGACTGGATGATTACAAACCCAATGCATGCACCCAAACATCTGCAGAACGAGTACTAGCTGAACAATCGGTTTTATTTCCATCTGATATCAATAACTGCTGAGAAAATGAGCAATACAATCACACATTACATTGCTATAATATTAATTCATTCGATTTTATTGAAAAACAATTGTATATAAATCATGAATATATATACATTTTTTTATAAAATATTAATGAACATTATAACAGTGATATAAATAACTTAATAATATATACTTAATTTTATTAAGTATATTTTCTATAATTTATTTTGTATTACAGTAATAAAATTTGAGATGAATCAAAGTAATACAATTTTAATAATAAGACAGTAACACTATATAATAGAAATGTGTATATTTTAGGTTTAAAGTATATATTATTAATTATAACAAATAATTAATACTTAAATATGTAATCTATGTAATATTTTGCATATTAACATTACATTTTATTTTTAATAAAATTAAAAATATTTTATTATTAAAATACATAATAGTAAAATATTTAATAAAATACTTTACTATTAATATTTTATTCAACATATTTTATTAAATATTTTACTATTAAAATACATAATATCATATAAATATATATTATACACAAATAAAAATACAAACAATTTGATTTATTAAACTAATTCATTAATATAAATTATAAAAATTAAATAAATAAAATTGCATTTTAATATTTAAAATATATAAAAATTTCCATATGAAAATATTACATTAATATTATATGAAATATTTCTTTAACTATATTTGGAGAACTCATTTGCAAAAACCGATAAAAAATGATGTTTTTTCATTGTGCATTCCCATTAATCTCAATCAAACTGCAGTTGGGTTATTTTGATGAAGTAAAAACAACTAAAATACAGCTAACTAACACCAAAAACATGATAACATCATTAAAAAAACATGACTTTTATGAGTTATCTGTTTTTGCAAATACGCTCTTCATATAATATTGAATTTGACAGTTCGCTAATACTAAAGACGCTGTATTGTCAGATCTGTGTGGGCTACATTGAGAAGACTGCAGTGGAGACAGGATGTGCAGAAGTGAGTGTGATGAGCGGATGAACTCACTTTGCCCTGGCTGGTCTCTTTGGAGGGCGAGCTCTGAGACACTGAGACCTGCAGGCAGAACAAGCCCAGATACAGCCCTCCAGTCAATCGCTCATACTGACGAGCTAAGGGTGAATCCCATTTCTCTGTCTTACCCCTTCCCCTTAGTTGTGCGCGTTCACGTGAGAGTAAGGGCTAGTTCTGGTTTTGATCGAGGGGTAGGGGTAAGGGGAAGGGGTAGATAGCCCTTAAAACCAAGCATTTTCGCGAGCGTACTTGAAACCAAGGGGTACCCAGAACACACTGCGGCCAGATCATCCAGAGAGTATTTTCGTCTTAAATAATTGATTTAAAATTACGACAGTCTTGTTTTGTGCTCTACACAGTCCTGTAACTTATATATATTTGCAACCATGTTCTTAATTGAAACTTTTTTTTAAATCGCTATTTTTCCACGCTAACGTTACATTGCTGATTTGCACAACAGTCCCGCATTTCTCTGAATAGAGAAAACATCACTAAAACCCACGCAATCGACACACACACACTTTTAGACGGAGAGTTTGTGATCAACACTTGTCTCCTCTGGTGACGTAGCAGCAGCTAGCGACGATGTATGATGACGTAACAGTAACCAAGTGGTGTCTCGTTTCATAGGGGTATGTTTTCACCCCTAGCGCTTACCACTCGGTTTCGAGGGACAAGGGCTAGGGGTAAGACGAAGGGGAAGGGGTAAGACAGAGAAATGGGATTCACCCTAAACCTACTGTAACCTCACACGAGAAGCAGGAAGACTGCAGGATCAGAGGAAGAGGCAGGATCAGGCAGAACTGGGGCGGTTAGTAACGCTCGATCTCACGTGGACAAACTCCAGTCATGCACGATTCATTCTCCAAACACAAACTCCTCGCTTTAAAACCTCACTTATACTAGACGACGCTCTTGAACTCGTTGTGGTGACAGGAGACGTTTCTCAGCAGTGTTAGAGAGTCACAGCGAAAGAGCTCAGCCAGGAAAAAGACCAGGATGAACCACAAACACAGGAGGAGCGATGCAATAGCAGAAAGTGAAGCTGTGACTTCAGGACATGAGTGATAAATAATGATTATGAAGACTGGAGCTAATGTCAACATGAGCAGAATAGACACTCTATCACTCATTATCACATCGTTTGCAGATAGATAGAAACATAAGAAGAGACAGAAGAGCTGTGTCCAGAACCAAAGGCAGTGACTTAACCGGCAGCGTTTTCCTACATAGAGAATATTTAATGATTGATGTGCTTATCTTTCTCTAGAAATGCAATTAAAAGCTGAAAAAGGATATTTATGATTAAGATTAAGACATTGTTTTATCGTTTATTAATTATATATACTATTGAATAATTACAATAAATTATATATTTCAATATTCATACAAATATGTATTAAAACATACATGAATATTTTATAATGTAAATTAATCACATACATTGCCTATATTATATTATTACCTGTTACATAATTATGTAATAATATATTATTAAATAAAATCAATAATCATTACTTTACATATTATATTTGAATATGAAAATGATACATCAATATTTTATTTAATAATAATAATAATATTAAAGAAGATGTGCACTGATGCCTGTAACGTCAGCATTCCTCAGGTTTCGGACACAGTTCCAGTCATGCGAGAGATAACGCTGTTTCAGATCCGTGTAGTACAGATGACAGCGGCACATTCAGCAGAAGAGAAACTGCTCCAAACATCATAGAAATGACTCAAACTACTCAAACGAGAAACTGAAATAAAAATAAACTAAAGCTAAACAGAAGGACAATACCAAAAAAAATGCAATGAAAACTGAAAAAATAATAATAATAATAAATAAAGACTATATAAATTATTATCAAATAGTACAATAGTATGTAAATAATATAGTGCTGTCAAACGATTAATTGCATACAAAATACGTTTCTGTTTGCACAACATATGTGTGTGTTCGGTGTATATTTATTATGTATATATATATATACACACACACATACATAAACCAAAAGTATATATTTTGAAAATATTTACATGTCTATTTTTATATAATATAATTTATATTATAAAATAATATATTTACTATACAAACAACCTATTTTTCTGAAATATATACATGCATGTGTGTGTATGTATATAATACATACATATACATACACACAAATACATTATGAAATGCAATTCTTATAAAATGCTGCACAGCACACCACTGCACTTTTTTCCTAAGCACAGCATCACCACTGCACTTTTTTTCCTAAGTGTGGAAAATACATACTACTAAATCACAACACCGCTAAACTAGAGGACAGAGTACTAGCCGGATATCACATTCACAGCTAGCTGCTGTTCTCACGTCCACTATGAAGGGCGCTTGTGTGCGGTTACCTTTCCTCCTCCCGGCTGGTGTTTGATGTTGCCTGTGGAGCCGATCTTGGAGCGGATGCTTTTGGCGTCGGGTGCCGGTGTGGAGCTGGGCCGCGCTGTGCTGCGAGTCGTGGCGGTGGCGCTGGCGCTGGAGCCGGGTCGAGGCGCGCGGGGGACCAGCGGCTTCTTCTCCGCCGCAGCAGCGGCTGTAGTGCTGCTGGAGACGGGTGTTTTGGTGGTGCGAGGGCGAGCGCCGGCGATGCTGCTGCTTGTAGTGGTGGAGGCTTTAAGAGGAGCGGGTTTAGAGCGGGCGGCATCTGAAACTACAGACGTCAGCTTACCTTAACTATGTTTCAGAGAAACACTCGTTTGGGCTGTAGTTGAACTCTGAAACACTTCACCCAAACATTTAAATTCTGTCATTAATTACTAGGGTTGGTACCGTTCACATTTGAACCGGTACGGTACTGGAATCAGCACCGGTACCCAACGGTACCTTTTTTCGGTACTTTACTCTCTGTGTAACAACAAAAACATTTATTTCAGTGAAAAAATAAATCCAAAACTCTCAATTTCTCAAGATCGCGCTGTATGTGGAGAATAATGCACGCCAATCAGCTTTTTTTTAAAGTGGCGTTTATCGGTTTTTGCAAATTAACTCTTCATATGTTATTTACGTATGTGATACTCCAAAACAGCACCAGGGGGACGTGGAGGAGACTTGTTATATTGTTAAATAAAGTCATTATTTTTGTTTTGTTTGCGCACAAAAAGTATTCTCTTAGCTTCGTAAAGTTACGGTTGAATGTCACATTAGATTATTTTAACGATGTCCTTGCTACGTTTCTGAGCCTTGATCGTGTTAGGACCCTTGCTGTCTATAAAGGGTCAGAGAGCTCTCGGATTTCATCAGAAATATCTTAATTTGAGGATGCACGAAGGTCTTACGGGTTTGGAACGACACGAGGGGAAGTAATTAATGACAGAATTATCATTTTGGGGTGAACTATCCCTTTAAGGGAAATGCGTGCAGTGCCAAAACCTTTAGAAATGGTGTGTTTTGAGCGATATCTGAATGTTCAGTTCGTAGCACAAAACCCTCTTTATGTGTCAGATTAAAATAATCTCTCTGCACCGCTGCGTTCGCTTCAAATCTCTGGAAACGGGGGTAAGCAGCAGCAGCAGCGGTCTCCGTGTGCCAGATTATACTAAACTCATTCCTGCTGCGTAATACACTTCCAGATTTAAACGAGTGTTCGTCAGCGCAGCATCTCTAAAAATACCTTTTACTTCTTGCTATTAAGTCACTTCACTGAATTATTTTATTTTCTACATACACAACTGTTCAAAAGTTTGGAATAATTAGGATATTTTTATAGTTTTAGAACCAAAGTTGTGCTTACTTGATTAAAAACATAGTAAAAGAGCAATATTGTGAAATCTTATTATAATTTAAAATAACTTTTAAATATTTATATATATATATAAAAAATACTTTATTCCTGTGATGCAAAGCTGAATTTGCAGCAGCCATAAATAAACTGAATAAAAATCTTTATTCTTAACTACATAAAAAAATAATTTATTTATACATTAATATATTATAATAAGAAAATATTATTATAATTATTATTAAATTTCAAATCATTGTTCTATTTGAATATATTTTAGAATTAAATGTATTCCTGTGATGCAAAGTTGAATCATCAATAAACATACTGAATAAAAGTAATTTTAACGGAACACAAATATTTTTTTATTAATTAACAAAAAATATTTTCCAATTGTTCATACACAATATTATTATTATTTAAAATAATTGTGTTCTATTTAAATATATTTTTAAAATGCAATTTATTCCTGGGATGCAAAGCTGAATTTTCAGCAGCAATTAATAAACATTATTGAATAAAACATTATATATATATATATATATATTCACTTCCTTCCACATATAGTGTTATAAGTGGTTTTGTGTTGATGTACCTGTAGTTTTCAGTGTGCTCGGTTTCTTTTCGTCTCCTGGTTTGCTTTCAGTCTTTGCAACTAAACACAAAAATAGAAATGCATGATGTGAATATTCCTAGCCTTTCATAAATCAGCTGAAAATGCGATGGCTCATCTCTAAACACATGATGTCTGACCCGGGCGTCGTGCTGCAGGAGCGCTGGCGGCGGTGCGTGTTGCGGCGGTGCGTGTTGCGGTCGCAGGTTTGTCTGCGGCGGGTCGGGCCGGAGCGACAGCAGTCTTTGGCACAGGCGGGCGTCTCTCTGTGGCCGTCTGTCGGAGGAGAAAACACACGGTTAGTTGGGGTCAGCTGCACTCTGATATTCTCTCTGTAGCAAAACAAACACATCATAATCAAACAAAGACGTTTCAGCCAAAAATATGTTAATGTTGCTCTAAAAATAACCTGCCAGGTTCAGATTAAGTCAGTTCCTAACAATCCAATCACACCAATACAATGCTCTTTTTTTTTTTACTACGTGACAAACCTCTTTTCTTATTGGAGATTAAATCATATTTCTTAACATTATTGTGGCAACACGTGCTTCAGAATCAAAACTGAAATTGTATGTCGTGTTTGTTATTGTTAATCTAATCTCTGATTGTACATATTAACATTAAATGTCACTAGTTAAACGCTGACTAGTCAGTAGTGTAGTTAAACAGATGGCCACTAGAGGGAAGACTTGCACTGAACATTGCTCATATTCAAAGAGATTTAATAAGAGCAAAGGTTGAGTGTGTCAGGTTTGAAAAATATCATCTAGAGACATAATAAACGACATTAGGTTTTATAATGGCCCTTCCATGTGGTTAACGACTGGAATAAAACATGCTATAGATGCTGGAGTGAGCGATTTCTAGCTCTAGCTTCCTAGAAAAAATGTACAACAAATAATCTTCTGTGACTTTACGAGCTCTAATATTAGTAAGCTTCTTTGTAGATGTACATCAAGATTCATAAATCATTACTTATATTCAGAAAGGATGCATTTAATTGATCAAGTGTCAGTAAAGACATGTTACAAAATATTTCTATTTCAAGTAAATGCTGTTCTTTTGAACTATTTCTATTCATCTGTGAATCCTGAAAAATAAAATGCATCACTGTTTCCACCAAAAATATTTAGCAGCACGACTGTTTTCAACATTGATAATAATCAGAAATGTTTCATATTATTATGATTTCTGAAGATCATGTGACACTGAAGACTGGAGTAATGATGCTGAAAATACAGCTGCGCATCACAGAAATAAATTACAGTTTAACACATATTCACATAGAAAACTGCTATTTTAAATTGCAATAATATTTCACAATTTTACTATTTTTATTAAAATAAATGCAGCCTTGCTGACCTCTTTTGATAACCAATCGTTTGCACCGTAGTTTAAACAACAGTAAAGCTGTAAAACACATGTTGCTGTGGTCACGCATGGACGACACACACAGACAGAGCATCCATGCAGAGATGAGCGCCGGATTGAGCCGCGTCCACCTCTGGACGTCGTCTTCAGCGGACGGATGGAGACTCACCTTGGGCTTGACCTCTCTGGTCACTGTGCTGGAGGCGGTGGAGGGTCGTGTGGACGCTGTGGCTGGCCGTTTGGTGCCAGCGGCCGGGGCGGGAGCTTTGGGCACAGGGGCTCTTTTGCTGAGGGGGGCGGGTGCGCTGGCGGCTGAGGTAGGGATGGAGCGCTTGGGCGCGGCTGTAGCGCTGGAGGCGGAGCTCGGCCGGGGCTTGGCAGAGCTAGGTTTGGTTACGCCGGCGACAGGCTGCATGGATGGACAGCAAACCCAACGGACGGATGGCAAACGATGAACAAAAAACAGAATAAGGACAAATGATAACGGCAGCGACATGAGCAGAGCAGGCAGGCCGATAAAAGCACACGATCAGATTGAGATCAGACTACATTTTCATCTGAGTAAACACTCGGTTTATTAGATGGTCACGTGAGGATGGGAATCAGACGTCATTTCCGGATTTCTGTTCCTTAACGTAAAGGAACTCATTTCTGAGCCACTAAAGGACTTGAATGAAAATTCATCTTAGCTTTAGTTAATGACAATAACTTTAAAACAATTTAAAAAAATTTGGTCATTGAAAAAGCTTAAACAAAATATGAATATTAGACAGCCTTAGCAACCAAGTGAAATAAGTATTTTTATTTATTGTTTACATAAGGATTAAAATTACTAACTGGAAAAACATAACTAAACTTAACCAATAAATAAATAAAGTGATATAAAACATAACACAATAATAAAAACATAAAATAAATTAAAACTGAAATTATATAAAAAATAATACAATAAATAAATAATATTAATAAAAAAATTAATAGTACACAATTAATACTAAAATAGCAGTGTTTTGCTTTTGATTCATAATCTTCAACCCTACATAAATTACTAATTTGAAATAACTAAAATTAAAACTGAACTAAAATTAAAACTATAAACTAATAAAATGATAAAACGCATACAATTACTAAAAATTAAACTCAAAATATAAATAGAAAAGCTAATTCAATATAGCAATGAAAACTATAATAGTACATAAATAATAATAAAATCGAGTTAGTTTTAGGTTCTCGATTCCCAAGCCCACGCACATAAGTGCTAAATGAATTTTGGTTTGGTTAATATGCTTTAAGAACAGAATCAAACGCATTAGCATTAGCATGAACATGAGCAGAAGCAGGTCAATGGAGGACGAACACACAGCAGAACGTTTTGACAAACCTTGGTCTTCTTCTCCGGACTAGTCGAGTCTTTTCCAGGTGCACCGTTGGTCACCGCAGGCTTGGCCGCCGAGGCTTTAGCAGCTGCTTTCTTGGCTTTCTCGTCCTTCTCAGCGTTGGCAGGTTTCTTGCCAGCGGCTTCGGTCTTTTCTGTTTTCTCTTCTACTTTGTCTTGTTCGGTCTTCTGTTCTGCTTTCTGCTTTTCCACTTTCTGATCTGATTTGTTCTCCACGACTTTCACTTCTTCCGTCTTCGGCTCAATCTTTTCCACCGGCTCCACCTTCTCTTTCTCCATCTTTGGAGAGGAATCAATCTCTTTTTTGTCTGCGGTCTTCTCAACCTTATCAGCTTTTTCAGTCTCATCTTTAGTAGTTTTCTCCAACGGTTCAATCTTCTCAACTTTCACTGGCGTTTCTACTTTGGGAACCATTTCATCCTTGTCCGTCTTCTCTGATTTACCTACATCCACGTCTTTGACTTTGTCCACAGCTTCTGTGTTTTCTCCTTTGGTTGTCTGTTTGTCTGTGTGGACAGTTTTGTCTTTCTCCTCCACCGTTTCCATCTTCTGATCCTTGTCCGTCTTCTCTGATTTACCTGCATCCACGTCTTTGACTTTGTCCACAGCTTCTGTGTTTTCTCCTTTGGTTGTCTGTTTGTCTGTGTGGACAGTTTTGTCTTTCTCCTCCACCGTTTCCATCTTCTGATCCTTGTCCGTCTTCTCTGATTTACCTACATCCACGTCTTTGACTTTGTCCACAGCTTCTGTGTTTTCTCCTTTGGTTGTCTGTTTGTCTGTGTGGACAGTTTTGTCTTTCTCCTCCACCGTTTCCATCTTCTGATCTTTGTCCGTCTTGCTGGAAACATTAAAGTCGTCAAACTTCTGGACAGCGTCCATTTTGTTCACCTCCGGCTTGTTCTTCTCAGAGTTTTCTGGTAGGAAGAAACAGGTTGAACAGTTCAATATATACACAAGCAAGAAAACCAAAACATAATTATGGCCAAAAAAGCTGCACAAGTTTAACTTTAGTCAAAAAAAAAAGCCAAACGAATGGCAAAAGACAAAAAGGTAAACTCAAGATACCTTAAAAATGAAAGCTAATTTAATTTACAGATGCATTTTGGTATTTAAATTGATTGAATTGCCACAATTTGGGTCACAATCATGATAATTCAACAGCAAAAGGCTACAAATGAATGCAATATCTGTATATGCTACATGTTTAAAAGTAAATAGAAAGAGATCTGAGTCCACTTCAGTCCATGTATAATGTGAACACAAAGTAAACTTCATTTTCACTTCTGGGTAATGGCACATTGTGGTGCTTATTGTACGGCGACTTACTAAATCATTAAATAAATGGATATGCCAATTGAGTCGAGTGTACTTTATTTTATTATGTGAGAAAGAAAGTGTGTGGAGTGTGAATGGAAACATGAAACTAGCATGCATAAAATCACTTATCTGAGAAAAGCTGTTATAATTGGACCAATCAGAGTCAAGTATTCTAGCGAGCCGTGTGATAAATGAGAGCTGAAAGAGGCTGAGAGAAGAAAGACTAAAGCTGTTATGAGGCCAAAGACACGCAGTCTTGAGTTTGGCCGGCATTCATGAGTAATATATCTTATACAGGCGGCTCTCTGGTCACTTCACGTTCAATGGCAGATCCATTACAAAGGCTGTCCGTCTCTTTGAGAAGCCTCGTGTCCTCGAGTTGAAGGATAAAAGCTAAAGCTGCAGACTAATAACTGCACCGAGTTTCAGAGAAAACAACTTCGATTTGTGTTCAGCAAAACCATTTACCTTAGTCATTAGATGCTATAATCTGCTAGAGAACATTAGTGTGATGCTCATTCACTCGCGTAATTTTAGCCGTCTGTTTTTAATGAAAACACTAAATTTAACAGCGGAAGGTAAATAGGTAACACTTTACATTAAGGTTCCATTAGTTAACTACATTAAAGGAACACTCCACTTTTTAAAACTCCCCAAGAGTTAAAGAGTTGAGTTTTACCGCTTTTCGAATCCATTCAGCCGATCTCTGGATCTGGCGGTAGCACTTTTAGCTTAGCTTAGCTTAGCATAGATCATTGAATCTGATTAGACCATTAGCATCTCACTCAAAAATGACCAAATAGTTTAGATATTTTTCCTATTTAAAGCTTGACTCTTCAGTAGTTACATCGCGTACTAAGACTGACGGAAAATGAAAAGTTGTGTTTTTCTAGGCCGATATGGCTAAGAACTATACTCTCATTCCGGCGTAATAATCAGGGAACTTTGCAGCCGTACCACGAGTGCAGCAGGCGCAATAATATTACGCAGCGCCTGAAAGTAGTCCCCAGCTAGGTCACTAGTTATGATATAGCTGGGGACTACTTTCAGGTGCTGCATAATATCGAAACTCTTTGGTCATTTTTGAGCGAGATGCTAAGGGTCTAATCAGATTCAATGATCTATGCTAAGCTAAGCTAAAAGTGCTAACGCTAGACATCGTAAAATGAGCCTATTTCCAAAAAAAGTAGAGTGTTCCTTTAACATTAACTGATGAAAAATAGTTTGAAAGATTTATTCATCTTATTTAGTCAATTTGAATATTTACTAATACATTAAAATCAAAAGATGCATCTGATAATATCATTAAATAGACCTGAACATGAACTAAAAATAACTATCATTAATAAAGATTAGCCTAATAAATACATTGCTCTTTGTTAATGTATAGTTGGGACCTTATTGTAAAGTGTTACTGGCAAATCTGCTCCCATAAACCCTGCACAGAAATCTGGTTCTGTCATAAACATATTTCATTTGTCAAGAAACTGGTTTAAAAAGGAGCCTATTTGCATATTTATTTCACATTTTGCATTGAATATTAAATCTAGTGAGCATGAAATAAATAAAATCAGACATCATTGATATTCCAGCAGCATTTCTCTTTGTAAATGTAAGCTGCTTCCCAGCATGCAGAAATACTGCATCATGTATTAAAATGAATCTGTCACCACAAAGCGGTGCAAAGCGGAGCGTGGATTTCAGCTATTTGTAAGAAATATCTATGTATTGAGTCGACTAAGAAGTCTTGCATTAAGCTGATTGATTTCCACATGGCTCAGGTGCATTTATAATGACAAAGATGAGAGCGAGAAATGCAGAAAAGCCTGAGAGCAGAACAACACCTGCCCAAAATCAAGAAAATCTGTCAGTGAAGACACCTACAAAGCAGACAGATACTAGCCTGATGGGACTCGTTTTCACAGATGTACTTTGTGAAGCAACCTCTGCAAAAACGATAGAGAAAATTACCTTGTTTCCATGTGTCCTTTGATAATCTGGGATTGTAGATACCATATTTTTCACAATGCTTCTCGTTTACTTTGATGTTTCTGAATAGAATTACTGATGCAAAGTGTCTCAAATTCAATTTCATTATGACTTTTTTGTCAACTTTTTGGATAATATAACAGTTGGAAGCTGTCACCTTTGTTAAATGTTCAAACTGTAAAAGCAAGTCAATGTGATTTGTCATGTGCACAGGTCACATGATCTACAGTAGCGCCCAGATACTCCCATTTTACAAAAAACAATCCAGACTCCAAAATCAACCCCAATTATTACAAGAAATCACAAACATCCTGCATTAATAACTGCAAACAGAAAACTAGTGTGCAACAAGCATCCATCCATGACTCACCGTCATCAGCACTAATCACACTTTATATTATCTGCACCCGCTTTTCCATTGAGAGATTAAACTAGACTATTTAACACACCCCTCCAGTGAATTACTATTCCAACAAAAAACAAAACCGTTGTAGGGTGCAGCAGGACATTTCTGGAGCGCTACCCATCATTAAAAAAGCTGATGAGAGTTTCTGACCTGGATTTGCCGAGGGGCAGGTTTTACTCGAGGAAATCAGGACAGAAATGACTTACGCTGTCTGCTGCTCATCTGGAGCGGGTAATGAGCATGCGTTGGCAGTGGCGTGATAGTGCCGTACACACAGAACAGAGACACTACATAGATAACCTACTTCTGCCACCGCTACGCATCAGAGAGACGCAGTCTAGGACTCATGTCTCATCATACTGACACAATAAACCCAATTATATGCACTTTTAAAAATAAAGGCTTCTTATTGGCATCCATGTTTTCATGAAGAACCTTTTTTGCATCAATGCACAACAGGTTCTTCATACTGGAAAAAGGTTAAATTTTATTCCAAAAGAACCATTTTTTATTAGTGTTAAGAATTTTAAAGGTGCAAAAGATGGCAACAAAGAAGCTTTATTTTTAATACTATAAAAAAATTATTTTAGGAAATGTTCACTAAAGGTTCTTTGATAAATCCAAAATAATTAGTATACGGCATCACTGCAAAAAAAAAAAACCTTTTAGAGCTTTTACTTAAGAACGATATTACATCAGCACATACTTTTCAAATCTTCATTTCTTTGCATGAAACATTATGCCATGCTTTTTTCGATGTCTCATCATACTCAATAAATCCAATTTTATACACATATACACTTAAAAATAAAAGGTTCCTCGTTGGCATCCATGTTCCATGAAGAATCTTTACTATCAATGTATAAAAGCTTCTTTATTCTGGGAAAAGATTCAATTTTATTCAAAAAAAAAAAATTTGTTCATGCATGTTAATAGTTCTTCATGGAACATGGATACCAATAAACAACCATTTTTTTTAAGAGTGTAAGAAAAATTTTTTATTTTACTAAAGGTTCTTGGGGAACCCAAATAGTTCTTCAATGGCATCACTGCAAAAACCCATTGAAACATGCTTTCCAAACCTTAAATTCTTTGTTTCTAAGAACGATTATGCCATGCTTCTCTCGATCACATTGCTCACCTCATATTGCACCAATAAAGCTGGTTTGTACCCTACAGCTCAAAACTGACTCTCGCTTCGCCATCACCTACCCTCAAACGCCTCAGCAATCGTGCCAATTTTGTCTCCAGCGCTGCTGCATGTCCCATTAAGGGCACGTGTTGTCACCGGCACGGGTAGAACGACTCCTTGGTCCTTGTCAATGAACGGTCCCTCCAACAGGTCCTCTACGGGCGAGAGGGGAAAGATGCTTTGGTCTTTGCGTGTAGGAAAAGGGGGGAAATGTAGTTCGATATCGTTCCGTAGGTCGTTGCGAGTAGCCGATAGGGTTGGCGGCGGTGTCGGAGGTTGATCGTCGGCTACGGTTAGAGAGCGTTTCATAGCCCCTGCATGCTGGCGACGAGGTCCTCCGATGGGCGAAGGCAACTTGTCAAGAACGCCTCCGCCGGGATACTTATCCGGGAGCACGAGACTTGCAGGTACGGAAAGATGCGAACACTCGGACATCGCTCGCTTCATCGCCTTCCTCTGTTGCTCGGCTCTTCCCATGAAACAAGGCTCAATGTCTTCCTCTTCCTCGCTATCATGCGATGACCCTTCAGCCTTCGGCCGCTCGTCTTTGCTCTCCAGGTAACTATCGTTGACCACACCAATGACGCAGTAATTTGGAGGCGTTCGAGGCGACGGCGTGCTGGGACTCTGTTCTGGAAGCAATCCGGAGAACGGAGCCGGTTTCGAGGGTTCGAGAGGCAACAGAACTTCGTCGTGTCCCGCAGGTGATTCCAGAAGCATCATGCCATTGTTGTCCGCAGTGCAAGCCGCGAATCTTCCAGGAGACGCAGCCGATGGAGACGAGGACGAGAAGCTTTCTGGACTGTCCCCAGTGCTGCCAAACGACACGCTTGTTGGAACGGCTCCTCGCCCGGGGACGTTGAGTTCAGGAGACTCGTAGAAGCATAGCTTGTCCTCGTCCGTCATTCCCGTTGCTCGAAGTCCACCTCCAAAACTCGGCGGTGCCGCGAGGTCTCCGTGTTGCCAGTCCCATCCCGGAGGGGTGGCGGATGTGGACATGGAGGGGACTTTACAGAGCTCACTATATTCTGAGAATTGAGATGCCGGTTGTTGGTTCGAGAGAGAGGACATGCTTCTGTTTCCCTGTCTCTGCTTCTGCTTCTGGTGTTTTTGTGTCTTAGTCCTTTTCTTGTGTTAAAGTGTAACTGTCTAGTAACCTCACAACGTAACCTTCTCTGCTGCTTCTGGATGCAACAGCAGACTAAGCAGCACTGAGATCTGGCTGGAAGCGTCTCTCTCTCTCTCTCTCTCTCTCTATCAGCCAGCCTTTTGCCATGGCATGAATCACATGCCTCATAATGTGGCTGTTCATTCGCTGCTCCAAAACCAGCTCCCTCCTTCCTCTCTGCCTCTCTGTTTTCCTCCACGTTGTCCTCTCTGCATCCATCTTTTCCCCCTCCTCTCTTTGATAGTGACACACTACTATCATCCCTGAGGCTACATGCATGCAAAATGAGGAAGGGCTTAATGAGCATTCATTTGCACACACAATTTCCGAGAGTGCGCACATCTATCGTAAGTCTTTTTGGGTAAGTCTTAATCAGTCTGGACATTTCCAGACATGCAGACTATTATCAGTATTAGATTATCGGAGGCACAGATTTGCATATGGATGATATGCCTAAACAATGAGTTACTTTTTTCCTCTTACATGCAGGTTTTATCTTCACCTGTTGTAGAATTAATACTGTTAGATGTCTCTAAATATGTGATGTTCGAATCTGAATAAATAATTGTCTTTGTTGTTGCATTTCCCGCCACAGCAACATGTCTGTGCATGACTCAACAAAGAGACAACATCATTCCTCACTGTAAGAAATAAATGTGTAAAATAACAGACAAAGTCCTCATTACCGGGACATTTTACAAACATTTGACAGATTTTTCTATGAAATCTAAGACAATGCAATGTCAGGTAAAATTTAAAAACAAAACAAGTAAAACATCTGTAAAAAATAATTACAGAAAAGTCCTTCAAAATAATACAGAACATTACGTCCTGTTTTTATGGCTTTTTTAAGAGTGCTCCAATCAGAGAACGAAAACTGACAGAGGAAAAAATAACGAATAAACTAAAATAGAGCAATGCCAGATGAGCAGAAAACACTGTTTTAAACCCTTGACTTACAATTAACAACTAATGCATTATTACAATTACAATGAATGCATATTTATTCTATTAAATGTATAAAATACGTCATATTTTTATTAGCAGTAGTAGTTGTAGTCACATAACAATAATGATAATAATATTAATAGTTACAAATATTAACTTTTTTATTAAATACATTTAAAAATGAATAATGTATATATTATCAATACAAAATTTTTTTTTTTAAATAAAATAAAATTCAGTGTACAGTATGAAGTACCAATACTAAATAAAACTAAAATATTAATTTTAAATTATTTATTTATAAAAAAAAAAATCAAAACAAACATATGATACTTTCACAGACGTCGTTGCTAGAAGTGAATGACATTGAATCCAGAACATTCCACCAAAGTAGTGACGAAGTGATGCAAACTCTTCCCATGCGTTGGCCATTCAGAGACGTCACTGCTCAACAAAGATGAAATATGTGAACTGCTTGATAAGTTTTGTCCTGAATATTTCATGCTGGTCTAATTCAAAGAATAAAACACGCTTTGAGACGCTTTGTCAGCACACCTTCAATGCATTGTTAGTGCAAGCAGACAAAGCGTCCATCAGGTTACATAAGTACTGTCATTTCTGAGCCTAATTTCCTCCATCAGCAACTGTTGTTTCAGTAGAACATACATCCCACCAGCCTCGAGATCGTGACCCGCGAATGAACCGCCTTACGCAAGCGCTCAAGAAGACAATTATCAGATGATGATTTAGGTTGAAGTGTGTCTTCAAACACATTCAACAGACGAACAATGAACTCGAATTTGCTCGCTTCCTCAACTTCCCATCCACATCTCTTTAACCAACCAAAAGCTGTTGCAATGTTATGCTGTTGTGTACAATGTTATGTTGGAAGATTCCCTGGATTCACTCAAACAGAAACTGTTTTCATCATGCATTTATCTCAGTGACTGCAGCAGGATCAGAGGTGCTTCACGTCTGTGAGGATCACTGAGCTCGTCCACTGATCGTGTCGAATCAATCCCGCGTCCCCACGTGAGTGTGTCCAGGCCATCAGGGACAGAGACACTGTAGGGATGATCTCATCTGACCCCGGACTGAGACCCACCGGCCCCGTTACATAAGCACAAGTGAAAGACGCCTGTCTGGTATGGACTCTCACTGAACCAGGACCATACTGCAGTGTGTGCTAAACCTGCCATCGATAATGTATGGAAAGAACCTGCATTCATTCCCCTTTAAAATCCTAAAACAAAAACATCCTGTGCAGAGTGACATGAGCAGACAAATATTCTGCTCAGAATATCAGAATTTGGATTGCAGAATACAGACTTTTTTTTTTGCGCATTTGCAATAAAAAGTAAATTAAAGTGTAAAAATGAAGTCAAATATTACAAGCAGAGCTACTTTTGCTCTTGCACCGTGCATTTGGCAGCATACATGTTGCATCACAAATTAAAATAAATAAAACTACTAAAAAGAAAAAATTAATATGAAAAAATAAAGAAAAATAAATAGAGGTGGCCTTTCTAAGGACTTTAAACCACATATAACTGTGGCTAGGACCAGTTGGGAAAAAAATGGGGATGGAAAAAATTGAATACAATAAACAAAAATAATAAATACTCTGATTGTATATTTTTTTGTAAATTCCCAAACAGACAAACCAAATTTGTAAATTAACTAATAATTAATAAATTAAGTTTTGAAAATAATGTACTGCCTGTTTGAACAAATATATTTATTTATTTTCTGTTGTCTGAACAAAAATAAAAAATACAAATATTTGAGTTTGAGGTGTTAAATAAATAAATAAATGTCTTAAAAAATAAAATGTAAACAGCTTTTAGTTGGATGCGATGATGAGTGAATGAATAAATATTAGTAAATAAGTAAAGTGAGTAAATAAAAAATTATGGCTCAAAAATAAAATGTAAACAAATTTTTACTTGAATGTGATGAATTAATGAATGTATGTTCAACCAATCAGCTCAAAAGAGACTGACTGAATACAAATACAGACTGTTGTCTGAAAATCTAAACAGATTTAAGAAGTGTTAAAAATAAATAATACTAATTCTGCCTGAACAAAGCCATCGAACAGAAACGAGGGCCAGCAGCGTCCAGCGCTAACATACAGCTGACCTACATGATGGGTTATAGCATAAGCCTCGAAGCGACTTACATACTGATGAACAACACCAAACACAGATTCAGACGGACAGCAGAGTCACAGAGTTAGCTGAAGCATGCAGACTTTAATTACACTTCTAGTAACTGATGTTAGGAACGAGATCCTGCAGCAGAAGCAGGGATATAAAGAGCAGCGGCAGAAGACATTGATCAATGTCACAGCAGAAACACACAGGTGGTCGAAAAGAGATGAAGCTGCGAGAACATAAACCGTCTACCCAGATGCTATTTTTAGAGCATCACCCCTCCTCCTAAGAGCCAACATCGTTTCCTTGGTAGCCCAGCATCCTTAGGTCTCCCAAGCAACTGCCTCCCGTCACCATGACAACACGAGCCTTGTCGCCGCGAGCGACTCTGAAGAACGCCCAAAAACACAGCGCGAGTGAGAACGGTCCAGTTATGTTTATGGGATTATGGGAATTATGGGAAAGCCAGATGACTGGTGTTATTTATCATCACTGATACATTATTAAGAGTTTTTATAATTAGTTTTCAAACAATTTTCCTGTTTTGATTGGAATTTCAGATCAAGTAGTTTTTCTGTTGTGTGTCTTTGTCATTTTTATTAATTTTAGTTTTGTGAATGTCTTATAGTAATTAATTTTTAGTTATGTTATTTTATTACTTCAATATAAACTAAACAGAAATGCCAAAATGTGTTTTTTTAATCATTGATATACTATAATTGTGTTCATATTTTTTGTAATATTGTGAATCAGATTTTATTTTTACCCTTTAGTTTGTAATTTTAGTTCAAGTTTTAGTATTTTTATTGTGTTTTTGTCATTTGTATTAGTTTTTTATGTTTATATAGTTTTAATATATGAGATATTTCATTACTTCAACTAAACAGAATTGATGCTGCTTTTAGAATCACTGATGTACTATTATATATATTTATAATATTATTTATTTGATTTTATTTACATTTTCTGTTCTTTTTCATTTTAAAGTTGTAATATTTTTGTTGAGTGTTTTTGTCATTTTGACTATTTTTCATACATCTATATCGTTTATTTTATTAAATTTTAGTTTATTTAGTATTTTATTACTTCAACTTACACTAAAAATGAGAAAAGTTGCTTTTAGAATGACTAATAAACTATTATGTTTCTTGTAAATATTTGTTTATTACATTTAATAATTTAGTTTTGTGTTTTTCATTTGTATTATTTATAGCTTTATGTATTTATTTTGAATGGTTTTAGCTATAAATAACCAGCTTTAGGGTGAATCCCATTTCTCTGTCTTACCCCTTCCCTTCGTCTTACCCCTAGTTGTCCCTCGAAACCGAGTGGTAAGCGCTAGGGGTGAAAACATACCCCTATGAAACGTGGTTACTGTTACGTCACATACATCGTCGCTAGCTGCTGCTACGTCACCAGAGGAGACAAGTGTTGATCACAAACTCTCCGTCTAAAAGTGTGTGTGTGTCGTGGGTTTTAGTGATGTTTTCTCTAAAGAAACGCGGGACTGTTGTGCAAATCAGCAATGTAACGTTAGCGTGGAAAAATAGCGACTTTTAAAAACGTTTCAATTAAGAACACGGTTGCAAATATATATGTAAGTTACAGGACTGTGTGGAGCACAAAACAAAACTGTCGTAATTTTAAATACATTATTTAAGATGAAATACTCTCTGGATGTCTGGCCGCAGTGTTTTTTCAACCAGATCTAGCCCTTACTCTCACGTGAACGCGCAAAACTCAGAGAATTGGGATTCACCCTTATTCAGCTGTAAGTTGGATCCATCACTAAACGTGTCTTGCCGTAAGCTCTAGACACTAAAGTCACCATCCGTTCGGTCACCGGCTCTGAGACTCACAGCACACACACACACACACATCAGGAGAGCTGCTCGTTCTCTGTCTCGGTTCACTTCACACCGCTCAGATGCTCAATAGTTTGTCTGAAGGGGAGACAGATCAATTCAACGGCGCTCTTTTACACCACATTTATCAGCATCACCCAAAGCGTCGCTGTCGAATCCTTCAACGCTGCTATTTATATTCAGAACAGAACATCAATCATTCTTACTACTGAGAGAAACTCAAGTGCTATGATCTGCCACTAAAATATAGTGTGCTATCTATAGACCATTTCAATGCACACTAAATGTTTTTTTTAAATGGTTGTGAAATAAATCTCTTCTCCTCACCAAGGCTGCAATAATTTGATCAAAAATACAGTGAAAGTAGTAAAATATTCCAATTTAAAATAAGCATCTTCTATGTGAATATCTGTTAATATATAATTTATTTCTGTGATGCGCAACTGTATTTTCAGCATCATTACTGCAGTCTTCAGTGTCACATGGTCTTATGAATCATAATAATATGAAACATTTCTGATTATGATCAATGTTGAAAACAGTTGTGCTGCTCAATATTTTGTGGAAACCGTGATGCTCTTTATTTTTCAGGATTTTTTAATGAATAGAAAGTTCAAAAGAACAGCATTTATTTGAAACGGAAATCTTTTGCAGCATTATAAATGTATTTACTGTCGCTTTTGACCGGTTTAATGTGTCCTCGCTGAATAAAAGTATTAATTTCTTACATTACAACAAGCACTCAAACATCTCGGAGAGGGAAATATTGATTATAAAAACTCAAAAAAAGTACAAAAATGGTTCGATCTAATGAAAAACAAACAATTTTATACAACATAGATGCTAAAAATGCACTTGATTGAAGCTTTAAAAGCAGATCAACTCTGCATTTAATCTTATTTTAACCCAATATTTGTTTCTGGAAGTAATTACAACAGAAACAGCAAAAAAGAAAGGACCAAACGAATAAATCACTCCATAACCAGCAGACTAACAGGTATATAATAGCATTTAATTGAAGAGATGGTGTTCAGGTCTGCGGAGATGTTTACTGTGAGCTGGGAATAAGTTATTTTCTTCTGTTTAAATCTAAATCAAGTCTCCTGCATCGATGAGCAGACGCTAATTATTCTGTTCGCTTTTCTCCTACCGCCTACCGAAGCTACAGCAACTGTTGCAGAAACTGCCTTATTTACATATCTGCATAATTAAATACATTTGTGAAAATACAGAAGAACATTATCATCAGTGACGCTGAGCACACAACAACATCTCATCACAAAATGACGCATGGCAGCCGCACTTTCTCAGCATCTGTCCTTGTTACCATGGAAACATCAGCATCTTCTCAGTCGCCGTGGAAACGAGACAGACTCCACGCCCTCCCTGGAGGCAGTCGATGCGTTGACCTTTACGGCTCCATCGTTCTGCTGTGATTATCAGGACCTTTGACCCCCGACTCCATCTGAATTCAGTGACGCACTAACACAGAACAACAATGCTCTTCATCGTGGTAAAGTAATGCTAGCGATGCTGCTAGAAACTAATTCATTCTCAGCACATACACGCTTGAAAACTGCGCCAAGAATAGAAGCTTGAATAGACATTGAACACCACGCATCTTACAAACTACTGCTCATTAAGACTGCGTCATTAAGAAGAACTGACCATTTTTATTTAGTAAGGATGCATTAAATTGATCAAAAGACATTAAAGACTTTTACAATGTTCAAAAATGTATTCAAATTTTCAATCAAGTGCATTTTTAGCATCTATATTGTGTAAAATTGTTTGTTTTTCATTAGATCGAACCATTAAACTTGTACTTTTTTGGTATCGAATCCATTTCAAGTTTTTATAATCCATATTTCTCTCTCTGAGATCTTTGAGTGGTTGTTGCAATGCATTCTGGGATTGTCTATTTCTAAATGTGATTTTTTTTTTTTTTATTAATACTTTTATTCATCAAGGATGCATTAAATTGATGAAAAGTAACAGTAAAGACATTTATAGAGTTACAAAAGATTTCCGTTTCAAATAAATGCTGTTCTTTTGAACTTTCTATTCATCTGTGAATCCTGAAAAATAAAATGTCTCACGGTTTACACAGAAATATTGTGCAGCACGACTGTTTTCAACACTGATAATAATCAGAAATGTTTCATATTATTATGATTTCTGAAGATCATGAGACACTGAAGACTGGAGGAATGATGCTGAAAATACAGAAATAAATTACAGTTTAACACATTCACATAGAAAACACTTATTTTAAATTCTAATAATATTACACATTTTTTACTGCATTTTTGATCAAATAAATGCATCCTTGGTGAGCAGAAGAGACTTCTTTTGAACAGTAGCGAATATGAATGAATTCAATTTCAGCTGCTAGTTCAGGTCTGCAATGATCCACAAGCATAGGTCAGTAGCCTGTGCCAATATCTACAGATCATCTAGTGCTACATTATTTATTTTCCTGACTCAGACTCATCATGAGTCACACAAATGATGCATTCTGTCCTTCACCACAATCACACTGCATCACAACACCATCAACTACAAAAGGGCATGTGCTGGAGACCCGGGAGCTTTCACGCTGCATCGCTGTCAAACCTCGACTCAAGAGGGTGTTTTACTGCCAAGTACGCCCGTCTTTCCCTGTCTTCACCCTGTGAAGGATCTCAGCAGGGTTTACTGATGTAAGATGCTCCCTGTTGAATCCTGTGCTGACACTCACAACCTCACGAAACCTCCGGCCTCGAAAAACACCCCTCACATCTGCTTCCAGACACGAGCACTCAAATCTACTGGTTCAGGGCTTTTACTAGGTATGAAAACACAGCCTTGCATTACAAACAAACAAGCCAAACAGGTAGATGGAGTACAAGCAAATTTAACAACGCAGAATGTTTTTCATTGCATTTCAACTATAATGCAATATTGAATATTTGCCACACGTGGTGCTTGCTCCTCTCTTTTAGAGTAGGATACTGAAAACCAGACATTAAAGGAGAAAACATGTTGCAGTAAACACTAAAGGGACTTTTCTAAATGACCAAATTTACACAAAACAAAAAAACACTCATGAAAGCAATGCAATGCAACAAACAAAGTAGACCGTATGATGCACATAAAAACCCTTTTTAACCCTCAAGCAGTTCATACTAGAATTAATCTTTCAATTAAAAAAGAGCAATGAAAAACAGTGAACTGGGTAAATGAAAATAAACCGAACAGCTCTCTAGAGAATGATCGGAGAAAAACAGTTGTGTGTGAACAGCACTTCAATGTGCTGTAATCAGGTCAGTGTGAGTAAAGACCGGTTAAAGTCAGTCATTGTGAAGCCCATTATTTAGATGGAGCCAAAACGAAAAAATAAGCATCCGATGATGCATGTGTTGTTAGTTTTTAAGCATGCAAAAAAAAATTATGTTTAAACGACACAAAATAGGATAACACAATATCATTGCTCCATAATACCCTTTTAAAAAACCCATAATACCCATTTAAAAACCTTAATGAATCTCTATAAACTGTAAACTGGCATCTAAAACATCAGATTCACAGAGAAACAACTAAACTCAAGAGTCTGTTTTCCCATCACAAGCGTCTGTCTGAATAAAAGCAGAGCTGAGTCACTCCGAGCGTCTGTGTGTGTGTGTGTGTGTGTGTGTGTGTGTGTGTGTGTGTGTGTGTGTGTGTGTGTGTGTGTGTGTGTGTGTGTGTACACTCCTCCATTCATAACAACACATGCTTCTCAAAGTCACAATCAACATCTCTGACCGTCACCAGCAGCTCTCAGATTCACAAGAGCACAACCACACAAAAGACATCACGACCCGAAACAATCAGCGGCTTTCAGAGATGCTCACAGGACACACTCACTCTCAAATCTTCCTTTGAAAAGTCCTCAACAAAAACAATAAAGATGAGCATCCTTGAAACATGCTATTGATGGACATTGGGATTTTTAGAGGCTGCACGTGCATTTATATACAGTATGCATTAAAAGTATTTATCATATTATTTGAAATAAAATAAATAAAAATATTTGTTGAAAAACTTCAATGAAATATGTAACTGAAATAAACTACTGAAGTACTAAAATTAACGCTAATTAGGAATGTATAATAAATTATACAATAAATAAATATATACAAAATATGAAATAAAAAAATAACTAATGACTAGCAAAAATGACAAATGGACAAAATTACTCAAATGAGTCATTCACTGATCACAAGAAAGATGATCCATATGGTGTAAACATAAGTGTATTTTCTAGAACTGCTGAAGACTTCTGTTCAGTCACTCTTTTACTAAACATTTACCGCGGTAACAAACACCAAATGGAGTACTACAGCAGGCAACACAACATGGATTAACAGAATTCACTCTAATGTGATATTTGACACTAAGCTTTCCTTATTCTCATCTCATGAGCTCATATCACCACACACACACACTTTACGGTACACTGTCATTAATTTACATGTTGGGAAGTCTGACACTGAACGCTGATGTCCTGTCTCCCGGAGTGTATAAGTAGCTCCCTCAGTGACAGAGTCCCTCCCCACTGGAGAAAGAGCCGAAAATTACAGAGAACTAAACGAGACAGCTGTGTCAGACGCGCTCACACACACACACACACACACACACACACACACACACACACACACACACACACACACACACACACACACACACACAACACACACTCACAACACACACACACACACAACAGCACACGCACACAACACACACACAGACACGCACACACACACACACTCTAATAAAGGCACTACACACACAGAATCTAAAACCAGCAACCAGCCATTCTCAGATACTACACTGCGTTTCTTCAGTTGCGTAGCTTACGTTGTGCTAAGGTTATTACATGAAACAGCATTTGCAGACCAATTTATTTCCACAATGTCATGCATTTAAAAGTAAATCACAATTTTTTGATTTAAAACAATGGTGAAGTGCCAATAGGAACTGAACAACACAAAAAAAGTACTCAAAGTAAACAAAGTCCATTTTTAATTTCTTGTTGACTTCAATAGCTTGAAACTAAACATCCTGCCATTTTACGATACATTTTTACAGATCATTTTTACAGCACTCGTGAATCTAGTTTAACTTATAAATGCTTTACTGAAAACAAGCTAGTAAACTGTTTATCGCGCCACAAGGATTTTCTGTACCACATTCCAGTTCACTTCATTTGGACTTGAGATATAAACTACAACTAGTCAACATTTGAGCGGATCAAAACTTTCATCATAGGTTTCATTGTCCTAAAACCTAAAACCAATGCGTTCTTGACTTAGGACAACTTTGATGAACTTTTTTGATCCACTTCAAATGTTGACTACTGTAGTTCATTTCCATTACAAACTACTTTGAAAAGGCATTCAGACTCTGACAACGATTATATTACTGCACGTCACCAATTGCAGCACTAGCATTTCACAATCTGTTCTTGGTAGTAGCATCATTACAAATATGCATAGAATTGCATCACCAACACTCTCAACCACTCAAATCGCCAACTTTCACAACCAAATAATGACCTTTAGTTGCTTTGAAGCTGCAAATTACTGTTGTGTGTCTGCTAATGACATCACATACAGTATATATCTAGTCATGAGACTACTACAGCAATAAATGGGAAGTATAGGAAGTTATGAATGAAAGATGTTACACAATGCACTCACAATAGACATCGTAAAGAGAAAGCAATAACTAAAGAAATGCTGACTTACCTAATTGGTGAGTTGCAACAGATGATGTCGGGGAACATAGAAGAGAAAAAAGAAATAAAAAACATCACTTACAACTGTATTGTACTTTGTGTACATTCACAAAGTGACAAGGGTGGTTCTTATTCACTCTAAAAGTGCTAGAAGAGAAATATGAAGGGGTGGTGGGAAACCGAGAGAGAAGATTGTCACTGTTAGGTGCTACCAGTGCTAGTATAAGAAACAATCACAACAGCAGAGATGCACAATTGTGAGGGAACAACAACGCCTCCTCGACAAACTGCAAACCAAAGCGTTTGGATTAGTAGAGTACACCCTGAATCACAAGGTTAATGGGGAGGAAGGGGGAGTCTTGCTTGTTTACACAGTAGGTCATTCATTGTGGAAGAAACACCCATGCAAAACCAAGCCAGCTCGCTTCGAGCGAACCCTGACCCTTGCTTCCAGCTGACGGGTGATGTGTTAGTTATTGTGGTGCACAGTTTAAATCACTCAAGCCCAGGCTTGGAATCCACTCAGCCATGCATTACGTGGATCCACTTCCCAATCGTCTACAACAAACCTTCCAAAGTGACGAGCGCTCCTGCTTTGAGCTCCCGAGGTTCTGCAAAACTAGGGAAGAACGGCGGAGCGGCCGGATTTAGACCTGAATTCTGGGGAGACGCCAACTTTGCTTCAGGGGAGGTTGGACTCTTTGATGAGGATGAGCCGGGCTTCTTGCCTTGTTTGGATTTGGGCTCCTTTGGGGCTTTGCTCTTTGGCGAACGCAGAGGTGCAGGAACCGGGGTCTCAAAGGCAACACCTTCAAAATCAAAGGGTTGACTGTGGTTATTAAGAGACCACGCAGGTCCAGATGGAGAAAACGGCGGTGCCGAGATCAGTGCTTCCATTGGTGGTACAAAACGAGTGCTTGCAGGGGTGGATGCCTGGGGTTCCTTCGATGGTGAATCTTGGGTGGTGTGATCTTGTCCAAAGATTGCTTCCTCAAGGGTCGCACCAGGAGAGACGAAAGGCTGAGTATCGCTGAGGTTGCAAGCAAGAGAATCTTCTGTTTCCATGAGGATATCTTTGAATCCGGATGACATGGAAAAGGGGTGCTGGGGGAATAAATCGGGGGCTCGACCGGGAGACTTTGGAGAAGGCATTGCAGGTTCAAGATGTGTTGAGGACGGTGGGGAAGTGGCCGTGAGGGATAGAAGATCTTGGGTAAGAGACATAGAAATGAGACTCTCATCGATGAAGTTCTCAGAAAGCGACATAAGTCCGCTGTCAACTTCAAGGGGCGATTGGGAGAAATCAGTTGCGAACTCTTGCGGCATGCAAGCCGAAGCAGGGACGAAGGGCTCTGCATGGATCGCCCATTCCTCAGGAATCTTCTTACGGCTTTTCGGCTTCTTGACCCTCCCACCAAAGTGGCCTCCGTCTTCCCAGCCTCCGTCTCGGTCTCGTTCCTTGTGGGGGGATGGCTGATGGGGGCTGTCGGATAAAGCACTTTCGCTCTGCACATCCGTGGGGAAGTCGTACACCTCGTCCCTGGGTCTCCGCTTTTTCTTCTTCTTTTCCTTCTTACGGTCAGATCCTTCACCTTCTCTTTCCTCTGCATCTCCTGGCCCGCTATCTCTCGGGGACCACTGAGGGTCAGCCGTGACATGGGGCTGCTCTCTACTAGAGGACCGGCATGGCGACTGATAACGGTGGAAACGCTGGGCGTGAAGGGCAGGTCAGATGGAACGCCGGCCTCATCGAACCAGCGGTCGCCAAAGACACCTCGTATGCAAAGAAGAATGGAAATTAGAGCAGCACTAACTCCCTTTTATGCTCTCTCACACATTCGCTAACTTATCAATCACCCCATTTGATATATCTTACAATCTGCAAAGATCAAAATCAAACAATTTTGAACATATTTTAAGATGATAACCAATATGTGCATGTAGCACAACATAGAGGACAGTAAAAGCATGCATTATTTTTATTTATTTATTAATGGATAGTTGCAGCAATGCATGCTCATTAGGCAATATGTCAATTATTCTACAATACACAATAGTAAAAACTATTACATGAAACACCTTGTAAATGTTTAATTTCTACAATAAAGCAGTTAGTTTAGAGATTTGCTTGATAATACTTTGAAATTTCATTGCACTTCTCAAAACTAAGTATGAGAAAAGAAATGAGGGGGTTACATGACATTTTAAGAGTAAAGACAACAAACCTTCATGAACTGGAAAAAAAAATCCATTCTTCATAGGTACTTGGTCTAAATTGCCCATTAAAAATGTACATTTAACAAAAATTAACTACTTCTACTTGGATATTAGGACTTTCATTGAATGCATCTTGAATATGGGTGTATTTTGTCTTACTGCACAGGTAGAGAGTCAAAAAAGCCAAAACATGCATTCAAGATTCAGTCTATGAAAACAAGTCTTATATTACTTAAGAAGCAACATTTTATAAGATCTCTCTCTCTCTCTCTCTCTCTCACACACACACACACACACGGGAACACAAAAAAAAAGACAGACAATGAAAGTATTTTACATTTCTGTAGAAGATTTGCATGAAGCAGACTGGGCAACTGAGGTCAAGCATAATTCATTTGTGTACAAGGTCTATTCTGCTCTATCAGAAGTAACGAGCAGATGATTTGTTGGGTTTGAAGTTGCACAGTAACACAGTAATGCAGGACGATGTTTGGTATAGTAAATTGCCAGCCTGACCCACATATCTTTGTCCTGGAACAGGGAATGTTCCCAGAACTTTGACTAACGTTATGTCGAGGTTCTCTTAAAGTTATGATCAAACGTTTAAGTAACATTAATAGAACGTTCAGAGTTACAGTATCTATTTAATAATGTTATTGAAACAAACATGTTATTTTTAAATTGTTCATTGAATATTTTTTCTGAAACATTTTCATTAGACATGTAACTTTTTTTAAACGTTGCTACTTGTTTAAAAAAGTTCATAGAACATTTAAAAATAACATTTCCATAATGTTTGCAAAATCTTAAACTAGAGCTATCAAACAAATAATCACAATTAATTGCATCCAAGTTTTTATTTACATAATATGTGTGTATTGTGTACAGTTTATTTATTATGTATATATAAGTACACACACATACAACATATATTTTGAAAATATTTACATGTATATATTTATATTCATATAATTTATATCATATATATATATTGAATATATAAATGTAATTTTTTTCTTAAATATATACATGAATGTGTGTGTATTTATATATACATAATAAATATACACAATACACACAGATATATTATATAAACAAAAACTTTTATTTTGGATGCGATTAATCATTTGACAGCACAAATTAAAACAGAATCGTTCCTAAAAGTTTGCATTACCGAAATAAGTTTTTAAAACATTCATGTTTTAAACATGCAGATATCATGCAGAAATAACGTTTTGACGACTGAAAGAGAACATTAGCAAAATGGTCTTAGAATATTTTTGTTAGCTGGGATAGTCTGCAACATGAAGTGTGTTGTTACAATCTGTCCTGATATGACACGCTCAGATAAATCACACAGACGGATCTGTGCTCTTCAGACTGACAGGGGTGAACCTGTGAGAGTGCAATGCATTATGGGACACACTCCATCTGTGATTGTTAAAGGGATAGTTCACCCAAAAAAGAAAGTCCTGTCATCATTTACTCACCTTCAAATTGTTCCAAACCTGTATGAGTTCTTTTTTGTTCTGTTGAACACAAAAGAAGGTATTTTGAAGAATGTTGGTCACCAAACAGATGGTAGCCATTGACTTCCAAAGTATGGAATAAAACACAATGGAAGTCAATGGCTACCGTCAATTGTTTGATTACCCACAATCTTCAAAATAAAGAAACTCATACATGTTAATATATACACGGGACAGATAAAAATACTACTTTAGCTATTGTAAGAACGCTTATGATGTCAACACCTCATTTCCATCTGGGTGATTTAATGATCATGCACGTGATAACTGACTCATGCATGAGTTAATATGACTCTACAGGTCTGATCCTCCAGCTGTTAGGTGTTTAACACACTGTTTGCACATCAACAAGCAGCCCTGAGCATCGAACCAGAGAATATGGTTCTTGAGCGGCATGACACTGGGTCTCAGCTGCACTGATCTAACACCATACAGCTGTGAAGCCCTAAAGGCCCCGGGGATACCAGAATGGATGGATCTGACTAGTTTTGACAACTGATAATGTAACTCAGTCTAGCACTCGTTACAGCGCCCCCCAGTGGACAGCCTTAGCTTTAATTACTAATAGATTAGATATTTGCTCCACAGGGGCTCCTGCAGGAATCCCATAATCCAAAACACATGGAAAGTACATGAGCGAAATGCATTAAGGGGATGAACAGTATTTGAAGATGATTACATGCAATAAGACTTTACTGCTTCTGAGACCATAATGCACATGAAATGTATATAATATTGACATGCACTCAGCATCATGGTGTTTGTTCTCTACCTGCAGATGTGTCCCGTGGGCTCTTGGGAGTCGCGGCTGACAGGGGTTCAGCTGGTATTTTGGGGGCTTCGGTGGCCTGAGCAGCGGCCGGCTCCTGCGCTTCGGGTAAACCAGACGGTCTTTCTGTCTGGAACGGAGCAGCACCTGTGATCACCGCCGACATTACGCTGGGCTGAGAGAAACCTACGGGTTCAAAGAAATTCAGAAACAGCTCAAATACATGACATATTTACTTCATTATACCATGCATTTGTGGTTGGTCAAGATAATCTCGAGAATTAATCATACAAAAATAATAATGTAGTATTGTTATTATTATAATTATTATAATAAATAACACTGCTGCGGCTGCTACTTCTACTAAAGTAGTAGTAGTAGTAATAGTAGTCGTAGCAGTAGTATTCATAATATTAACATTAAATGTATTAATATTTATAAAAATGATAAAGAAATACCAAAAAAGATTTTGAAGATTCTGCAGCAGAAGATTCTACAGTATTAAAACACATTAAAGGTGTTTTAATACAGTAAATAATGATAATAACACTACTACTACTAATAATAATAATAAACAACAACAACAGCAACGATAATAATAATTCTTATTATTAAGTATTAGTAGTAGTAATAAAATAGTTCAATTTATAGCATTAACATTATTTGTTAAAATTAAGTAAAATAATTTATGAAGTATTACTAAATAAATAACTATGAAGATAAAGATTCCACAGTATTAAGCACATTGCATTTATTAAATATATTATTAAATATTAATAAATACTTGGCAACCTACTTGACACACATACAAGGACCCATTTAATTTTAATTAATGCAAAACAAAATCTTAATGGTCTAAAAAAAGCCTTAAGGCTTTATGTAAAACATATTTTTCTCTCTTTGTTTTGATATTGGATTGAAATACGATCCAGAAATGGAACACATCATCTGAGATGCTGATGCTGAGATCTGTATGTATGATATATGCATGCATCTGTCATACACGTTCATCAGACGCATGCGTGTTTCTGTATGATGGTCTGTAACAGGTGGTGAAATCCAGCGTCAGACACGAGCCGTGCTGAATTCTGATGTGAGCGTGACTCATCACCTCCCAAGAGCCCCTTCTTCAAACCAGCGCCATCATCAGCTATTGTCTCTCCAGAGAGACACGGGCCAGCTAATGAATTCACTCATTAGCATTACCACCATTACTACTAATTAGTGATCGACCGATATTGATTTTTTATAACCGATACCGATTATTTGCATGTTTATGTACCCGATAACCGATATGCAGAACCGATATTTATTTACTAAAGTAAATAAATAAGAGTGAAGTAAGTCCATTCTTCGCTTTGGTTTTTCCTCGTTTCAGTCATCTTAACAACAACAAAAAACTGTTGAAAATTAACATTCTTTCATGTAAAATTTAATCTTCAAATTACAACAAAAACATTTTATTTATAAAAAGTGTCATCAGCAACACTGATATTAACAATAAGCAAAATAATGTCTAATGTTTTCAAATGGAGAAAATAAAGGACAGAAGTCATATCAACTTCATTTTAAACTACAGTTTTAGGTTTAAACGCTGTTTAATAGACTAAAGAGTGAAGAATAATTCACTGAATAATATTCTCTGGAATATTGAAATAAGCTATAACAAACAAAACATCGTATTTTATTGCATTTCTTAACTGTTTTATCAGAATTATTAAAATGTTTTTGTCATTCTAGATTATGAAAACTGCTGACAGCGGTTTATCTATTTACACAGAACTATACTCAAACTGTGATCGCTTGTGGAGATAATTAATAATTAATTTAGATAGAGATGTTTATTGGTGAAATAATGGTTCTATAGTAAATGTTAATATAATTTAGCGTGTTTCAAACGAGTGAATCTTGTATAAAGTTACATGCGGTGGCCGTGCTGGAGCTTCTCCTGAGTGTGTGTGTGTGTGTGTGTGTGTGTGTGTGTGTGTGTGTGTGTGTGTGTGTGTGTCCACTGCTCCAGGTGTGTGTGTGTGTGTGTGTGTATGTGTGTGTGTGCACTCCCAGTGTGTGTGTGTGCTGTGTGTCTGTGTGTTGTGTGTGTGACAAAATGCAGAGAACAAAATTTCACTGCTGGTTATGTTATTTTTACAAAACCGATAACCGATTATGGTAAAATGCTTAAATATCGGGAAAAATATCGGTAAACCGATATATCGGTCGATCTCTACTACTAATGTGGCCCATTAGAGTGCAGAATAAAAGCTCCAGGTTACATCAAATCAAATCTTTATTTATCAGCACTCAAACACAGATGTAGCTTTTGTCTGTGACATTCAACATGATGTTGCCACACAGTGACTTATAGTTTATATAACAATATAACATCCGCAGAGATGTGTATCGCATTCACAACAGGAGATCTGCATTAAATGAGCTCAGGGGTCATTAGAGGTGTTGTTTTGCTGGACACACTATTTTAGTAAACCTAATTAAAGGCCGGAGAAAGATTTAACAAGATGACACTGAACAAATAAAAGCGTATAATTAACGAGCGGTCCGGCCTCGAGCAGCGAGCACTGGAAATCAGCTAAATCACATTAGAATAATGACTTTCATTATATATAAACATCCCACAATCAAATTACTAAAGACTCAGCCAAAAGTATTATCTCATTTCATTTATTTAGTTTTTTTTATATTATACATTGTATTTTATTGTAATATTTGAAACGGTGATATTTTATATCATCTATTGCAGTACTTCATATTTAAATATATTCATTTTTTTTCTATTTTATTGATTAAAAAAAGTTAATTAAATTGAAATTAAAGCAAATACACTACCAGTCACAAGTTTGGAACAACTAAGAGTCTTTTATGCACAGCAAGGCTTCATTTATTTGATCAAAAATACAGTAAAAGCAGATATATTGTGAAATATTTCAATTTCAAATCACTGATTTGTATTTGAATATATTGTATTGGATCGTGCTGTGATATATATAAATACACACACAACTACACACTTATTATTATTCATTATTAGTAATAATTAAATTAAGTAATACATAATTAGTAATTTATTTTAATTATGAATTTATTATTATTATTATTAAATTGTATATTTATGAATAAATTAATAACATAAATAAACTTAATAACTATTAATATTAATAAAATAGTATAAAAAGAGATAGAACAGTATTATAACAAAATGTATTAAATATATTATTGAATTTATTATTATTATTGAAAATAAATATAATTTACAATAAAGCACTGGTAAATTGCAAGCTATATTTGCTCTGGAACGCCGGCAGAGATCAGGTGATTTAGGTCTTTATGAGGGGGATTTAGGTCTTTATAACGGGGGGGGGGGGGGGGGGTCACCTGTGAACGCTGCCATCGGGCTGCTGTCCATCATCTGCGGAGGAGGACTCCACTGATCAGGAAAACCAGACACTGAGTCTAGAGAGAGACGGAGAGAAACATCAGGCCGTGACGAACGAGTGCGCTGCATTTCAATCAGAAGAAAAGTGACGAGTGCTTTACAGAGACAAGCCGCCACACACAGCTGCTTATTAATAGTGAAAGGAAACAAACAGATGTTCATTTATCAAAGAAGACAGCAACCGCAAAACAAGCTTAAACAATGAGTCAGTGTTTGTGCTCCTGATTCACCTGCTGGACCAGAAATCCCACAGAAACCTCTCTAGACTGATAGAAATCACCGAGCATCCCATCATATCACCATGTCAGCTAGTTTCTAAAATCCCACAGAAACCTCTCTAGACTGATAGAAATCACCGAGCATCCCATCATATCACCATGTCAGCTAGTTTCTAAAATCCCACAGAAACCTCTAGACTGATAGAAATCAGAGCATCCCATCATATCACCATGTCAGCTAGTTTCTAAAATCCCACAGAAACCTCTCTAGACTGATAGAAATCACCGAGCATCCCATCATATCACCATGTCAGCTAGTTTCTAAAATCCCACAGAAACCTCTCTAGACTGATAGAAATCACAGAGCATATCACCATGCTCTAGTTTCCACAGAAACCTCAGACTGAGAAAATCACCGAGCATCCCATCATATCACCATGTCAGCTAGTTTCTAAAATCCCACAGAAACCTCTCTAGACTGATAGAAATCTCCCATCATATCACCATGTCAGCTAGTTTCTAAAATCCCACAGAAACCTCTCTAGACTGATAGAATCACCGAGCATCCCATCATATCACCATGTCAGCTAGTTTCTAAAATCCCACAGAACTCTCTAGACTGATAGAAATCACCGAGCATCCCATCATATCACCATGTCAGCTAGTTTCTAAAATCCCACAGAAACCTCTCTAGACTGATAGAAATCACCGAGCATCCCATCATATCACCATGTCAGCTAGTTTCTAAAATCCCACAGAAACCTCTCTAGACTGATAGAAATCACCGAGCATCCCATCATATCACCATGTCAGCTAGTTTCTAAAATCCCACAGAAACCACTCTAGACTGATAGAAATCACAGAGCATCCCATCATATCACCATGTCAGCTAGTTTCTAAAATCCCACAGAAACCTCTCTAGACTGATAGAAATCACCGAGCATCCCATCATATCACCATGTCAGCTAGTTTCTAAAATCCCACAGAAACCTCTCTAGACTGATAGAAATCACCGAGCATCCCATCATATCACCATGTCAGCTAGTTTCTAAAATCCCACAGAAACCACTCTAGACTGATAGAAATCACAGAGCATCCCATCATATCACCATGTCAGCTAGTTTCTAAAATCCCACAGAAACCTCCCACAGAAATTCCTCTCTAGACTGATAGAAATCACCGAGCATCCATCATATCACCATGTCAGCTAGTTTCTAAAATCCCACAGAAACCACTCTAGACTGATAGAAATCACCGAGCATCCCATCATATCACCATGTCAATAGTTTCTAAAATCCCACAGAAACCTCTCTAGACTGAAGAAATCACCGAGCATCTCTATCACCATGTCACTGTTTCTAAAATCCCAGAAACCACTCTAGACTGAAAAATCACCGAGCATCCCATCATATCACCATGTCAGCTAGTTTCAAAATCCCACAGAAACCTCTCTAGACTGATAGAAATCAATATATCACCATGTCAGCTAGTTTCTAAAATCCCACAGAAACCTCTCTAGACTGAGAGAAATCACCGAGCATCCCATCATATCACCATGTCAGCTAGTTTCTAAAATCCCTTAGAAACCTCTCTAGACTGATAGAAATCACCGAGCATCCCATCATATCACCATGTCAGCTAGTTTCTAAAATCCCACAGAAACCTCTCTAGACTGATAGAAATCACCGAGCATCCCATCATATCACCATGTCAGCTAGTTTCTAAAATCCCACAGAAACCTCTCTAGACTGATAGAAATCACCGAGCATCCCATCATATCACCATGTCAGCTAGTTTCTAAAATCCCACAGAAACCACTCTAGACTGATAGAAATCACCGAGCATCCCATCATATCACCATGTCAGCTAGTTTCTAAAATCCCACAGAAACCTCTCTAGACTGATAGAAATCACCGAGCATCCCATCATATCACCATGTCAACTAGTTTCTAAAATCCCACAGAAACCTCTCTAGACTGAGAGAAATCACCGAGCATCCCATCATATCACCATGTCAGCTAGTTTCTAGAAACCTCTCTAGACTGAAAATATCACCGAGCATCCCATCATATCACCATGTCAGCTAGTTTCTAAAATCCCACAGAAACCTCTCTAGACTGATAGAAATCACCGAGCATCCCATCATATCACCATGTCAGCTAGTTTCTATCCCATCATATCACCATCATGTCAGCTAGTTTCTAAAATCCCACAGAAACCTCTCTAGACTGATAGAAATCACCGAGCATCCCATCATATCACCATGTCAGCTAGTTTCTAAAATCCCACAGAAACCTCTCTAGACTGAGAAAATCACCGAGCATCCCATCATATCACCATGTCAGCTAGTTTCTAAAATCCCACAGAAACCTCTCTAGACTGATAGAAATCACAGAGCATCCCATCATATCACCATGTCAGCTAGTTTCTAAAATCCCTTAGAAACCACTCTAGACTGATAGAAATCACCGAGCATCCCATCATATCACCATGTCAGCTAGTTTCTAAAATCCCACAGAAACCTCTCTAGACTGATAGAAATCACCGAGCATCCCATCATATCACCATGTCAGCTAGTTTCTAAAATCCCACAGAAACCTCTCTAGACTGATAGAAATCACCGAGCATCCCATCATATCACCATGTCAGCTAGTTTCTAAAATCCCACAGAAACCTCTCTAGACTGATAGAAATCACCGAGCATCCCATCATATCACCATGTCAGCTAGTTTCTAAAATCCCACAGAAACCTCTCTAGACTGATAGAAATCACCGAGCATCCCATCATATCACCATGTCAGCTAGTTTCTAAAATCCCACAGAAACCACTCTAGACTGATAGAAATCACCGAACATCCCATCATATCACCATGTCAGCTAGTTTCTAAAATCCCACAGAAACCTCTCTAGACTGATAGAAATCACCAGAGCATCCATCATATCACCATGTCAGCTAGTTTCTAAAATCCCACAGAAACCTCTCTAGACTGAGAGAAATCAGAGCATCCCATCATATCACCATGTCAGCTAGTTTCTAAAATCCCACAGAAACCACTCTAGACTGATAGAAATCACCGAGCATCCCATCATATCACCATGTCAGCTAGTTTCTAAAATCCCACAGAAACCACTCTAGACTGATAGAAATCACAGAGCATCCCATCATATCACCATGTCAGCTAGTTTCTAAAATCCCACAGAAACCTCTCTAGACTGATAGAAATCACAGAGCATCCCATCATATCACCATGTCAGCTAGTTTCTAAAATCCCACAGAAACCACTCTAGACTGATAGAAATCACATATCACCATGTCAGCATTTCTAAAATCCACAGAAACCTCTCTATATCACGAGCATCCCATCATATCACCATGTCAGCTAGTTTCTAAAATCCCACAGAAACCTCTCTAGACTGATAGAAAATCACAGAGCATCCCATCATATCACCATGTCAGCTAGTTTCTAAAAATCCTAGACACAGAAACCTCTCTAGACTGATAGAAATCACAGAGCATCCCATCATATCACCATGTCAGCTAGTTTTCTAAAATCCACAGAAACCACTCTAGACTGATAGAAATCACCGAACATCCCATCATATCACCATGTCAGCTAGTTTCTAAAATCCCTTAGAAACCTCTCTAGACTGATAGAAATCACCGAGCATCCCATCATATCACCATGTCAGCTAGTTTCTAAAATCCCACAGAAACCACTCTAGACTGATAGAAATCACCGAGCATCCCATCATATCACCATGTCAGCTAGTTTCTAAAATCCCACAGAAACCACTCTAGACTGATAGAAATCACTGAGCATCCCATCATATCACCATGTCAGCTAGTTTCTAAATATCATTTAATAAGTAAGAAATAGTCTCAGTTTCCATGCACAGTCTGTTAATCTGATGCATATTGCACACTAAACCGGAAAACTCTTTCTCCATCTGGCTGATTTTAGCTGATTGGCTGACTTTACACCACTTCTGGGACTAATAAAGTCATACTACAGACACAATGAACACTTCTGAGGAAGAAATCAAAGAGTTTTAGATCATCGAATCTTTGAAAGATGCCTAGAGTTTAGTTCTTAACAGCAGATCAACTCGAAATTCAATAGCAAAAGTTTTTGAGTTATGTTTGTGAAGTAATGCATGTATTACTATGTTAATTAACAAAAACAATCTAAACCCATTTTGTTTTTACTGAATTTTATTTCAGCTAGTTACCAAGACATTTCTCATTTTTGTTTAACTTTAAGTACTTAAGTAACTTTAACTAAAATATAACGGGGAAAAAAATTAGAGAACTAAAACTTCCAAAAAAAAGTACAAAATAAATAAAACACATTACTGACAATATAATTATATAAACAGTACATCAATTATTATAAAATAAAACTGATTGAAGGTGAATTGTTTAACCCCTCTCTCTCTCTCTCTCTCTCTCTACATACACTTTGTAAAAAAAAAAAAAAACTATATAAACTAAATAAAACTATAAAATATTTTACAAAAAATACAGATTATACCATGCATCAAAGGCACTCAGATAAAACTGTGTATGGAAATAAATTTTGATCTAATTAAATCAATATTTTCTTCTGCTATAGGTTTTTCCCTACAACTGTTTGTGGAGTCTGTAACACTAATATTTGACTGTGGCTTTCCATGCTGCTCTATTATTACCATTTAATCTATTTCAGAAGAAAAACCTGCACCTAAACCACGACATAAAACAAAGCAAGCTGACGCTGGCCATTGATCAGATCAGATCATCAGACGGTCTCTTCCGTGTCTATGTGTGCAGCTCTTGACTACAATAATCTCACAGTGCACCTCACAACTCTGGTAAAGCTTTATTTACTACTTAAGCAGAGACTCACCTGATAGTAAGTCTGTCCCAAACGTCTGCTGCTCAGTCTGAAGAGGCTGTGGTGGCATCAGCGGGTTCACGGTGCCTGTAAAACAGACATGAAATCATCTTTACGCTCTGATAACAGACTACACTCCATGCCTTCAACTCACCTGTCCCTTATCAAACACACAGCACACTATTTCCATGCATACTCAAGTTAACACACAGTTAAAGCGCAGCGCTCGAGCATCTCTGAACGCATGGACCCGTCTGGGTGGGGAACCTCCTGACTCAATCATGATCCGAAGTGGTGGTTCTGGACGCGGTCGCCTCCCACAAACCCCCTCCTCAGACGGGCCGGCGGCTCAGAGCGGCTGACGCTGAAAAGACTCGACAAGTCGAACCCAAACAGAACAGCGTTTGGTCTGGACCTGCGGGTCAGAGGCGGGTTCAGCTCGGTTTACCCACGGTCTGTGCTCTTGAGTCCAAATCAAGGCAGATCTCACCCACAGACATTACAAGCCAAATAAACGAGGCAATGTATCTGTACACAGACTCAGACGGACAGCTTCTTTGCAAAAAGTGCATCCAAAAATCATCATTTACCGAAACGTAAGTTCCTTTAGTTTAATGGAAAACATGAAATATAGCTGATTTATTTTTGTCTACACAAAGCAGCTCCAAAAAGGTAAAACCTTACCATTAAAATAGTCAATATGTCTCATGTCCTATAGTCTTCTGCAGACGGCCTTTTATGAAATTTAAGCTGTTATTAACTGAAACACTGAAAAAATGTAACTGAAAGGTTTGGGGTCAGTAAGAATTTATTTATTGAAATATTTCTATGAAGCAAGGATGCATTAAATTGATCAGAAGTGTCAGTAAAGACATTTATAATGTCTATTTCAAATAAATGCTGTTCTTTTGAACTTTATATTCATCTGTGAATCCTGAAAAATAAAATGTATCACTGTTTCCACAAAAATATTGTGCAGCACGACTGTTTTCAACATTGATAATAATCAGAAATGTTTAATATTATTATGATTTCTGAAGATCATGTGACACTGAAGACTGATGCTGAAAATACAGCTGCACATCACAGAAATGAATTACATTTTACAATATATTCACATAGAAAATAATTATTTTAAACTGCAATAATATTTTCAAGTTTTGACTGTATTTTTGATCAAATAAATTCAGCTTTGGTGAGCAGAAGAGACTTCTTTCAGAAACATTTATGTAACATTACAGCATTATTGATGCCAAAAACATCCCTGATTTGCACAATAGGGAATGAGATGTGCTGAAGAAAACAACTACCCAGCTATGAGCAGCATCATCCTGTCAGCTCCGGTTTATGAACACTAACCCTGTCCTTTCTGTTGAGCCGGACGAGCCTTTAGCCATGTCTGCTCTGAGACCGCATCAGGAACGCTCGGCTCATAACATTCACAGAAACTGCTCATTTAGACAGAACTAGACGCTGTAAAGAGAACGGTGCCAGTTAGTGAAGATGTGTTCTGGTAGGTCACGGTGAGTTATGACCCGTCACCAGTGTCACCAGTCTGTCCGCAGGCGTTCGTGACGAGGCTGAGAGCATGCTGGGAAATCAACAACTGGCGGGGTGTGGAAGCTGTACACAATCCAGAAAGAGACATGAGAGAGTAGAAGATGCCAAAAAATCATGTCCGTCTAGCCAAAACTGTCATGTCACTTTAGTTCTCCTCGTTGATGGAGGCTGCTTGACTTTGAGGAGTGCAGTTCACTAACCGCTCGCTTACTAACACATCAACGGGGTCAATGGTTATTATGAATGCCTTTTTATTGTTTTCAACTTCATGTCTATGGACAGCATCTCTGTGCATGATATTGATCCCCACAGACGGTAACGGACACGCCGCAGTGTTTACAATAATGCACTTTTAATAGAAGCTCAACAGGTAATATGAATATGAATTATTTCAGTAGTTATTTTTTGCCATTTTAGACTTCCATTATATGTATATTTAATTTTATTTTCAAATGATTATCCGTGATAATGAACAGCATGTGGGCCAAGACAATAGGTTGAAAACCCAGAACATTATTATTATTATTATTATAATACATTTTGTATTTATTTATTTAAAATTGTAAGAAATGCCATTTGGTAATTAAAACTCATTAAACACTAGTAAAAACTAAACACCACTATATTTATATATTACTTATGGATTTAAATATAATAATAATCAATTAATTATATCATCATCATCATCATATGCAAACAAATATATAAATAACATTTTATAGATTAATACAAGTATTTTCAGTATTAAAATCAACATCAACAATATTTATTATTATTATTAATAATTAATATAATAATTTAGTATTAATTAACATATTACTAGTGTTTTATTTTCAGTATTAAAATCAACAATATTTATTATTATTATTAATATATTAATAAAACATACATTTACATATATTAGTGTTTTCTCCATTAACATTAATTTATTAGTAGTATTATTATCATTATTATTGAAAGACTGAGACATGAAGATAAAAATATTACTGGTTGTGTCCATGTGCCATTTTATGCTTAATAAATCTGAAGTTTGAGGCTGTAATATTTGTGTGTGTTTGCCTAGAGTTCAACCTTCAGCTCCAGGATATTTTTGTGGACCGTGATGGTTTCGGTGACCTCCCGTGGGCCGCACAGACCCGTCTATTTTTACGACTTTGCCGATGAGGACTCAAGCAGAGCAATGAGAGCAATGACCCGGAGTCTGAGTGACCTCATGTCTGACCTTCTATCCCCGAGATTGATATCGCTCTCATCACCAGCAGACACATGCTTCAAACGCCGTACAGTCTGAGAAATGATTTCATACTGTGACCAATGTCCACCAATGCAAACACAGAGCAGGGTTATTTATGATTATTAGCATATCTCTGTGTGACCCTTAATAGAAAACTAGTCAAAGCATTACATTCAACAAATATCAGACTAAAACTATCACATTTTATTACACAAAACTATCAGTGTTCACAAAAAAGATGAAGAACTACAGATTATGCATAATAAAGGGGATTGCTCACAGCAGGCTGACAAGAGTTACCTCCAGAATTATTGTAGAAATCAAGACAAAGATGATGATGATGATGGTGATGACAAGAAAGAAGAAGAGGAACTAAAACAAGAAGACGAGGAGTAGATGAAAAAAGAGGAGGAAAACAGAAATCAACAACAATATCAAGAAGAAGAAGAAGAAGAGGAAAAGGAAAAGGAGGAATAACAAAAACAAGAAGAGGAAGAAAAAAGCGGAAGAGGGATAGGAAGATGAAGAATTACAAAAAAAAGATGAGGAAGAGGAGGAATAACAATAACAAAAATAAGATGATGATGATGATGAACAATAAGATGAAGAAAATGAGGAAGATGAAACCATAAAAAACAAGAGGAAAAAGAAAAAGAAGATAAGGAAGAAGACGAGCAAAAGGAGGAAGATATTGAGAAAAAGATGAGGAAGAATAAGATGGAGATGAGAAAGATGATAAGGACTTACATGACAATGATGAAGAAGATGAAGAATCAAGAAAAACAAGAAGACGAGGATGGTGAGGAGATGATGAGGTAGAACAACAACAAAAACAAAAACAAGAGGAAAAAGACGACATGAGGAAGAAAAAGAAGGAAAAGAAGAAACAAGAAAATTAGGGAGAGGAGGAAGATGACATTAAGCAAGAGGAGGATGAAGATGACGAGGAAGAACAACAATAAAAACAAAAACAAGAGCAAAAATAAGAAAATTAGGAATAAAAGAGGGAGAGGAGGCAGAAGCAAATCATGAGGCAGAATGAGGAAGAACAACAACAACGAGATGAAGATGAGGAGAAAGAAAACATACCAAAAACATGAACATGAGGAAGAAGAGATCAAGACAGTAGATGAAACTCTTAATTCAAGAGAAAGATTTATGATCTGCTCACGTGATTAATATTCAAACAAACAGGTTTGGACTGGAACAGAGCGAGGTCTAGTGAGGACAGTAAACACGGTGAAGAGGAAGACGAGGAGCGAGCGAGCGTGTCCTCAGTCTGACCCCGGAGCCGCTCCGAGACCGCAGGGGGCCCAAAAGAGCTGCTTTACATTTATCCTCAGGATTAGAGCGCTTCCCAATGATTTAACACATCACAAATCTCCAAAAGACCAATCCTGAGCACGAGGAAGCAGCGAAAAGCACCTCCGCAGACGGGGATTATGGGAAACGGTCCTTCATCAGCGGAGGAACATCCTCAAAACTGACCTCAGGTCAGATTAGACTCAAGACAAGTAACGCTGAATTAAGAGCTACGAGACGAGAAACAGATTACTGAAGCAGGATCAACAAACAGACAACAACTCTTACCTACAGAAGATATTCAACAATATGGTCATAACATTCATTTTCCTGCATTCTTCTAAGACAATAAGCCATTTTTGAGAAAAAAAGCCACAATATTTCAAATTAATTGTTTATCAGCTCTCTGTAAAAAAATTAAATACAATTAATCAACTATATTTTTATGTATATATGAATATATATATATATTATTTATTATGCATACATTATAATTGCATATGATTAATAAAACACTAAAATTTATATATTAGATATATTAGAAAATACAATAAAATGCTATAATATATAGACACACACACACACACACACTATACCTTTCAAAACGTTCAGGTCATTAAGATGCATTTAGAAAATGACACATTTTTGATAAATGGTTGCACTAAAGTAATAATAATAATAAAGCAACAATAATAATAAAAACATTCACATTTGTGTCTATATGAATAATACAATACATTACCAATATATATATATATATATATATATAAACAAAAATAAATGAAAATAATTTTTGGGGGGGGGTTGGTGTGTGGTTTTGAAGAAGAAATTAATAATTTCATTCATCAAGGACACATTACATTGTTCAAAAATGACAGTAAAGACATTTATAATGTTACAAAAGATTTCTATTTTTAAAAATAGCTGTTCTTTTGAACTTTGTATTCATTAAAGAATCATGAAAAATAAAATGCATCACGGTTTCCACAAAAATATTGTGCAGCACAACTGTTTTCAACACTGATAATAATCAGAAATGTTTCTTGATCAGCAAATCAGCATATTATTATGATTTCTGAAGATCATGTGACACTGAAGACAGGAGTAAATATACTGTATTATGAGTATAAATATACTGCACTACCTTGCTGTCAGCATTACGTTCTGCCGATAAAACGCTGAAAACGTGCCTTTCTAAAACAAAATGTGTGATTGATCGTGCAGTGGGCACAGCTGGATGAGAGCTTCCCGTCCTCTGGAGAATCAGGGACACAACGGCTCCGGATCGAGCACATCTGCTGTGGGGCCGTCCAGCCCTAAAACAGACTCAAGTAGGCCAGGCTGACCCATATAGAGCTCCCGCAGGAGCCACGCCGCCCAAACACACGCTGTACTGGAGAGTAACTACCCAAAACTCAAGCTCACGAGTCACGACAAGCAAAAGACAGTTCACACAACAATTAACATCATTAACATATTGACTTTCCTTCTTCTGTGAAACACAAAAGAGGGTTTGGATTTGGTAGATTCTCAGTGTTTTCATACAGTGAAAGTCAGTGGGGTCCAATGGTGTTTGTCTATTTTCTATATGATACACAGCCATTTGTTAATTTCCCCAAAAAGTCTAACATAGCGATTTAAAAAATAAAATAAAAACACTGATAGCTGTTAACATGAACATCACGACCAGCTATAAAACTAGTTCATCCAAAACGTCCCCAAAATCAATGCTGCAACAAATAACCAGATTTCCAAGTACAGGGACAGACAGTCAGATCCAGTCGATAAAAACTTTATTAACGGAGTGGAGAGTTGAAAAATCGACACGTACATCAGACACGTAACAGACTACAGCAGCCAGCATGTGTGTCAGTGGAGGACGAGGAAACAGCAGTTCAACACTCAAAGTTAAATGAGATTTCAATCAATCCATCTCTAAAGATAAAGCGTGTGATTTCTGTGCCATGTTCAGCACCAAACTTAAGCTGCAGAGTGTTTCAGCTGCATAGAAATATTTTTTTTGGGCATTTCCCCACCCTTTTCCTTTACTTATTTACTTATTTTTGGTTTGGTACCACTAGTGTTGCTAAAATAACACACTTCATCTTTACAAATGCACTTTTGCAAGCCGAGACAGGAATATAATGCATGAAATGAACGTGTTATTTGAAGTTCTTAATAAAAGACCATGTATTAAGTGTAGGTTTCAGTAAGTTCATTAAACCCATGTAGAAGGTTAGAAAAACAGACGAATCGATCAGTCATTATAAACGCATGCAGCTGAAAGAAAGAGCTGCGTAAAGAAAAACAGCTGAGTGCAGCGTCAGGCCTGAAATAAACACAGACTACCTAACTAATCACAACAAACTTTAAACATCTGAATGACATTTTTAATGAATTCTGAGAAAATAGTGTGCAAAATAAATAGCTAATTTTATTACAAATATTTGGCTATCATACTACCTGCTCTATAGATATTAATGTGATCTTTGTAACCCATGCACGCTTGCAGCGCACTGGCCGAGTGATTGCATCTGCGTTTCTGGCCTTAGACAGTCTGTTATGAGCGCTTATATAAACGCTGCTGAGACTGTGTGTGTGTGTGTGTGTGTGATGTGAGTGAGTGAGTGAGTGAGTGAGTGAGTGAGTGAGTGAGTGAGTGAGTGAGTCTGAGTGAGTGAGTGAGTGAGTGAGTGTGTGTGTGTGTGTGTGGTGTGAGTGAGAGATGATGAACTCTGGCAGCTGAGGTCTCAAAGTGAGCTTTAACATGGCCAGACAGGAGGACGGAGGGAAGTGTACATGTGCGTATGTTTGTGTGCACGATGCAATCAAATGCAGCACTGAAAACACAACACGTCTCTTTGGGCGATAAACAAAGCTGTGTGCATCAGAACTAATACCACATACTGATGATGGTGCATGTTTACAGGTAAGTGATTATCACTAGAAATAAAGTCTCTATAGGACACTAAGACAAGAACAGACTTAAAGTCAACATGAAATATAAGCCATTTATTCCATTTTTATTCATTTGTGTGTTTATTTTTTTATTCATTTGAAAATTTGTTATTTTAGTAGATATGATTAAAACCAAATTAAAATATGAAATATAGAAACTGGCTGAAATAAAATAATATTTTAAATATATACTTTTTAAATATTTAATTTAAATTAATGTTATGTAAAATACACATTAGCTAAAATAATAAAAAAAAATTGCAATATTTTATTCTAGTAACAAACTTTTTGTATGGTTTTAGTTTACTGTACCATGGCCAGAGCAGAATTTTGCAGTGGATTGTGGGAGATCTGCTCTCTATTATTGCTATAACATTAATCACATTAACTAACATTAATTTCCTGACACTTTAGCAGCCTAAAACAATGACTAAACTAATAATTGAGAGAAGAAAAAAAACTGTGCTCTGATAAATCCTTCACAATAAGAAATAAGCATTTGCCATTTCATGTTGACTTTAAGTGGTGAAATGTGTTTGTGTGAGCAAGAAGAAAGGCCTGACGGCAGACAGATCGAGAGTGTGTGTGTGTGTGTGTGTGTGTGTGTGTGTGTCATCACTAGATATATCATCTCTCACTCTGAGCTACTGTTCCCTCAAAAGACCCCGTTTCCCCTGAGTCTGAGGGAATCCTCCGGTGGTGTGTGTTTGGAGCGTCCCGCGGCCGCTGATGCCTGAGATGACTTTGCCAAAGAGGAAGAGGAACATGTCTTTAAATGAGAGACAACCAGACAGTGTTCCGAAACCTAGTGAGCTGCCTACATAGTCAGCATCATAGTGTGCTCCCAAAGAAATGGCTGGTCTATAAAGTTAGGCGAACATGATTTTGCTGCCTTTTAAGATACCTTATTAAAAATGAATTGTAAGGCAGTATCGTGGACATGAAATCCCAAAATGCATTGCAATAAAATAGCAGGTGAAAGCAAAATTCTAATTAATTAAACTTTTAATTCAAAATGGACTATTTTGCTCAATTTATCAGTCCCATATGTTCATGTTTTGAGTGCCATGTTATTAGAAATATGCATATTTTAGGCATAGAAAAATGTATATTTAACAATATTTTAACCAATGTTTTCTTGTTTTGAGTATCATATTATAAAAAAAAACAAAAATAAAAATACAGTTTTTGAATGCCATGTTATGTATTTTATTACTTTATTAATAAAATGCATATTTGAACCAATATTTTACCAAATTTTTGTGTTCAAATTAGTTGTCGCAAGCAGGGTAAGGTATCGAGAACTGGTTCCTTTTGTAGCTTTATAAGAAAGATGTTTATTTAATTCATACAGTTCAAGCAGTTTTTTTATTTATTTATTCATGTATTGAATGCTTCTTGAAAGTTAAGAATTTATGAATTCATTTGAATGTTAAATGTTATTTAGTTAAATATCGAGTTGGCAGTAGTCATTATTACGGTGGCCGAGAAATGCAAAACAAATCACGATTCTGAAAATAAAATAAATTACAAACGCAAATCTAAAAAACCTAAATAATTCAGAAAACATTATAATCAATAATAAATGCCTTTACGATGCGATACGAGATTTGAAAAGGGAGAAAAAAGTTTGGCAAAAGGCGGGATTGAACCCGGGTCGACCAGACGATGACACGTGATTTGCGCCACTGGAGCTGATGAGTCACATGACTCGGCTGTTCTTCTTGATTGACAGATGTCTCGTCCAATCAGTGGGAGTAATCTATTCTCAAACTATACCTACCTCTTCCGGTTTGTCTGATTTGTCGTTGTGTTGTCTGACTGATTGTGTTTTGCACTTCTCGGCCACCGTAGTTTATAGCCAAAAATCCGGCAGGAATAAAAGGTAGGCTAATTTTTGTAAATATTTGACTCTGAACCGAGATTAGATAAGAAACTGATTTGATATGTAGAATCAGAATTGATCAATTGAAACAAAACCCAACTCTAGAAGCAATAATAAAACTGAACATGTCCTGTGAATATGGACATGGCCTATGTAGACAGCAGCTCACTAGGGTTTGGAATCAGGCTTTTCTCCATCCGTCCCTCAACAGGTCCTTAAGCAGGGTGGAAAGCGGAGGCTTTTGAAGGTGGTGTCAGGTAGGGCTTTTCCAGAAGGTTCAGTGGCGTAAGCGAGAGGAGAAGAGGAGGCATCGAGACGCAGATCTAGTCATCTGAAGCGAGACACAGGGCGGAAACACACGACGCAGGGCAGAAAGACACAGCAGACGGGAAGAGAACAACAGCGCTGGTTAGTACAGCACAGCTGTCAATCAATGTCACATCAGCCCCGTCGCATGCAGCATGCACGGCCCCGCCCACAAATATGCACATAAATAAATGAAGACATGCTTAAAAATGGCTCTATTCCCTGGACATCTGCGTCGGCTGCAGCTCAGATCTATATTCTCTGCCCTACTTACTTCCTGCAAGAACAGCGAAGAGAAACTTTCCATAATCATGATTAATGATAATCCAGAACTCATGCAGGAGATCATTCCAGCACAACAGCGCCATCCGAAGGACGCTCGTCAAAACACATCATGCTTTCAAAAACATTTGTGAAGTTCATATTTTCATTATGCATTAAATACGTTATAAAATCAATAATGCACTTGAGGCATGCTATTTTTGGTCTTTTCCTGTCATAAAGCAGTACAGTGAAATCACATATTAGATGGTCATTTTGTGAGCTGCAGCGACTCCAGCGTCCAGACGAAGCTTGTTTGTGCGTCAGCATGCGATGACCGTCTGAAGCATTTTGCTCTTGTGTGCTGAGAGCTGAGAGTAAATGATTACTGTCCTATGAGTGTGTGAGAATAGAGGCGATTCAGATAAACACTGAACCTACAAGAGCACAAAGCACTGGACTGAAATCCAGAAACGGAGACGACATGCACTGCCATGGCAAAGAAATATAAAGTAATGGATAGTAATATGACAGGGGACAGTCAGATAACAAAAATATCAATACAAAATTACAATTACTAATCAGACTGAAAAGCCTTCATGTAAACGCCTCATTCCTTAAAGCTGGGTTATAATTCATATAAACTAAGACTAAAACCATTACTTGAAATAAAATATAAACAACTAAATTTCTTTCTAGATTGTTGTCAAGGCAAATTTTCTCATTTTAATTCAATGCACTAAATAACAAATATATAGACATTAAAATTAAATAAATAAAATGACAAACACCACACAAAGTTACTAAAACTTAAAAAAAAACCGGAAAATATAAAAATAATTTATTAAAATAATTAATCAAAAATACTAATAAAAACTATAATAGTATTTAAATTACACTAAAATAACACTGCCTTACAAATCCATTAAAAAGGAAAATATTAACCATTTAAACCTTAAAATCAGACCCAATATTTTACACTATTTTTGAATGGCATGTGTTTTTGTGTTTTGAGCATAATGTTATTTAAAAAAATACATATTTTACCCAATTTTTGTATTAAAAACAGCCAGGGTTGATTATCGAGAACCAGTTCCCATTTTATTTAAAATATTAATAGTAACTATAAAAGCATCTCGCTTATATTAAAATAACAAAGCCTTTCAAATCCACTAAAAAGGAAAATATGAACCGTTTAAATCTCTGAATCAAACTACTCTCTCAGTCAGAATCCAAATGAGTTCATTTACGTCTTATGAACCGGTCAGCGGTGGAGAATTAAGATTTGTGCTAAAAATCTTTGACATTTTTTTGTAAACAAGGTAAAAACTACTGTTGGATTCATTTGGACGGACCAAAACCAGTGTATGTAAAGAAGTGCTACAGATATCTGGGTATATCGATACATTAATGTATATGACGTGCATTAATGAACATACTGGACCTATTTCACAATCTCGACTCCATTTGAGTGTCACAATTTTAACTGGTGTGTATCAACAAACAGAAAACAAAAATAATAATAATAAAACGTAAAATCCCGCAGACAGACATCACGTGAGAGAGGACGACAGAGAGCAAGATGGAGGAGAACAGTAAAAGGGTGCTATTTAATGCACTGCTAATGGGATAAACATGCAATTACAAAGTAAACTAAAACCTTGCTAAATGAAGGTTTTGGTCTCCTCTACACCCACAGAGACGAGTGGCTAACGAGCCGTCCAACCAAAACAATCTGAACTGAAAATGAGCATGAAAGAAAACAAGCAAACCAAGGTATGACTCAAATAATAGAGTGACACCCGAAACTAAACCGGGAAAACGAGAAAATCTGAAGCGTCTCTTACCAGGGTTTTGAGCCCCTTGGACTTCCTGCTGTCCGTTCTCGACTACTGTAGCCGGATCTGCTCTCACACGCACACACACACACACACACACACACACACACACACACACACGCTCCACAGTTAGAGGCGTTTGAATATGAAAATCCTCAAAAGCCAAAGGAAGATTCCTGACAAACACACAGTTTGCTCAATGCAAACAAACTCTCGGAAATCAATCAGACAGACGCACACAAAAGATTCACACAGGCCAATATAAACCAGAGGAGCTGCCTTATTATTTCACACAGCAACATTCAATGAACATCACAGGAGACTGAAACAGTTTGCAAATACTTAATCATTCTCAAGAAGAAAAAAATAACAAGCTGTGAAAAGAGATGCGGTACAACTGCTATTATAAAATAAGTAGATAAAAAGGCAATACAATAACATTTAAAATGTAATGCATTGCAATAATAAAATAAAAAAATCAAAATGCAATAAAATCAAATAATAAAAAATAAAATGCAATGCAATAAAATATTAATAAAAAGAAAACTAAGTTTCATATCATGTAAAAATGTAGTCAAAATATAAAATGCAATACAAATTTTAAAATGCAAGGTAATAAAATAATAAATAAAATGCAAATTCAATAAAATAAAATAATAAAAAATGCAATGCAAGAAAGAAAGCTTGTTGGTAATAAAGGGAAAGTGACGTGACATACAGCCAAATACGGTGACCCATACTCGGAATTCGTGCTCTACATTTTACCCATCCAAGTGCACACACACAGCAGTGCACACACACACACCGTGCACACACACACCGTGAACACACACACACACAGCAGTGCACACACACACACACCGTGAACACACACACACACCGTGAACACACACACACACCGTGAACACACACCCGGAGCAGTGAGCAGTCATTTATGCTGCGGCACCCGGGGAGCAGTTGGGGGTTCGGTGCCTTGCTCAAGGGCACCTCGTCGTGGTATTGAGGGTGGAGAGAGCGCTGTACATTCTCACACCCCCCCCACCTACAATTCCTGCCGGCCCGAGACTCAAACCTGCAACCTTTCGATTACGAGTCCGACTCTCTAACCATTAGGCCACGACTTCCCCAATACATTAGCATTATGCAATAAAACTTGGGCACGCCTGATGTTTTGGCTGAGTAACCTGTTAACATCACAGATCAGACTCACCCTTCCCGTCATTGTCCAGCAGTGGGATGTAGTTCGTCTTGTCAACCGTCTCTCCGACCTGATCGTCGAAGGTCTCGGCCTCCAGCGTGGCCACAAAATCCCTCTCCACCATTTTCTCCACGTCAGGCTGAGGAACGCTGTCGGTCAGAGCGTCGGTCAAGCTCAGATCCGCCATGACTCTTACTGCAACACAAAGACAACGAGAAGAAAACATGCAGACTTAATCATCACAATAATAAGAACTACCTATGCTCAATTAATATGTGGTATATACTGTCATTTATGCACCGCAGCAAAAACAAATGTGTGCAGGAACACTTTGTCATGATGTCATATATTATGATGCAATCTCTTGACATCAGATACTCATTTGATCATTTAACATGCCCATTATCAGAAGAAATCAAAACAGCAGATAAAAAACAAGATCGTCTTGAGGGTGAAACTAGCCCAAATGTGCTCATATCCTTATCTAAATCCCTTTTTTCCCAAAGCCTGTGTTTCATTTGTGGCGTCTCTCTGCTGATAATCATAACGTGTATCTTCCTGTGTTGTGTAATCTCAAGACTTTGCGTCTGTGTTTTCCTAAATCACAGCGATTAAAGATGTGGCAGAGGTGTACTGCAGCAGGATTACAGCTGTGGCACACACACACACACACACACACAGCACACACACACACACACACAGACACACACAGAGAGACACACACACACACACACACACACACACACACACACTCATCACACACACACACACAAACACAGAGACAAACACACACACACAGAGACAAACACAGACACACACACACACACACACACAGAGGACAAACACACACACACACACACACACAGACACACACACACACACAGACAGACACACACACACAATAAACAGAGCTATCCTGAAGCATCAGTTCAACAGGCGAAGCTGAGAATCATTTCTCCCTCATTAAAATTTAAATACTCAATTCTAAAAAATTATTAGTTAAAAAAATAAATCATATTTAATTTAATTATATATTAATTAATAAAAAATACAAATATATATTAATAAACATTTTAATAATTAAAACAATTATAAATTAATATAAAAAAATTATAATAATACAATTAAGTGCACTACAATTACTTCTACTCATACTACTACTAATAATAAATTGGAATTTAACAAAAAATAAAATAATATACAATACATTAAAAATAAAATAAATGCATTAAAAAAGTAATTAATATTGATCTCATAAATCACAGAGCTGAGTCATGTGCAGCTGTCAAATGTTGGGTGGCGTCCTCTATTAGTGAGGCACCACAGTGAGGAGAACACAATGTTCCAGAGAAGGAAGAGAGGGGCTTTCAGACAGGAAGTGTGTGTGAATATAAGGTGCATGACAGCAGCAGCAGACAGGAAGTGTGTGTGAATATAAGGTGCATGACAGCAGCAGCAGACAGGAAGTGTGTGTGAATATAAGGTGCATGACAGCAGCAGCAGACAGGAAGTGTGTGTGAATATAAGGTGCATGACAGCAGCAGCAGGCAGGAAGTGTGTGTGAATATAAGGTGCATGACAGCAGCAGCAGACAGGAAGTGTGTGTGAATATAAGGTGCATGACAGCAGCAGCAGGCAGGAAGTGTGTGTGAATATAAGGTGCATGACAGCAGCAGCAGACAGGAAGTGTGTGTGAATATAAGGTGCATGACAGCAGCAGCAGACAGGAAGTGTGTGTGAATATAAGGTGCATGACAGCAGCAGCAGACAGGAAGTGTGTGTGAATATAAGGTGCATGACAGCAGCAGGCAGGCACGTGTGAGCTGAACTTCTCTTCTGCACTCAAGCATGCACTTCAACTCAAGACTATCATGAGGTCATTTCCTCTGCTGCTCTACTGTGGTGAGGTGACATCATCATCATCATCATCATCATCATCATCGTCCTGAGCTCCAGCAATCAGTCCTTCAAACCAGCAGCTAAACGAAGCCAAACCACCTGATGATGAACTCACTCCTGCTGTTTCATGACAACAACACGGAGGTCACGATGCATTTACTATGGTTATTATCATGATTAATAAACAGGGTATTTATTAAACATCATATTACTGTTGTAATCACACTTTACTTAAAACATGAAGTCGAACTCGTTGTGCTGACATCTGTGACATTCATATAGCAATAAATGAAAAATAAATAAATGAAATACAAAACAATACAAATAACACCAAAAATAAAAAAACAATAAAACTAAATAATGTGCAGAATAAAATGAAACATTATATAAAACATTTTTCTTTAAAAATTTAAATAAAATAAAAACAAACAATAAAATTAAATGAAATGAAAATAAAAATAAAAAAATTACAAGAAAAACAAGAAAAAAATAAAATAATTAAAATAACAATTGAATTAAAATAAAATAAACATTTATTAAAAAAACTACAATAATAATCAAATAAACAATTAAAAAATAAATGTCATTAATAACCAATTTATTTGTATCATATAACTGTTGCTTTATGCTTTAAAAAAGCCTCTCAGTCATGCATTACAGTAATTTGACAACAACTAAAGGGTGTTTTTAGGTGCGACACGAATCACTCTCTCATGGCTTATCGCTCCATATTACATATGACCTGGACTCTACAGGATCAGAGCGTCAGAGGATCAGAGAGCAGCAGCGAAGCAGCAATAAACTGCTGTGCTGAGCTTTTCAGCTTTAGCTACATTCACTTTCCCCCACAGCTACAGACATTATATGACACGACTAGCTCTCCTCCACTGTCTTCCAGAACCGGTCCAAAACAGTGCTTTCTCTGGAGTGAGACGCCACCACAAACAGAAGAACCGCATCTATAACATGCTAACTACCTGTTATGTGCTCGAGATTCATTAATAATTAACAGCTATATCATCACTTCAGGAAAGACCTGGACGACTTTCAACAGGTGAGTATTTGAAAGCCAAGCTACTCAAAAAAACAATGCTGTCCACTTCACGAGCTCTGGTGAAAGAAATCAGATTCAGGAACAGCTCTCTGGGCCGTGAGCCTAATAAAACACAGCGGATCACATCGGAAGTCATCATGTTTGAACAAAGGAAGGATACGGAGGGAAAAGTGGCTCGTCACAGGACGATGTGATTTGATATAGCAGGCCAGAACTAACACAACTCACTTTAACAGTCGTTGTGGCTGTTTACTATTCATTTGTCTCCAAAAATGAACAAAATCTGACCGAACCTCAGTTTGGAGGAAACATCCCCTTCTTATAAACTAATAATGTTTTTTGTTGTTGTTTGTTTGTTTTTTAAATTAAAACATGCAAAAGGTAATTTTAATATTATTAAGATACTACTATATCTTACTACTAATACTAAAGTACTACTATATTTTTGATCATCATTTGATGTCTTAATGTTTTAGTAATTTGTTGTATTATATATATTAGTATATCAGATCATTAATATTAATCTGGTGAGTAAACAAAACATGGAGATTGTATTGCCAAGGTGTTCATAGAGGGGCTAATATTTGCAATAATCAATTGAATTTGATAGGTGTCTCTCACATTGTCCCACAGAAACATTAAAATAGTGTAGATTAGTGTACAATGTTTTATAATAATAATTTATTCTATTTAGTGACCATTTTATTAATTTAACATTTAACACTGGGGCATCCAAGTTATTTGACATATTTGAACCCTTTTTTAAAAGTAACAATAGTTATTTTCCCTGGTAATTAGTTTATTTTATAATGATGTAACTATATATGAGAAGTAATTATTAATATAACTAATTACTTTTTTAAAGTAACGTGACCAACACTGCATACTATACAATGATTTATTGCTTGTCTTTGTTGAATAATAAAGAATATAAAGAATACCCGTACCACTCAAATTAGAAAACATTTTTATAAGCTAACTTTTGTAAATCAGGGCTGAAGTAAGGTGATAGTTTTGAACACTAGCTGGTTATGTACTTGCTCAAATATTGTTTTCAGGTAATTTTTAACCAAAAAAAAGTTACATACTGCAGCTTTAAATAAATGTGTTCATTCTCCAGTCGTGTGAGGCCATTGACACAGTTAAGCCTGTATAATCTACTGCTCTACAAACAGAGCACTGGTGTGCACACACACACACACACACAGACAGACAGACACAAACACACACAAACAGACACACACACCCGCGCACACAAACAGACACAGACAGACACAGACACACACACACACACGCATGCACACAAACAGACACACACACCCGCGCACACAAACAGACACACACACACAGACAGACACACACACACACACACACACACACACACAGACAGACACACAGACAGACACACAGACACAGTTACCTGTGTAATCTACTGCTCTACAAACAGAGCACTGGTGTGCAAACACACACACACACACACAAGACACACACACACACACAGACACACACACCCGCACACACAAACACACACACACACACAGACACAGACACACACACTTACAGACACAGACACAGACACACACACAGACACACAGACACACACACAGACACACAGACAGACACACACAGACAGAGACACAGACACAGACACAGTTAAGCCTGTGTAATCTACTGCTCTACAAACAGAGCACTGGTGTGCAAACACACACACACACACACACACACCACACACACAAACAGACAGACACACACACACACAGACACACACACACACACAGGTATGCTGCTCACACACATACCATAATCTTCTACACACATGAGTTGAGATTGAATCGTGGGTGTGTCAGGAATCCAAACTCAAACATTATCTGATCTTATTACACACACAAGTTTACCCTTCAGTGATGGCATGCATGAGAATCAGGAGCTAGAGATTCATAAAACAAACCTCTCTACAGAGAGAAATATGATTTAACGTCACCATAGTTATTTTATTTCTGTTTTTAAAATGGTTTTACACATTTCTCATTTTTACTTGAGGTTTTGAAAGAAAATAACTAAAACAAATAAATACAATAAAAAAATATATATAAACCTATTAAAAACAACACAATTATTCAAACTTTAACCAAAATTATGAGAACTATGAAAAAGGAAAAATACAACTAAAATCAAATCAATGATAATAAAACTAAAACTGCTCAACTTAATCAGTTTAAATGACAAAAAAAAGAATAAAAAATGTTTAAAAAACAAGGAAATTATAAACATAAAAAATCTCAGCATTAATAAGCTGCAAACAGTTTGTATCGAGTTTGTTTGATTATAATTTATAACTACTGCCAGCTTTCATGGCTTTATTCATGGCTAGACACAAGTGAAAACACAGAAAACATCATGAATAAATAGCAAAATGATATATGAACAGCAAAAAAATAGGGAATCTGGCCTCACTTCATTAAAAATATTCTCATAATAATAAACCGAGAAGTCTTTCTATTGAGTAAAACAGTAAAAATATGAGAAAAAGTACAAAAAAATAAACTTCTGATTAAAAGCACTGCTTAATATCTTTGCTTGATATAATTTAAAGCAGGTTTTTACATTAATTACCTGCTTGTGCTGGTGTTGTGCTCCATAACTTAACATCAAGATGTTCTGAACTGTTCACACATCACAACCGTGCTTGTTTCTGTATTCTAGCCTCTCAAACGTGAATCAAACACACACACACACACACACACACACACACATCAATCCATTCTATGTACAGCAGTTTGGCTCCTGTCAATAATCATGCGATTGTTTTCTTCAGGGTAAATTTGCCCGCTCAATATTATTTTAGCACACAGCACCTACAGTTTAGCAAGGTCAAACTGCTGACGCACGCTCACAGCATTTTTGGGCTTCTGTCTAGGTCAGCAGCACACTAGATGTTCAGAAACAGCCGGACCTGACATTTCTGTGCAACAAATGATCAATAACTCAAGTTTATGAAGTCTTGCATTTGTGCAGCTAAACAACAACAATCATCTCTTATTTCATAATCATATTCCACTCAGTCTGGTTCAGTTTCCTTCACTAACTTCTGCTTTTTTTCTGCTGATGCTCACATGTGCTAATATGAATCAAAAACCACTGACAACATGAAGAAAAAGCAGCTCAAAACATGTACTACGGTCATGGCGGAGCAACCGCTTAAAGAGAATCCTGCTGAGTTAGTTAATAGTTACTCAACATCTTTATGGGTCAAAGGCGAGACGTCTCCATTCTGGGGTTTACATCATTAAATGCAAGTAAAATGCCAACTGATCATACTAAATTGTATTATGTTATAAATAATTAAAAAACTTGATGCTGACAAATAGGTAAATCTTGAGTGAAACTGTGGTTTGAAGAAGAGTGGTTCATTGGTAACGATATAAAATGACAATTAATTAGTATTTTAGGGCTGAACTGATCACTAAAAGTCTTTTAATGGCATCTAATCACTATTTTTCTAAATACAGTATGCATGGCAATATATTTTAATGATATACTGCATCAACTATTGTTACACTGAATGACACTTTAGCAGGGTGTATTCTGTAAATCATGGTAAAAAGTCATTATTTTTTGCTCTGAATAAATAAATAAGGGGGGGGGGGGTGGAAAGCTGTTTTAACATTAGTTTTGATGACTGAAAACCCATCTGGCTGAATAACATCTAGAGATATAACGATTCAAATCGGTTGAGATGCTAAACCAATTAAATTACTGGTAGGAGTTTATATGAATATATGTCTGACGGGAAATTACTTTGAGCAAATTCTTTAGAAAAGTTTAGACGGTATTTTTTATTTTCATCTTGCTTCAGTATAATGCATATTAAAGTTCATAAGCTGTTTTGTTTACAGCGGGAACCAAGGAAACGCATGAAGCGCCACCTGCTGGTAGAGAGTGAATCTGCGTCTCATTCATGAAGATATTTTTATGTCTAGTTTCACAAAACAGAAGGTCAGACCATTCTATTCGAAATTATACAATTTAATTTAGATTAAAACTGCTCATGTATGCAGCATCTTTGTTTGGATGATGATTAAAATGCAGCGGTTGCCTCTCATTTTAAATAGAAAGAACACAGACAAAGCCTTATTTTGTTTATATGAAGAGATTCATTTTATTTGGGGCATGGTTTAAAATTTCTATTTAGTTTGTTATATACATTTACATTATATTTAAATTTTGTTATCTAGCAGAGGATGCTATCCAAAGTGACTTACAAATGAGGACAATAAAAGCAATCAAAACCAACAAAAGAGAAATAACGTGCAAGTGCTATATTAGTATATTATTATAGTGTTTCAATTTCACAAAGAAACATGCAGCATTTTGTCCAAGCAATAATAAGTCACATTTAATTTATAATTAGTCTTAAATCTCATTTTGTAAAACAAAATCGTGAATCGAATCATGAGTTGAATGAATCGTTACATCCCTAATAACAACACATATGACACAAATGCAACGTGCACTTGTAATGCATTGGTCTGTGTACTGGTGTGTGTGTGTGTGTACTGGTGTGTGTGTGTGTGTGATCCTCCCAACATTCCACAGATGCCTGGAATTCCCTGGTGTGACACTTGAGCAGGTTTAGAGAAGGACTGGACTGTAACACACACACACAACACACACACACACACACACACACACACACAGTCTCTGTGCTTTACAACAGTCTGCACAAAGCCATCATTCACCTGTCTCACCCTCACCTTGCTCGGAGTCATCTACTGACCCTTAACCAGCTGCAGTCAATGATCAACACATCTGTTACTGCTCTCTAATGACTATGACCCATTTCACACAGCTGTGAGAAAATCAAACAATAAGTCACTCAAGTCAGTGTGCCACTTGACACTAAAGCCCAAAACACACTGCACGATTTTAGCAATCCTATAAGATCACTGCATGTCACACAGTGCGACATGGATCTAATAAACTTGTCTACGACATGTGTAGACTGTACGATGATGACGCCTATTGACTTGTACGATACGACGCATGTTTCTATAGAAGAATAAAACATCATCAGCATGTGCTAGTGGTTACACAAAGAGCATTATAAATCACTTTAGCAGTTGTATTTTTAATGTGTGCTGAAAAAAGTAAGAAGCAGAGAAAGAGGAAGGAGCTTGAGGTAAGCAGTTTTATGTTTTAGCGCCATGTTGCATTTTCATTGGTTGGTCAGTAAACTTGGATCGTACCAGCAAACACACTGCGATGATCCTGCTGTATCGTATCGTATCATATCTTAGGTCGCAAGACCGTGACGACGGCCGTCTTTTGAACCTCTCTCACTGCAGGACCACCGATTAGGAGCCAGGATCACAGAAATCACTACGATAGTTTCACGATGACAATCTTTCGTCTGGGACAGCTGGAAATGTGTGCAGTGTGTTTAGGGCTTCAGTCAAAAGTGCCTATAAACCCTCTTAACCGTAGTAAAATATCTGTAACACAACAGCGATATGATAAAAACACAAATGTTCTATTAAGAACTACATTTATGAATAATAATCATTATTAAAAATAATTAATAAAACAAACATCATCATCATAGTTTAGTCTATTTTTAAACCAGCCCATAGACTGACCAAAGCGCTGTACATGAGCAAAGTACAATATAAAAAATACAATATATATAAAAATAAAACAACGTGAGCAGAGTACACAAATACCAAATATAAAACAGAAACAAAAAATATTACTATTATTCACATTTTCCAGTGTTAATACAAATAATAAAAATAACACTTATTTTGCACAGTATTTACACACACACACACACACACACACACCACAACCTGAGAATCCATGATCCATTAACAAGTCTTTCTGCCTGTTAATCAGCCAAGTGTGAATGGTTGTTGCCAAGTGCAGATAATGTCCTTAATATGCACTTAATAAAGAATTCAAATGATTTGTGATCATCACAGTTTGTACATGTAAGATATTTCACAATGACTTCTGATCACATAAAACTTGTAAAACTCAGCAAAAACAAGGACAAAATACTGACATGCTCTTCTAAAGACAAAAGTGAGTTTTCAACTCCTCAACACTTCCCCTTTAATAATAATATCACACACAAACGGTTTCCATTTCACAGAGCGCTTCATGAAAACACACGGCCAGGCCCTGAAACACAACACTGTCACACTTGTTTGCATGTCTTTACAGAGCCAGCCGGTGTAAAAATAAAACCGGTTCAGAGAGAGCATGTCACGTTCTCTTCCTCTTGACCTCCTGTTTCCCATCTACACACAGATCTGACTGACTGCAGATCCAAAAATAATCAGCACACAGGTGTTTATGTCCACAGACATATGCTGCATCTGCATGCCAATTCAAGAACTCATTAACTCATAATATAAAGAAAGAACAATATATAGAAGAACAGAAAAAAACCTTGCATAATAGTTTTGAAGTTCCATATTACTTCCACAATTGGTGATTACATAAAATGTATTTAGTTAATAATAAAAGATAATTAACTAACTATCCAAATATGCAGGCGCCAACAAATCTGAACATTGGATAAAGCCTGTTTCATAATGGTTTTATTTTATTTCCCCGCCATTTTCATCATTCTATCAATCAGAAAATACTGACTGAAATACTATAATTATCCAGAAAGAAGAGGAAAAAACATGTATCATGTTACAACACTCTTCTCACTTCATTTGACCTCAAGCGAAGTGTCTATTATGGCTACTTCACAAATCAGGTAACCAACTGGACCTCATCTACACACGCTACTGCTCCACTGACAACACTTTAGTTACTCCACTGCACACCTAAGACCACTTCCTCATCACTTCTAACCTCACACGAACTCCTGACATAGCACATACACTCCTCTGCAGGTCATCTTTCGGCGTAACCTACGCTCGCTCTCTCTCTCTCACCTATCCTCAATGGTTTCATCCTCTCAGTTTTCAGCACTGGACACAAACAGTGCTACTGACACTCTTTGCTCCACTCTAACATCTTGCTTAGATAACTTTTGCCCCCTCCCATCCAGACCAGCACGCATACACCATCTGTTCTCCGTGAACATCGCTCTAAACTCAGGGCTGCAGAGAGGAAATGGCACAAATCAAAAAACTCTACTGATCTTAGTGTGCATCAGTCACTCTCTTCCTTCTCTGCAAATGTCTCCACTGCTAAAATGACATACTACCACAACAAAATTAAACCACTGTTCTGACTCTCGCACACTTTTCAAAACTTTCTCTTCTCTGTCCTCCCCCCCCCCCTTCTCCTTCATCAACTCTTATATCTGATGACTATGCAATTTTCTTCACAAATAAATCAAGAGCCATCAGTGACCAATTCCTCACACCACAAACTGATGATAACTTCATAACGACAAATACACTCTCTCTCACCTACTTCTCTCCTCTCTCGGAGATGGAAGTTTCCAAACGTATCCTTTACAATCATCCCTCTACTTGTCCACTTGATCCTATCCCCACTCACCACCTTCAGGCCCTTTCTTCTTCAGTCATACCTGCACTTACTCACATTATCAACACCTCTCTTCACACTGGTACATCTCCCACAGCATTTAAGCAGGCTCGGGTAAGCCCACTGCTAAAATAACCCGCTCTAAATCCAGCACTTTTAGAAAACTACAGACCGGTATCTCTTCTTCCATTCATTGCAGACATTGGAGTGAGTTGTGTTCAACCATCTCTTTGTTTCTTGCACAGAACGACCTTCAGGACAACAAGCAATCTGGCTTCAAAAAAGGCCACTCAACTGAGACTGCCCTACTCTCGGTTACTGAGGCCCTGAGACTGTCAAGAACAGCTTCCAAATCCTCAGTACTCATCTTGCTGGATCGGTCTGCTGCTTTTGACACAGTTAACCACTAGATCCTGCTGTCCACCCTCAGAAAGATGGGCATCTCAGGAACAGTGCTCCTGTGGTTCGAGTCTTACCTCTCAGATAGGTCCTGTAGGGTGTCTTGGAGGGGTGAGGTTTCTAAGTCACAACTTCTTGCTACTGGGGTTCCTCAAGGCTCAGTGCTTGGACCACTTCTCTTCTCCATCTACATGTCGTCGTTAGGATCGGTCATTCAGAAGCATGGTTTTTCTTATCACTGCTATGCTGATGACACTCAACTCTCTTTCCAACCAGATGATCCGACGGACTGTCTGAGTGACATTTCTAGCTGGATGAAGGACCATCACCTTCAGCACAACCGTGCTAAGACAGAACTGCTCATTGTCTCAGCCAATCATTCCCTTCACCACAACTTCTCTATACAGCTGTGTTCGTCAACCATAACTCCTTCCAGGACAGCCAGGAGCCTCGGAGTTGTGATCGATGATCAGCTAAGCTTCACAGATATTGCTAGTATGGCCTGGTCTTGCAGATTTGTCTTATACAACATGAGGAAGATTAGACTCTTCCTGTCAGAGCAAGCCGCACAACTCCTTGTCCAAGCTCTTGTTCTCTCCAGAGTGGAGCTGACAGCCTGTTTTTAAATAAATAAGCCCAGTCGAGGCTTGTCCTATCTATCACACAGTTAAACAACTAACAATGACTTTAAAAGCTTTGTTAGCACGTTTGGTGCACGCGTCTCAGAGCTCTCGCGATCGGCGCACCAAACGCACTCTCTGGGCGCCAGGGCTCTGACAGCAGCTCCGGTGGATCTTAAGATGAATGCGAATCATTTCTCCTTCTCCGTCTCTGTCAGTGCATTAAACCTGTCATGATTATATCGGCAACTCTATGTCTCGTGCTGTTCCGTTCATTCAGCGCAGCTTTGAATGCGGTTGTGAATCCTGACAATGTAAAGGTGTCAGTGCGGTTATATATAGGCGGTTTGACGGTCGTTTGATAATATAATGCTCTATGAAGTGAAGTGATGTTGCCATACTAGCCTTTAACTTCTGCTCTTGAGTTTTGTTTGTGTTAAACGTGGCAGAAAAACAGTCTTAGGTAGAGATAACTGCAGGCTTGCGCAATGGCCGTGGCTAAAGGTGTGACACACCGACGCACTCCATGCTAATCGACATATTATTTTAGTCGACGTAATCGATGACGTCGACGAATCGCTGCAGCCCTAGACTGGACTATTGTAATGCTCTCTTGGCAGGCCTTCCCACATGTACTATAAAGCCTCTGCAACTGATCCAGAATGAAGCAGCCAGAGTGGTCTTTAATGAGCCGAAAAAAAGCTCACGTTACCCCTCTCTTGATCAGGTTACACTGGCTACCGTAACTGCTCGTATCAAATTCAAGGTACTGATGTGTGCCTACAAGATAACAACTGGCGCTGCACCAATATACCTAAACTCGCTAGTGCAAACTTATGCGCCCTCCAGAAGCTTGTGTTATGCAAGTGAACGACGCCTTGTGGAGCCATCCCAAATCGCTCAAGGACCTTTACCTGGACTGTGTCCAGCTCGTGGAATGACCTCCCGATCTCAAGTCGAACATCTGAGTCTTTAACATTTACAAAAAACAACTTAAGACATCTTTTTCGCCAGCACCTGACCAACTAATACTAACACTTACCTATTCTATCCTAAAAAATTAATTAAAAAAACTAATGGAGACTTGTCATGACACATGTATACTGTTGCTCTCTCGAAGGTCTGATTGCTTCTATTATTCTCCTCATTTGTACGTCGCTTTGGATAAAAGCATCTGCTAAATGATTAAATGTAATCAATAAATCAAGAGAAAAATTAACAAACCCCTCTATGAATAACCTTCAGAATATAGGAATAAAACTGTAAAATTTGGTATGTGTAAGTGTTTGCAAACTAACAGGCTTCACATTTATTAATTAAAATCTACAGATACAATCCGTTAATTAAAATAAAGTTGTATTTTGGATGTGTTTTTCCCCCACTAGTCTGAAACAACACGTCTCACATTACAACTCTCCACGATGAACGATCTTATGAGGAAATACTTTAAAATTAGTTTTGTAGACCAATAGTAAATAAGCAAATGTGTCCAATCTCTGGACTGAATTGAGAGTACTTTTCAAGAAACATTTTTAATTAAACAATACATTTTGAAAGAGATAGAATAAAAAAAAATTGGCAGTTTAGGTGTGTCTCCTTCTGCAGATGGAGCTGATGAGATACAACGAGGGACGAATTAGTGAGAAATTTCCCTGAGAGAGCTAATTCAATAACAGTCATGTGCTTCAGTCTCAAGAGAATATTAATATGAACTGCAACAGCCATTAGCATAATCATGCATTTTGAATCGGAATAGATTTACATATGGAAGACACACATGCATGCGGTGCATTGGGTTGGTTTTGTGTCCGCGGTCTCCTTCACAGGGACACGGCATGAGCTAATGACGAGCTGTCTGTGTTTGTGCACGGTCAGCTCAGAGAAAGCGTCTCTCCCTTCGGCCAGAAGCGCCGGACCCGTGTCAGTTCTCCCAGCGCGTGTGACCTCTGACACGCGGCAGTATTGAGCCACACATGGACCGAGAAACACTGCGGCCCAAGCAGAAAATATGCTATTCAGAAGCCATTCACAAATCAGAGATTTCTACAACATGATAAAAAAGATTACCTGTTTTGATTGAAAAGATTGCCTTGTTTTTCAAAAAATACTTGCTACTTAAAAACTGCATGTTTAATTCAATGCTTTGTTTCTTGGTGAAATTTCTTTGTTTTAATACCTAAAAAGATTTGTTTAAGAATAAATAAAGATTATCGAACCACATTTTACAAGAAAAAACTATTTTTGCTACTTAACTGCATTTATTAATGTTTAGTGTAGTTACTTTCTTTTTTGTAATTGCTTGTGAATTTTACTAGTAATACTGAACAAAAATTGTTTTAACAAAAATAAGATTATTATTGTAGCAGTTTTTTTCTAATTGATCCAATATTTAACTTTCTGTTTCTTTGTAATTATTTGTGAAAGTCATTTTCAAGGACAAAATTTAACACTATTATTATAAATTAATTTGCAAATAAAACAGACTATCTGAATAAGTTTTTAACATAATTGTTTTTGAATTGTAAATATTACAAGATTATTGCAGTAATTTTACAAGAAAATACTACTTTCAGTCTTCTAAATTCTAAGTGTTACTCTGCATTTCTTTGTAATTATTTGTGAAATGTACAAATAATTTCCAAGTTAAATTTTTTTTATTTGTCAATTTAACAGATTATCAGACTACGTTTTAAGTGTTAACTATTTTAAAAGACAAATAGGCCTACTATTTACACAACTATTCTTTCAGTGTACCCACAATCCCCTGCATTTAAACACTCAAACATGCTGTTTTTCTCTTTTTTGGCTGTAGCACTTCGAGTGAATCAGAATGGATGTGCTTAACGACTCGTTTGGTCTTTGGTGTCGTCTGACAGGTTCGTCTGGAAGGAAGGAAGGTGAAAGTAAAGCTGAGATCAGTGAGTGTTTTGATGCAATGATAAGCAGTAATGGATTATGAATAACACCGGTGTGGTGAACTCCTTATGAACCTGCGTTTCATAGTTCATCAAGCTTATTATCCTTAAAAGATCTGTTTGAGACACTAAGTACCAGATAAATAGTAACTGCTCATTTTACATAATCATCAGATGAGTCCTTTCTGTCTATACGGTTGGAATAAACAGCAAAAATGACCAGGGTCCACTTACAAACACTTAACGTTAAGACAACCTTTAGTTATAATTGTAAGGGTATTATCACTAAGGTTTTCTTAAATTAAGGGGTTTGATGCAACCAGTTGCAGACTTTGTGGTGACGACCAAACAAAAAAAAGTTACTATTAAACGACTGCTGCATTGAAGTCAGTTCTCATTAACTTCAGTCTGAACGCTGAATTACTGGCAGCTACGATCCCTCATTTCTCTTCTTCACTCAGTCATGTTTTCTGTTCCTTACGTCCGTCTCAAATCTCTCTCTCCTCTCTGACCGGCTTGATATTGGTGATTTTGGAGATTTCCCAGCGTAAAGCTCTGAGATCGTCCCGCTGCGGGCCGTCAGAGATTACAGATCACCAGGGTCTCCATGTGCACGAATCTATCACATTTATTCAACATACAATCCAGAACATTCAGCTAATACACTGAACAGAAACGTGCACAAACAAGCATGCACAATTATTATATTTATCCACAGGAGGAACTGGCAAGCTCGTTAAGAAAATAGGGATGCATCCACAAAAAAAATAATAATAATATATATATATATATATATATACGTATGCTCATATAATTTTTTACAAAATTGTGAATAAATAAAGTACATGTTATTGTTTTTGAGAGAAAAAAACAATCAAACCAATAACTGTTTATTATTAAAAGTACAAATGTATAACACAAAATAAGTTAATACTTAAAAATATACAAACAAAAGCATAAATAAATAATAAAATAAGCCCTACTATTATGTGCTTTGAATATTTAGGGGGACAAAAAAATAAACAAACAATATATATTTACATGGAACTATACACTAAAAAATGTAATTAATAAATAAATGCAAATTAAAAAAATTATGCAAAATATAAAAATTAAATTCAGAAAATTGGTGAATTTCACAAACTATTACAGAGAAACAGCAAGTAACATTAATTTAACATGACATTTTCTTGTAAAACATACTCCAATGATCTTTGTTTTATGTCCCACTTGGATTATGTATTTATTTTATTTTAACTGAGTTAAGGAAAACTTAAAGGACTAACCCGTGTTCCAACATTCAAACAAAACAAACGGTCACAACTAAACACTGGTAATAACCAGTTTCAATCATCTGAATGCTGGTTATGCTGGTTGGTGAAATAGGTCGTATATTTCTGGGCTGTCGCTAATATATTATTCATGAGACACTCCTTAGCTCCACCCACAATGCCATGGAAACAAAGAGCCACACCAACAGCTGAAGATGAAGCTATATAAAACCACAAAGAAATGCAAGAAACATCTATTAGGACATTTACAATGAAGATCTTCTGCTCACCAAAGCTGCATTTATTTGATCAGAATTCCATAAAACTATTTGTTATTTGAATATATTTTAATCTGCAATTTATTCATTTAATGCAAAGCTGAATTTTTAGCGTCAATACTCCAGTGGCACATGTTCCTTCAGAAATCATTTTAATGTGTTTTTCTTCTATATAAGCATTAGCAAGACACAAGAATGACCCGCACAGTTTACATAATAACATGCCGGTTGATCAATCTCTCCAATTACATTCACGCCAGCAGCCATTGATTCGGTTTCTGCCTCTGAATCCGTCAGGAAGAGTGGGGGGGGGGGTTTTGTGACTCAGCGATCCTCACACACACACACACACACACACACACGGTTTTATTTACACCTTCACTGGAGCAGAAGTCTCAAATCACTGAACGACCATCTCTTCCATGTAAACAATCTGACACACAAATAAAAGAAGCTCCTGCAATGTATCTCATATAAAAACCCTCCTCCTTTCACTTCCTCGTGCAGATTACGAGTATGACACAGTTTATGAGCTATATCAGTGTGTAGATGATAAAACCTAATGCTGAACTGCCCATGAATCACGCGAGGGAACTTCAGTAGAAGCAATAAACTAACAAAACCGGATGAGTCCAGTTGGCTGACCTACTATGTGACCCGGCTGCAAGGATTTCTAGCATAAAACATTCAAATAAGTCATTCAAAAACAATGCAAATTCATTCATAAAGCTCACCTGTGAAGTGTAACTCAATGCTGATCTCTGAACGGCCTGTGCTCGGATACATGACAGAGGCAAAACATTACAATGAGGGCCCATTAGTTAATGCATTGGCTAAGATTAAGTAATAATGAGCAATACATTTGTAGCAGCATGTATTAACTGATTACTGGCAGACCATATTAGATCAAGGTACATTAAAGGCAGGGTATGTAATTTTCAAAAACATTGTAGAAAACAGAGTCGGGCCGAGTCCCAGAACAAGCTCGTAGCCAATCAGCAGTAAGGGGCGTGTCTACTCATGACGTGGAGGAGAGAGCGTTTCGTGAACAGCCGAGCCGAGTGACAGAAAGATAGAGATGGCGGATAAAAAACAAAAGAGGGAAACGTCTGTGGAACGATAAGGCAAGAAGGATCCGTGTAAATATCGGATCAGCTTCCCAGCGCTGGAGAGAACTCAAGGAGCGGAAGGCTTGCGATCGGATGCCGAGGTCCAAAATTTGCGTACTTGGTATGAGAAACACGCGACCTAACGTTACGTCACCAGACTATTTCCCTAATCTTCTCGGTACTTTAGACCGCGGTGGAAAAGCGGTTTATGTTTCACAGAACTAATCGTTGCCTGGGTTGCATAGGCTACGTAGGCCTATATGTGGAGCGGATCTATCAAAATAGGGGCGACACCCTTTTGGGGTAGGGGCGTGTTTGTTTTGGTGATTTCAAATATCAACATTGGCTTCCAGAAATTGCTTACCCTGCCTTTAAGAAAATAGTTCACCCAAAAATGAAAACTTGCTGAAAATGTGCTCAACCTAAGGCCATCTAAGATTTTCGTTTATGAAAACAGATTTAGAGAAATGTAGCATTGCATCTCTTGCTCAGCAACGGTGGATCCTCTGCAGTGAATGGGTGCCGTCAGAATGGAGAGTCCAAACAGCTGTTAAAAAAATCACAATAATCCACAACACCTCATTCTGACGGCACCCATTCACTGCAGAGGATCCACCGGTGAGCAAGTGATGCAATGCTACATTTCTCCAAATCTGATGAAGAAACAAACTCACCTACATCTAAAATATACAAATAAGATGCCTGAGAAACATCTGTATGTCTAAAGCCTTTAACTTAATGCACAACTAACAACATGATGAAAAAATAAGATGCAAAAATAAAGACAATCAAGCGTCAGACAAAGCATAATAGTGCTTACTACATCATGGGTCACGGGTCTGTTCTGCAGACAGGAGGGGAAATCAATGCTAAATTAAAATAATAAAATGCTACTAATCATGTAATCGTGCATAACTAGGATAGCAAAATCTCTACTTTAATAAAAGGAAGGAAATGCTCTTCCTGCATCTTAAATATCTAGCATGTGCTAAATCAAACTCAGCATGTAAGTGCAAATTAATCTGTCACTAAGCAGAAGTCAAATTAGACCGATGCAGCATGGAAAGACGGTTTGATGTTTTCTCAATCAAAAACAAAAAGTCCTTAACATCTTTCTACTCTGAATATTATGACAAAGCACAAAAAAAGAAACAGGCCATAGATATATTTAAAGTTTATTGAACAAACCATCTAAAATTATTAAAAAAAAGTCTAAATGTACAAGATGTTTATCTTGATATCTATACAATGTGTTGCAGAACCTGAGAGCAGTAATTTATAAAGCATACAAACTGAGCTGAATGCATGACAAGGAAGACAACACCAATAAACAAAGGCAGTAAGAGTAGACATGAATGTATTGCACAAAGCAGTTGACAGGTTTTTGGCACAAATTGCATGCATACCAATATGAAGAGCATACGACTAAATATGTGAGCATGTATAAATGTGTGTGTGTGTGTGTGTGTGTGTGTGTGTGTCCTGTAATCCTCTGATGCTTGTGTCACATCTAAATCCTCAGCAGGATGGATCATACATGATTCAGCTCAAACATACAACAAACTCCACAGAAAGGATGAATTATGACAAACTGATGGACAGAAAGCGGTTCTTATCTCATCTGATGCCTTTGCTATGATCTCCGTAGAAACTTATTCTGCTCAAATATACATCTGAATCATCCACTGATTAACCAAGCCTGTCAGTCAAATATAGGAAATGCTGAATAATTAATAGTCCTGGTCAATACATCAATATCATATATTGTGTGGTCATATATTGTGCGACAGGCCACACATACACAATCATGGACAACTATAGTAACGTTAACGGCTCACATACAGAATCAAAAACAACAGTTTCATGCTTGAACTGATCTGAAATCAGCAGCAGGTCTGATAGATCGACAGTAACATCATCTTAATCAATCAATCTGATCAGAAGTATGACAAATCAACGAAATCAGAGATTTTAACACACTTACACAAGTTTCACAAGGAGTTAGCCTGTCAAACCAGCTGCTCATAAACACAGACTCAGACAGACAGGCAAATAAATAAATAAATAAGACAGGCAGACAGAAATAAATAAATTAACAGACAGACAGACAAATTAATAAATAAATAAATGAGCAGGCAGACAGACAGACAGCTCAGTCACTTCACCAGTGTCACTGAACCACGCGAGCCGCCCTCAGCGCGCACAAATTCCCGCGCCACTCTTTCTACGGATCAACTTAATCATACAATCGAGTTAACAGACTTTAATAAGTTTATTCTCACCGTTTCTGTTGATTTCCGAGAGTTTTCGGTTCTTGTGTCGGTATCGCGGCCTCTGGCTGATCCACCCTGCGCTCTTCACTGACCGCACACACTCGTCACCGCCTTCTGACACTCTCAACCAATCGCAGGCCAAAGATGTCAGACGGACAGTCGTGTCAGCCAATCACGGCGCGGATGGAGCGTCTCCGCGTCTGATGCCGCCTGTCCAACTGGCGCACTTTTTGATCGACACACGGCGCGTGCAATCAGTGAGTTTGACTCCTTATACGGGCCAATGGCGAGCCAATGAAAATGAATACAATACAAATCTTACTTTCACTCCACTGACGATGTTTATTTATTTATTTTATTTTATTGTTTTAAATATATGTTCAGTAATTTATTGCAAATGCATAAATCCTAAATAATTTTAAAAGATTTTCGTATATAATAGAATTTATTATATTACATTTAAAGTTAAATTTGGTCTCATGAATGTGAAATATTAATTTAAAAAACTAAGAAATATCTGTAATATTGTTTGCATAACTAAACAATACCCAGATCACTGCATGAAGAATTCAACTAAAACCACTGCTGAGGATTCTCGGATGATTAAATATCTCCATCTAGTGGCCAAGTTGAATTTATTTGATAGAATTTCAAGCCTGTATGTTAGTTTGCTCTCTGATTTATGAGTCTCTATAAATACAATTTGTTTAATAATGCATTTGGTATATGATTATCAACACAAAGATGAGAGCATAATCCACTTGATTATTAAAAATGACTGCATCTGACTGTTTAAAAGATGCATTTAATAACCGCAAATGTATCATTACCGTAAGGTTTATTAGATAACTTTGATTGATTTAATTGCAGCATTAACTAACAATGAGCAATGCATTTGTTCAATTACTTATCATCTGTGTTAATGTTAATTAAAGTAGTTACTTACCTCCAAAGATCAGTTTCAGAAGTGAAGCATTTTCATAAAGGATCTATCTGTCTGTCTGTCTGTCTGTCTGTCTGTCTGTCTGTCTGTCTGTCTGTCTGTCTGTCTGTCTGTCTGTCTGTCTGTCTGTCTGTCTGTGTGTGTGTGTCTGTGTGTGTGTGTGTGTGTCTGTCTGTGTCTGTGTGTGTGTGTGTGTGTGTGTGTGTGTGTGTGTGTGTGTGTGTGTGTGTGTGTGTGTGTGTGTGTGTGTGTGTGTGTGTGTGTGTGTGTGTGCTGTCTGTGTGTGTGTGTGTGTCTGTGTCTGTGTCTGTGTGTGTGTTGTGTCTGTGTGTGTGTGTGTCTGTCTGTCTGTCTGTCTGTCTGTGTGTCTGTGTCTGTGTGTGTGTGTCTGTGTGTGTGTCTGTCTGTCTGTCTGTCTGTCTGTCTGTCTGTCTGTCTGTCTCTCTCTATCCATCGATCCATCCATTGAACCATCTAATTTATAAAATTTTCAAATAATATCAAAATAATATATAATTAAAAGTCATTTCAGTGGTTTTCAAAGAAGTTTATTGAAATAAATATTTTGAAACTTTATAAAGTCAAGCGTTTATAATGCTAGCACACAATCAAGTCTTTCTGACGTCTGTCTGATCTCGTCAGCTCATTTCAACAGGTTTCCAGAGCTCAGTAACGTAAGCACACGCTGGAAGAACATGACACGACTCTCCGTGAGCTGGAAGAACAGAGCTTCAGTCGACTGATCAAATGTGCAATCTGTCTTTCTGATATTAGATAATAACTGATATACTTACATCATTATTAACAGAGATATTCACATGTTTATTTAAAAAAAGAAAAAAGGTCAAACATGTTTATTTTCCTCTACAGTATTTCTCTTTTGTATTTATTTTCTGCATTTCGAAGCATGCCAAGGAAATGCGATTCTGCATAGTGTCGGCTATAGGGATGCCAAGAATTCATTTCTTTACAAGACTTCATTATGTACAGCAAAATCAGGAAGGAGAAAAAGAGCAATCCAGTGTAAACGAATAAGCAAAATCAATTAAAACCCAACAGATTGAACAATATGTACATACACGAATCGTGATTGGAAGCTGACGCACCGGTAAAGCCTGTTTAATAGTATAATCGCATGGATTTGGGTGCGTTTGGCCGGTTTTTATATGATCTGTGTCTAAAGTTGACGACATAAATGCCCTTGGCTTCAAATCCCTGTAAATAGACGTAAAGAGAGCAGAGATCCTCCTCTTTAGTAAGAGACGGTGTAAAGTGCACAGCGGAGAAAAACACACACTACACACACACAAAACCCATTCAGCAGGACAGATCACCATCCAGTGATGTGGAGAATAATCCCAGAATGAAACACAATAATCTGGTTATATAACCTCCATTAATTACTGAATCAAGCAGGCGGCATGTCTGCGCTCACAGTCACCTGACGCAGATTAAGAGCAAACCTGGATTACTAACAAACAAGTATAACTCAAACCAAAGGACTTCATGTGTCAGAGATGTCTCCAACTTTACCAACAAAATACTAGAGCCGTGTGAGGGTGAATCTCACTAAAAAGAATTTATGAAAAATGTCCCCAAAAATTCCCTGATGCTATTGTCCCTTAAATAAATAAATAATTTAGATAGAGAGAGATAGATAGATATTCATTAAAGCAATATTTGTTCGCTTTAATTTATGATGGTTTAAAAATTGCAATAATGAATAATGAATTGCAATCTAAAGTGAGTCATCACTGAGAATAATACGAACTAGAAAAATCCTAAAAATAGATTTTGTAGTTTTTATGCCAATATATCTTTTTGTTGATATTGGGGTAAATTTGACCTGATGTGTTATTGTGAGATTCACCCGTATATGACGGTTAAAAAGACTCATATACACAGAATTTATAGAGACAACAATAATCATAATAACAATGAAATGAATAACAAATATGAAGTACATAAACATGTGCAAACTCCTTCACTAATCAAAGTAAACATGACGATTGTTAATTAATGCAGTAGTGTTGAACAGTTCTTTCACACTGACACAGACTAAACCGACCGTCCTTATGTTCAGTTTACCAGTTTAATTCAAATTAGATATAATATTTGGTATGAACAAAACATAAATCACAATTAAAAACCTCAGAGGCAGAACGATACAATCGTGGGCTGATGCACAACACGTTCTCATGCTAATATGTCTTCCTTCCTCAAGAATGCTTCTATTAAATATTATAGTCATTTAAATATAATAATGCTAAGTCTGATATCAAATAAATGGCTAAATATTAAAAGTGTTTATTATCGCATGCTTAAGAGCTTATATAAAGTTATTTTTTCATTGGTCAACAGTCAATGGAAAAACCAAAAACCAATTCATTTTCAAGTTCAAGAGCTCATAAATGTACCAAATAATAATTAATAATCCCGTGACTGTGGCTGCAGGCCGTAAACACCACAGACGATGAGGAAAAACCAACGAAAAACATTTGGTCCAACCCAATCTTCAATATTTGGTTTCGTTTGTGGTTTAAAGGATTCGGTATTGCTAAAGCTAGTGTGTTTTAACTACAAAAACCACGTCAGGTTGAAAGAGAAAGCTGAAAAACAAACCAACGCAAGCCAAGCGGGACGTGACACGCGATCAACACTTTGCATATTGTTCGTCCGGTGTCACAACACATGATATGCTTCATCAGCTTTAAACACCCGCCAATCACCTCCTCCGGCCAATCCAGTGTGCTTGGGCGGGGCCTGAGGCTCCGCCTCCTTCATCGACGCACAATGACAGGACAGACACACAGAACACATCAGGTTATTATTATTAGAAGGGTTTTCTTCTGTTAGGCCAGCTAACACTAACGAGTTCAGTCAGTCTTGGAAGCGCCGCAGACGTGAAGATAAAGATCGAGAGAGTCTGGAAAATTCAGTGCAAGACATAATGGCTACTTGAAATGAGTAAGAATCATCATTATTCGTTTAGGGATATCCAATACTGGACGACAGCAGTAAAGACGCCTCCAGTGAATCTCAGAACCTCCGCAGTGTGAGACCAGAGCCAGGTTTGGGTCCGGTTTGTCCTCTGGTCTGGCGGTGGTCTCTCTAGCTCCCGTGTTTCTGTGGCGTCTGTGAGCTCAGCGACGGGTGTGGCTCCTGTAGGGAGAAGCGCCGGTGGATGTCGGGGTCGGGGTCGGGCTCCAGCTCCAGTCGGGTCCCGAGGCTGGGGAATCCGGGTCGAGGAGCGGCGCTGACCGCTGGATGGAGCTCGGCGGAGCTGCTGAGAAACTCACAGGACTGGAGGAGAAAACAGAGCAGAGACACAAACATTAGCAGCAGAACTATAGTAGCTCCTATTAGCTGTTCAGACAACACTTTACATAGAATCAAAGATCAAATAAAAACTTCATATATACTACAAAAAAACAACAACAAATATATTTATATTAGTGCTGTCAATCAATAAAAAAAATAACTAATTAACTAATTTCTGAAATTAATCGTGATTAATCCCACCTAACATTATAGTTTTTAAATATACTTTTATATTGCAATAATTTCACATTCAATATTCAAATTAATATACAAACAACGTATTTTTTATATTTGTTTAATGTAATATTTTGTATGACTGAAGGCCAGCATCACTGATATTAAGTGATACTGATTTCACCTATTAAAACAATTCCCCTAATATTTAACCATTGATTATAACCATTAAACATTACATTATAATTAAGAGATATCAATTTGAACATTTATTAGACTTTAAAAATAACTTCTAATTTAAGTGAACTTAAAACAATCTTCACATAAACCCATTATAATAAATGTTATCCTTCAGCAGAAATATACAGAAACTGAATAAAGTTATCAAACACTAAATTCTAAACTGAACACAGATGAATACGTACAGCTATATAAATGTTTCTGATTTCCTCTGTTCTTTTATTGTTGATGAACAGTCATCACCGCTGCTGTTATCAGGTTGTTTTTGGCTGATATTATTTAAGAGCTGTCGCTGCTGAACGTGACGCGGATCTGACACGCTTCATATTTTCTCTCAACTCTTCTTTTCTGACCCGCTTCAGTTCGGACCCATTTCAGTCTCTACTAACGATCTGACGAGTTGAATCGGTGTGTTAGATGAGGGAGAACCATTTCAGTACATGTTCCTAATATAACTCCTATATATATATATATATACATATTACATGCACGCACAGTTTTGAGGCAGCTTTAATCGCCTTTTTGGTAACTTCATGTCTTAACTGACCACGACATTGTATGCACGTAGTTTCTTTCGTGATTTGATATTAAATGATACAGGCTACAGCGCGCCGGCAGATCACAGGACCGTTTCTGCGCTTGTTTGTCTCGCGCCTGACGCTGAAGTGAAGCTTGTCGTTTTTTTCCTTGACAGAATCAGCAGTTATGAGTGGGGGGGCCAACCCTAGCCCCGCCCTGCGTTAACGCCATTAAATCATTTTAACGCGTTAAACTGGAAAAATGTATCGCTTGTGTTAACGAGCTAATTTTGACAGCACTAATATATATACAAATTACTAAAAATATTTGAATATTTATAATATTATGAATATTTTAATTATAGATTAGTTTAATACGAAATGTATAACATTTATAATTTAATATTAAATATTATATTTTACTTCTATATATTGCACACACACACACACACACACACACACACACACACACACACACACACACACACACACACACACACACACACACACACACACACACACACACACACACACACACACACACACACACACATCACATGGATTTAAAATGCAAAAACAAACAAATACAAAATATTTAATATAGATGATATAGAATTAATTGTAAATGTTTTTGGTTTATTTAAATAATTTCTTCAAGGCCTTTATTATGTGGTAGCAGCTTCTGATGGACTAGATACAAAGAAACCGAGTAGTATGTATATATATTTCACTTTAATGGCAAAGAAAATCATCTATTTATTGGCATTAAAGTGAAATTACTAAACCTACACATAGGAGCCTGATAAAAATGCTCATTTTAGAAGAACATTTCAAATGGCACTTTATATATATTTAATAATTGTAATAATTTGGCCATGAGATGGTAGCACCTCCTGATGGACTGAATAGAATGACATAAAACTATGACTAGTAAACAGTTTAGAAGTAAAATAATGTATGCAATGGACAATTTGTGTTGTATAATATGCTAATGTATTGTCTAAAATTGATCCAGTATGGTGTGAGCAGTAACTATGATCATGTGTTACCTGTGAGAGAGACGCCGGTGTTTTGGACTCCTGCGGCGTGACGGGCTGCACGAGGATCTCGGGGAACATGGACGCTTGCGGCGGGGAGGAAACGCTGCTGTAGGACGGAGGAACCAGCATCATCTGCCTCTGCAGGAGCTGCATGATCGCGCCGATATCTGTCGACATGCGGCTCTCCAGTCTGAACACACACACACGCACGCACGCACGCACGCACGCACACGCACGCACGCACGCACGCACGCACGGACGCACACACACACACACACACACACACACACACACACACACACACACACACACACACACACACACACACACACACACACACACACACACACACACACACACACACACACACACACACACACACACACACACACACACACACACACACACGTGGGTTATTAAGAAAACAGTTATGTGCACAGCTAGATTTGCAATTCAATTCATTCCTATACTCATAGGTGGCGCTGTCGGGCTTTTAAAGGGACAGTTCACCCAAAAATATTAATTCTGTCATCATTTATTCACCCTCAAGTAGATCCAAACCTGTATGCATTTCTTTATTCCGCCGAACACAAAGGAAGATATTTTGAAGAAAGTTTGTAACCAGGCTGTTTTGGGGCACCATTGACTTCCATAGTATGAAAAAAAAATACTATGGTGTCAATGGTGCCCCAGAACTGCAGAACAAAGACATTCATACAGGTTTGGAACTACTTGAGGGTGAGTAAATGATGACTTTTTTAATTTTAATTTTTTGGTGACCTATCCCTTTAATGCAACTCCATTCCAAGCCTGTGACAGGTGTTCTGAGACCTGTTGAGCTGTTTCTGCAGCAGCTCCAGTCTGCTCTCCATCTGGCTGCGCTGCTGGCGGCTGATGCTGCGCAGGGGGATGCTGGGATGCTGCGAGGGCGACGGGAGATTACAGCGGGGCACCTCCTGATACTGCCTCCCCCGACTGTCACCCCAAAAACTGAAGATATTAGACACACCTGAGAATGCACCTGAGAATGCACACACAACACACACACATTACTAACATACAGCATGATTTATAACATTTATATTTCTAAGTACTCTTGTTTAAATGATATTCATATTAATTCATAGTATTACCATTTCTTTTATTTGACGATTGTTTCAATTATTATTACTATTATTATTTTATATATTTATTTTATTTTTATTTTAATATATTATATTATATTTTTGTGTTTTTGTTTGTTTGATTGCTTGTTGTGTTGCCCTTTGCTGTCGTCTTGGCCAGGACACTCTTGCAAAATATTATATTAGTTATATAAATAATACAAATATATATAATAATGTTTAAATGTTATGTCAATTGAGTCTTTTATTTCGAGGAATACATTTAATCAAAATGCATAAAAACAACATTATGTCAATCAAATCTTGGTAAAAATGTAACAAACTAAAGTTGTATTAAGAGGCGATCACATCTAAAAAACAAAACAAAAGGCTCGGTCTTTGATATAATGCTTTGTGTTTTTATCAAATACAAATAAAAATCCTAATATTCAACATTAAACAGTTTTATTTTCATATTATAACATACACAATATTATGAAAATATTTTTTTATATAATATAATATAATTTTTCTATATGATATACAACTTTATATTATAACATTTAAATTCTGAATATTTCTAATATTATTATTTCAATGTTTTGAGCTTTTTTAAATACTTGTTTTAATACTATGGAGGTTTCCTGTAGTCATTCTGTCACCTGATAGGGCGTTGCACGTGTTTCCTGTTTTGGGACCGCCCTCTCCCTCAGTCACATCCATGAGCGTGGTGGGAGGGGTGGGGCATGTGTGCACAGGCTCCTCCCCCTCATCACCACTGGAGTGGGAGGAGACAGAATCGCGGGGCTCCTCCCACCCCGGTTTGAGTTCGTTCTGGTTACTAGCTGCTTGTTTTCTGCCTCTCCGGACGGGTTTCTGACTCTGCTTGATCTCTCCAGCATCGACATCATCTGGAGAAACAAACATGGACATGCAAAACAGCTCCACTGTCTGTATATATCATCTGTAAATAGTGTGTTTCAGAGTATTAAACGACAGGATAAATCCAGACTGAACATCAATTATAAGGAAAACCTGTTTCTGTCCGTCGTCGGAATGAAAGTTTTCTCCTCCGCAGTTTGTTGAATCCGACGCAGTCTGAATCATCGCTGCTGGGAGATCCGGGAATCATGTTTGTCTGTAAGGGAACATGAATTCTGTGTTTTTGCTCCATTCAGGTGAAAGATTATGTGTATGTTACATATCTGTATCTGTCTTACAGACATAACTTTAGCAGAGAAGCTAGGACTCTTCTAAGGGTTAAGATTGTTTGAAGGATGACATGCTAACATCGCTGCTGTAGATGAATTCTTCTCCCCACAAGAACTTTGCTCAAGCTTACTTATTTTATCTAGTACACCGGCGAGCCACCGAACCACTGCTCGGCCAAACTCGAACACAATGAAAGCTCTTCCCAGTGAGCGTGACTCACGTCTCTGAGGTTAAAGGTGATCTCCAGGTTGCTCCAGAAGTGATCAGAGAACTCCGGGTACATATCCAGCACCTCCAGCACGTCGTCTCGGTGGATCTTATGGAGGTCGCAGTACGTCAGCGCCCTCACGTCTGCGTTAGATTTCCCAGGCCGCGCGTACAGGTTGATGGGCTCACCGAATATATCATTCTTCCCTAGGAAGCACACAATATCACCGTCAGACACATCCACAAACAATCAGAGTAACAGAGATGTAGGGGTGACCCCGGATAGTCGAAGATTCGATGCTTCGACAGGAGGAGCCTGATTCCATACCAATCTCACTGTCGAATATTCGTGCTATTGCGGCTATATAGGGGGTTTCTCCCGATAAGTTAATATACAGCCTATTATGATAATACTGTAAATAATAAGAAAGTTTTAAATAAATATTTTAACATGTATGAATAAATCCAACCACCTTTATAGACGGTTTCAAAGGCAACAACATAAACAAACGTTACTGCGCATGCACGTGTTTGTGGCCCTAACTTATCTTCCGGTAGACGTCCAAATAGAATCAATAACAACAGCTAAGTCCCTCTGGAGGAGATTATTTTTTATAACAAGCAAAATATGTTTGCTTCGTTAATCAGACGGACTGAGATGCAGCGATAACTACTTGGACGGACTGATTAAAAATGTAAATTCGCTCTCTGCCAGCAGGAGACGCTTAAAAGCGGGAGAAATAACGTTAACGTTAGAGGTTTGCGCCCGGTAACGGCTGTAAACTGAGCTTACAAACGCTGCTTTATCAGACATATAACATGCAAGATGAAATTAAAACATTTTCTAAAGACAGTGTTCCTTCAGACATACAGTGATATATCTCGTTATGATTTTTAAACGTGCATTACGTGCTCATGTTTATTCAACAAAGCCTTTTGGAAAAGTTTTGATATTGTGGTGGGTCACCACAAATAAATGTATGTATGTGAAACACATCCCACAGCACAACAACCTGAGCCCAACTTCATTACTCATCACTTTAACTGTGTTTGTAGCCGGCGCCGCTAACAGCCCGATATACAAACACAGACCGGAAGTTACCTTCAGTCCGGGCGCATGCGCACGATCAAACCGTCTATAGATTTAAGTTACACTTTCCATAATCCGTGACTGACAGAGGATCTTGGCGGCAGGGATTTATAACTTTAACAAGACTCAAACTGACACAGGCAGAGTTAAAGACTGGATTTTGTCGATCTGGTAGGGTACAAGTGATTTCAAAACATTTCAGCCGGTTTATATTTATCCTGTATGAGATGCATTTGGTTGAGTTACGCTGCAGTAAAGCGCTTCATTGTTCTTTGATTATCTCTTCAGCGTGCACAAACAACAATGTAGAATATTGTCATACACATAACATTATAATGAGAACACATAATAAAACGCGGTGAATTTTCAGAGTTTAGTTGCCGTGTGAAGAACGCGTCCACAAAAGGAGTTGATTCACAGCGTAGTGTGTTCTATATGAGAGAAATGATGAGTTAAATCCCATTGATTAAAAACTTGCTATCACATGCTTCACTCTGCTGGTCATCTTCAGCACGCGCAGCTCAAAACAGAAATGCAGAACATTAATAACTACTGTCATATATAATGAGAGCACTATTGTAAAACATGTGAATTCTTAGGGTTCCGCTGATGTTTAATGTTAACTTTGTAAAACATTATTTTTGTATCCGTTACACATTTTCCCCTGTGTGTTAACATCAGTAATTATGACTGTCTCTTGGTTATGTATTTTGCCCCGCCCCAAAATATATGATTTGACTATCAGTCGACTATCGACAAGATTGGACAATTCTGATTCTCCTTCGTCGAGGAGAGATGTATACATTTATTTTGTTTAATTTTATAATGTGTGTGCAGGAAGATTATTGCCTATATTTTGGTGTAATTGTTAGCCCTTCTGGCAAATGTAAACAATGCAACTCGATTCGGCTGATAACCCTTTTTATCCCATAATATTTGACTTCTACATCACAGTGAAAGCAACATGCTGCTTAGAATTCAGTTTATCCTTAATGCACCAACAGTTTTATTCATCTATGTTTGAGCATTTTAATACTTAGCTTTTAAGGCATTACATTGAATTTCTTCATTCAATTAACTGTGATTTATTGATCATTTATTTATTATGATATATAAAGGACAGGAAAACAGTGTACCTGCAATTTTGTTTACGCTTGTGCATTTTAATGCTTTACTTTTATGCATTAAATTTGTTTTAATCATTACATCATTTTTTACATTTTGTAAACATTTAATAATTTATTTTATGATTTTTTAATGATACACATAGGACATGAAAAACAAACAAACAATTCAATACATAATATAAACTAAATAAATAAAATAAATACACACATATGTTGGTATAGCTTCAGAAGACGTGGACTGTCACCCATGAGTGATAAGAACTATTTTAATAGTGTTTTTTATTTTTCTATTTGGAGCTTGACCGTCACTAGTCACTGAATGATTTCAGAGAACAGCTGTGATGTTCTGCAAAACATCTGCTTTTGTTTTCCAACAAGAAGAAATGCATTCATGCAGGACAATCATGAGGGTGAGTGAATGATTTTGGGGTGATTATTCCTTGAAGTGTGTGTTTACAGATGAAATCCTGTAGGTGGCACTGCAGGATAAACACAATCTGTCAAACTGACCTTACAGTACAAACTAAGGCCCTGTCCCAAATGGAACACTTCATGAGCACTTGCGGTTTTACGGACTAGCAATGGCCGCTGCGTGCGCGTGTCCATTAAGTCCACGAGACCGTAGTGTGTCCCATTCCTCATTTTAGCGTTCAGAAGGGTGCTCGCGAGCGCCCCCTTTGCGGCCATTATGCGCCCTCGATCCGCACTTCTGCCGAGCCCGCACTGGGGCGAGCTACGCAGCAGACTTTTATCCGACAGTCAAAGCGGCATTACGTCACGAAAGTGCAGGACTCAGAGGAAGACCGCGAGGGTTTAGGGTGCCATTTGGGACAGGGCCTAACTGTGGATATACAGCTAGCTAGCATGGCTTAAATAGGATGCACCACAGAAAACAGATCCAAGTTGCTTCAAATTAAGGGCCATTTTTTTTTAATAGGCACTTAAGATATTATGTCTTGTTTTCTAAAATAAATATATTATATCCAAATTGTGTTAATTTTTGCTTAAAACACGTACAAATATCTGCCAATGGAGTAAGAAAAATTATCTTGTTTAGTCCTTTAAATTAAGATTATTTTTCTTACCCCACTGGCAGATATTTGTTCTTGTTTTAAGCAAAAATTAACACAATTTGGATAATATTTTCAGAAAACAAGACTTATAATATCTTAATTAATTTTACTTGTCAAGTAAATGCATCTTAATTCAAGAATTTGTAGATATTTATACTAGAAAACAAGACAAAAATACTAAGGCAGAACTATTTCTATTTGTATCTAGTATATAACTATACTATTTGCAGTGCAGCACAAAAAGGCGGTTTGCGTTTTATGTGTTTTCTGTAGTATAAGAGACCCTGGAGGATCTTTTGAACACCTACCTAAGATAGCCACCACGACATCTCCACGTAAGATCTCGATGGAGCCGCGGGAGATGAAGTAGAGCGCGGTCAGGACGTCTCCGGCGTGCACCAGCGTGTCTCCCGGCGGGGCGTGTGTGGTCTTGAACTTCATGGCCAGCGCTCGCAGACACCCTTTACTGGAGCCCTTGAACGCTTTACAGTTCTGCAGGAGAGTCCGGTTCAGATGCAGACAGATATCAGCCTGCAGACACTCTGGGAAACCCTTCAGCACCTGGAAGAGCAGAGGAAAACAGCTATTCAATCAGGAAAACTATTCTGAATCTACAGACCTTTCTAAAGTTAGGGGTCTGTGAGATATTTCCGTAACACTTTACAATAAGGTTCATTAGTTAACATGAACAATACTTATACAACATTTACTAATGCATTATTAAAATCAGAAGTTGTGCTTGTTAACATTAGTTAATGCACTCTGAATTAACATGAACAGTGAACTACTGTATTTTCATTGACAAAGATGAATAAATACTGTAATAAAAGCATTTTTTCATTGTTCGTTATGCTAGTTAATATATGTACTAACATTAACTGATGGAACCGTATAGTAAAGTGTACCAATTTTTGAAAGTCTCTTCTGCTCATGTATTTATTTGATCAAAAATGCAGTGAAATATTATTACAATTGCAAATAGCTATCTTCTATGTGAATATGTTAATATATAATTGATTTCTGTGATCAAATCTGTATTTTCAGCATCATTACTCCAGTCTTCAGTGTCACATGATCTTCAGAAATCATAATAATATGCTGAAACATTTCTGATTATTATCAATGTTGAAAACTATAAATATTTTTGTGAAAACCGTGATACATTTTATTTTCGGGATTCACAGATGAATAGAAAGTTCAAAAGAACAGCATTTATTTGAACTTTTTGTAACATTATAAATATCTTTACTGTCACTTTTGATTAATTGAATACGTCCTCGCTGAATAAAAGTACGACTCTTAAAGTAGTATTTAATATTTATACTGATTATTAATGACTATGAATCATTAACATCATCAGTAAGCTTCATGGGATCTGCAGTCTCATAAGACATATCATGTACTTTTTGTAGTACTTTGCCGTCTTTAAATCAATGTTTTAATATTTCAGAGCTCAGTGGTTCAGTAAATAATTGTTTTGAAAAATCGATGGTCCACATCATTTCACTCGGCAGCACAGCAATCATGCCGGCTCTGACTGTCCAATCAGAACGCTCCGCTGCTCCTTAATGAGAGGAGCTGACGGCCGGAGGTGGACGCTCGTTTGTTTTCTTTACTTGAATGCGTAATCTCGTTAAACTCTGCGTTTGGGGCTGGTAATAGTAGAAGATGTGCAGGAGAGGACAGATGCTAAATGAACTCATTATTGATTATACACATTCATGTAATCCAGCTCACATAATGCAAGTGAGTTTGTTAGTGATGAAGGAATAGTTCACTTAAAAATTACCCACAAGATTAGGATGAGTTCGTTTCTTCATCAGATTTGGAGAAATGTAGCACTGCATCAGTGTCTCAGCAATGGATGCTCTGCAGTGAATGGGTGCCGTCAGAATGAGAGTCTGATAAAAACATCACAATAATCCACACCACTCCAGTCCATCAGTTCACATCTGGAGAAGACAAAAGCTGAAACAAATCCATCAATGAGACATCTTTAACAACTAAAATATGAATCTATAATAACGCTTCCACCAGTGAAAGAGTGTTCTGGTCTGAATCAGGAGAGAAATCTGCAGCGTTTACAAGCCAAAACAGCTCTAAACAAACATGTGGCTGGATTTTGATGTGAGAGACGATAGGAGATGGACGTTTTCAGGGTTATTATGGATTGTGGACTCTTAGTTTGAAGTTACACACATCTTAATGATGGATTAGTTTCAGCTTTTGTCTTCTCCAGATGTTAACTGATGGACTGGAGTGCTGTGGATTATTGTGATGTTTTTATCAGCTGTGACGGCACCCATTCACTGCAGAGCATCCATTGCGGAGCCATTTCTCTAAACCTGATGAAGAATCAACTCGTCCTGATCCTGGATGGCCTGCAGGGATGTAAGGTGACTCACGGCGTTCATGTCGATGCCGTTGGTGTAGGACCAGGCGTGTTGGAAATACTCCTCCAGTCTCTGGCGCAGCGGGTTGGGGATCTGATGGAAGCGGATGAACTCTCTCACCCGCAGCATCTGAGTGTGATAACGAGCCGTCCCGGAGTACAGCCGCTGGATGATGGCTGACACGTTCCCGAAGATACTGGCGTACATGAGCGCTGAACAGGAACAGGAAGGGTAAGGTTAAAAATAGTGTCATGATGAAGCACCTACAGGTACATGCTTCACACTGCTGCGACATCTGCTTAGATCAGCGCACATTTCCTCACGGGTCAAGACTAGTTATGCTGTTAACTAGCACATTTCTGTCTCACAGCATAAACACACAATTATGAGCTTAATGATTTCTC
>CM049814.1:634437-658696 GCA_027422405.1 Ptychobarbus kaznakovi
ATTAATACAATGACATTTATACACACAGTGTCCCTATTTCATGATGAATGTATTCAATGTCAGGATCAAAGTTCATTATCATCAGATTCAGATCATAACATAGAGTAAAAAAATATGATAAAAAACAATATTCACATGAATATTATACATATGTACATTGTAGTTTTAATTTGGAAGTTTTAGTAATTGTGTTGTGTGTTTTGTCATTATTATTATGAAATATTTATATGTTCTTTTTATTCATTTTACTTATGTTTTAGGTATTTTATTACGTTAATTTAAACTAATTACTAGCTGAAATAAAATATTTCTTATGCTTTTTTATTTATTTATTTTAATAATTAACATTTATTTTCATTTTTTTTGGATTTAGTTTTAAAGGAAATAATTTTGTTAGTCAGGCCACTCTGAATTAAAAAATAATAATTATATGAAATATGTCAACATTTATATATAAAGTTGTATAATGTAGTTTAACAAAACCTTTTGCTATGTATATAATCACAGAAATGGGAAATATCAGAAACAAAACAATTTGAAAAGAAAAAATCATGATATTCTTGATTCAAAAATTCATGAAATTTGTAAAATCGATTTTTTTTTTTTTTTATAATAAAGAAAAAAAATTTAAATTTGAGTTTTTGAAACAAAATCAGAAACAAACATGAATACAATCATTGTGTTTCTAAGAGCTTTTGAATCTAGATTTTGAGAAATGATCATCATACCAGCGAAACATACTCACATCCAATCAGCATGACGCAGATGGAGAAGATCTTCTCGGAGTTGGTGTTGGGCGACACGTTCCCGAAGCCCACGCTGGTCAGGCTGCTGAAGGTGAAGTATAAAGCGGTCACGTACTTGTCCTTGATGCTGGGTCCCGATCCCTTGATGCTGCTGTTGTGCGGTTTACCCAGATCCACGCCGAGCGCATGCAGCCAGCCGATGGAGCGGTTCTGCTCCACGTTCCCGATGGCGAACCAGATACAGGCCAGCCAATGAGCGATCAGAGCGAACGTGCACATCAGCAGGAAGAGCACGGCCGCGCCGTACTCCGAGTAACGGTCCAGTTTACGTGCCACTCGCACCAGACGCAGAAGACGCGCCGTCTTGAGCAGCCCGATCAGGGTGGTCTGCTGAGTCGACTAAAAGACAATAAAACAAACTAAAGGACTGCTTTCTCCAAGACATTTTAAAGAGACAGTTCTGTCATCATTTACTCGTTCACCCCATTGACTTCTATAGTGTGTTTTTCCATGGAAGTCAGTGGCTATCAGAATCCATATTCTTCAAAATATATTCCTTTGTGTTTAGCAGAAGAAAGAAATTAATACAGGTTTGGAACAAGATTCATTTTTGGATGTACTGTCCCTTTAAGGAACACGATGTCTTGTATTAGCAACATCACCGTTTGAAAATACAATATCTGATACTTTTTACAAACAACCAAACAATAAATAAATCAATAAAAAAGCTCTCAACCACTAGAATATGGAAATAACTTTTACTGTCGCTAATGATTAAAATGTAAAACAGTAATTAATGTCCTCTGTCTGTAATTGTGTCTTGTTTTCAGTCTAAAGACTCTTAAATCAAGAAGTATTTCATTCAGAAGAAAAATTACCAAAGATAGTCTTGTTTTATGTGAAACGACAAATCAAAATGCATTAGTTATGAATAAAAAAGAACAAATATCATAAATAATAATAGATTATTTAAAAGGGAAACAAGTTTTCATCCCCCAATAACAGACTTTTGTTTATGTTTTAAACATAAACTTATTTCACACCGCAAAAAAAGCTTTTCTTACTTAGATTTTTTTGTCTTATTTCCAGCTAAAATATCAAAAATATTCTTATATTTGAGCAAGCAAAATAATCTGCCAATGTGCAGGTAATTTGCTCGTTTTTTCTGAAAACAAGACAATAATTTTTACTTGTCTAGAAAATCCTTCTTGATTTAAGATTTGTAGATATTTTGGCTGGAAACAAGACAAACAATCTCAGGAAGAAAAGCATTTTGTGCATTTTGTTCAATGACTTCATATATTAATTTCTCAAGTCAATATATCTTGATATAAGGATGTTAAGCTGTGACCCTGGAGCACAAAACCAGTCATATATATCACGGGTATATTTGTAGCAATAACCAAAAATACAGTGCATGGGTCAAAATTATACATTTTTCTTTTATGACAAAAATAATTAGGATATTAAGATCGTGTTCCATGAAGATATTTTGTACATTTCCTACTGTAAATATATCCAAATTTAATTTTTGTTTAGTAATATGCATTGCTAAGAACTTCATTTGAACAACTTTAAAGATGATTTTCTCAATATTTAGATTTTTTTGCACCCTCAGATTCCAGATTTACAAAATATTGTCCGATCATAACAAACCATATATTAATGGAAAGCTTATTTATTCTGCTTTCAGATTATGTAGAAATCTCAATTTCCCAAAACTGACCCTTATGACTGGTTTTGTGGTCCAGGGTCACAATTAAGAAAAAAAACTGAGGAAAATATTCATATTTTTTTAGCAGTGCATGCAACATTTAATGCCATGACTTTATGAATTGGAAGACTTTCTGCTCTGATATAAGACCAAAAAATCAACTTAATTCAAAGAAACACAAGTTTTCATTCCCCATCGACAGACATTTGTTCATGTTTTAAACAAAACTCATTTGATTTTGTTCAGTTTCTCATAAAACTAAATCTTCCTCTATATTTTGTCTTATTTTCCAGTGAAAATATCCAAAGATTTTTAAATCAAGATGCATTTACTTGAGAAGAAAATTACATAAGTCTTGTTTTATTAAAAAATTATCAACATGACATGAGTTTATGAAACTGTATCTTGATTTAAGGATGTTTAGATATTTGTGTTGAAAAGCAAGACAAAAATATAAATATTAATTATGCAGTGCTTGCAAAATTGTATGTCATGATTATGAGTTTAATACTTTCAGCTCTTATTTAAGACCTTTCTAAGGCCTTGATTTGCTGAATTAAGACTTAAAAAAAACTTATATATATATAAACATTTATTAATTTAACAGACACTTTTATTCAAAGTGTGAAATGAAAACATAAAAAAGGGACCCGGCAAGCAATTTATCATAAAAGCTGACAGCATATGCATTAGAGAATGACAAAGTTTGAAGTGTAAGATAAATCAGTCCACAAGAGCTTCAAAGCCTCCTTTCCCATGCCCCCCCTCACCTCGGCACCCATCTGCTCCCTGGTGCGGTCTATGAGCAGGTCGAAGGGAATGGCGGCCACCATGTCGATGAGGAACCAGCCTTTGAAGTAATGCACGGCGATGCGCAGCGGGTGGCTGACCACCTCGTCGTTGGCGTTGACGTAGGTGGTGCGGAAGTTGATGATGATGTCGATGATGAACATGATGTCCACGATGAGGTCCACCACGTTGAGCGGGCTGCAGGAGTAGCTGCAGTTGGTCACGGACTCGACCTCGTCCCCGTTGAGCAGGAAGGCGGCGGAGTACGGCGTGAGGATGGCCGTGTAGATCACCAGCAGCAGGATCAGCCAGTCCCACACCGCCTTGAACGGGCTGTAGTGCAGCACTGTCCACTTGTGTATGCGCGGCGTCTGGAGCTTGTACTCCGGCAGAACGTCAGCGCCCAGCGACAGCACCTGCAGGGAACACAGAGAGCAGAGCGGCTGCTTAAACAGGAAGAGTTTACAAAACGGAGAAGAACGCCAAAGACGGTGAAGAAATATATGCAGCACGTTTTTTACACAAGCCATCAGCCTTTGGTATGACCTTGCCATAATCAGCATTTTCTCCTAATCTAACAATGAATGAAACAATTAAAACACAGAGAGGAACTACAGATTCTGTTAAATCACCAAATCAATTTACAGATAAATCAACATTAAATATATTAAAAACATATGAATGTACTACATTATTATATAAAATAATTAATCTAATTAAAACAATATTAAATTACTACATTATATAATAAAAACACACACACACACACACACACACACACACACACACACACACACGGACACACACACACACACGACACAGACAGACAGACAGACAGACAGACAGACAGACAGACAGACAGACACACACACACAGACAGACAGACAGACACATTTAAAAATAGTAAGAAGAAAAATGACAAAAACACAACACATTAATGCACTGAAAATTTCAAAACCTTAATAAAATCTATAGTAACTTAATGATACTAAAATAATCCAATAAATAAAATATACACAAACACACACATGCATTGCAAGAATGACAAGACCTTAATGCACACAGCGGAGGTAATATTGTAATAGGCAATATCATGAAATATTATGACCAGATGGAGCGTCTAAAGCAGTAGCACACTAGCGAGGGAGGGTGAGATGACACAAGTGCACTGTGTTGGTGTGCGAGAGGAGTTGAGCTCTCATGACCTCTGCTGATGGGTTTATATAAAGCGCTTGTGCTGCTGTAGGTGATGCTTTCTCTGCCGTCTACGAGAGTCAAACGCTGTGTTGTGATGCATACATGAACACTGCTGTGTGTGTATGTTTAAGTAAAGCTGTTTGGAAACTGAGACAGAAGCTAGTGTTCTGAAAGTGTTCTGTCTCTGACAGACGCATCCACTACAACACTAAAATCAGCTGTTTTACTGCAACAGTGCACACAGACAACCAGACTGTGCTCGTTATGCAAAATAACATGACATATACAAGAATCTTCCTAATTAATTCACTCTGAGAAGAGAGAGACACAAAATAACTCGAGATCTCATCAGTCAGTGTCAGATTTCTGAGTGTACAATAAGTGAAGTTATTAACGTCATTTCAGGAGGAGTACGCCCATCTAATCTTACAATTAATACCCGAGTATAAAAAACTTTTACCACTTCCGTTATTAGTTATTTCGGCATCCCTCCACCTCCCCACCTCCTCCTATTTATTTCCTTTATCCTTCTGTCTATAGGAGGCTATCGGAGCTCGAGTAGAATAGTCTCTCTGAGCCCTCCATTGAAGATACTGTTGATTATGGCATTTTATTGCAGCTTTTGGAAGATGTTGGCATTAAGGGTACTGCCTTAGATTAGTTTAAATCATATTTAAAGGATAGATCATGTTCGGTTTGCCTTGGAGATTTGTGTTCTACATCAGCTAAACTGCATAGTGGTGTGCCACAGGGGTCTATACTTGGACCTATTTTATTTTCATTATATACAGTCAAAAAATCAGACACCTTCAACATTTCTCACATTATCACAGTTTATTTGCTATAAAATGGTAATAAAATATGACAAGAACTCAGTTAAACCGTGTCAAAACAAACTCATCTTGATAAAGTCAGATGACTTTGATAGAAAGGTATGTAATGAATTTGGTTGAATAGCTGTCAGCTGTTAAATTTAAGCACACAATTAGATAATACCTTTTTAGGTGCCAATTACTAAGCAACGCTTCGTTTTGTTCAGTCTGTGGTGTAAAAAGTTCACATAAGCAATTAAAGAAGAAACACTTTAGCAAAACATGCTCAGCTCAAAGTGTCTGAATATTTTTTGGTCCCAAATTTTGATAAATTTTACTGGTAGTCCACTGTATGAAGTATTTTTGGGTATAATATGTCACTTTTTCACTTACATAAATTAACTATAGTGTCCTGCACCCACTAGTAAAAAAATATCAAAAATCATATCTGGTGTCTTAATAATTTTTGGTTTGACTGCTTGGGTCCCTTAGGCTCAGTTTTTCGTAAATATAACCTTATGTATTATCTATATGCAGATGGCACCAGTTATATATTCCAATAGATCCAAAATGCTCTCGATCCTTTGATGGACTTGTTCAGTGTTTAGGTGAGATTAGAGCCTGGTTGGCAAGCATTTATCTTCATCCTAATACTAATACGACTGAGTGCGTTGTCTTGGACCCTCCTCTGCTTCTAAGGCATCTATGATGGTAGGTGTTTTAGATCATGTCAAGAATGAGAATTGAGTATTCATGCATAGAGCAATGTACAGCATACACAGTAATCGTATGCATACGGTGTTCCAATCATATCTGTCTCAGCTTCCCTCAGATCTCCTCATAAATCTCCAGCTGAGGATCATGTGTCGGCTCATGTCTGCTGATGGTTTGAGCAGCGGAGCTCCATGTCGCCCTCGTCTCAGATGATATCGCTCGGGCAAGCGCAGGGCATCGTGGGTCGGCAGGTGTTCCGCGGGCGAGAGCAGGTGGCGCTCTGACACACCGCTGCTACAGCACAATCAGCGGCACACACTGCTGCGTGAGTCATCATGGGAAATGTCCTCCAGCTGCCTGTCTTCACTAGTACACGTCAGCTGCGGTGACGGCTGAAAAGAGCAGAAACGCTCCGAACGCATGACTAACGCTAATGCTTCCACCACCACTAATACTCGTCTGTGGGCGAACTAAAACTAGACGGGATGATTTCTGGAGAAAATCTGAGTGTTTGTTTGTGTTTATCAGAGCAAAACTAGCTGTTGTGGGTGGATTTAGTGTGCTGCTATGCAGTTGCTAAGGCGTTTTAGGTGGTTGCTAGGGGGTAGCTGAAATTTTAGTGTACTGTTTCTATCAGTTTTACATGGAAGCCCCTTTCCACCACATTAGAATCATGCTAAATTATGCATGAAATCAAAATGATTAAAAAAGCCAATAGTTTAGACATAAAAGGAAACTATTAGATAAAAACATAATTATAACAATTTGATTCATAATTTTAACTTTTATCTCATAATGACTTCACAATTTTGACATTTTGTCACAATTTTGACTTTATCTCATAATTGACTTTTTATCTCATAATTATGACTTCATATGCCATAATTTTTAAATTTTCGTCACATAATTATGACCATGTTATACACTTAACTTTGTTTTATTTCATAATTTACTTTTTATTATCAATTCTAACGATCACGATTGACCTTTCATCTCATAATTGATTTTATACGTCACAATTAACTTAGTATGTCATAATTTAGACCTTTCCCTCAGATAATTACTTTTTGTAACATCTGTCGATGTTACCTTGGTTGTGTCCAGTCCTGTCTTTTGCCTTGTTCCTCTTTTCCCCCACGGAGTAGTTTTTGTTGCTGTTTTTGTTTTATTTTATTAATAAAAAGCCCATCCTCCTGCACACCCGAGTCCTCGCCTCATCCCTTCACCCAACCCTGACAGTCATGTTATTAAAGCATGTAATAAAGCACTGTTGCTGTAAGTAAAGTGACGAGGAAGGAGTTGTGTGGTCATTTAGATGAAGCTGTATTTAACACTGAGCAATGAAAGCATGTCTGCAGACATCAGCTGGCATCACGCCTGAGCTCTTCTGCAGAAATCATCTGCTCTCTTGACCTCGAACGGCCTGATCTCAGTTCAGCACCTATTAGAGCTCGTCCCCAGCAGCGCAGGCAGCCGGACACGTCCCGCGTCAAGACCCTCCTCAGGGACACCGCGTCTTATTTTTAGAAACCTCTGACACTAAAAAAAGCTTCAAATCTCTCCGGTGAAGCGTGAAGCAAAACCATGTCAAAACACATTACAAGAAGCCCAAAGCAGACGTAAACACGACCTGTTTATTCCCACATTCACTGGAGACCAAGAGAGGTTTCTTCAGTAATATAAAAACAAAAGAAGTTAATTTTAACATAGATGCTCTTGAGGGACAAAATCATGATCGTGATGTGAAATAGTGCGATCGGTCGTACGTTAACCCAAATCACAAATGAAGAGTCATCTGTGATATCTAATAGAGAAATTCAGTCATCCATCGGCATCAGTGATGAAAATGAGGACTAGAAATGTCCATTTATGAAAACAGCTCTAAATAGAAAATGACTTGCAATGCATTTTTTCTTTAAATAAACAACAAAGCTCTGGTTCAACTGTTTCACAGGGATTCCTGGCTCTAAATTACGCTGCCAAATTCACATGAATTATGGGATGAAATCTCATTGCTTTCTCCATCTGAGGCGCTAAAATGAGTCACAGGCCGATCAGAACAAAGTACGAACAAAAGAGCCGTGTCTCCGTCGCTCGGTGAAGAGTTCAACGACATGTCAGTAAGAGTTTCCTTCATCTGAGAGAGCAATGAAAGACTCAACGCTTTCTCTTACTGCTGCAGTCGGATCATGACGCTGTAATCTGGAGCTCAACATGAGCTAATATCTCTCCAACTCATCATGCATCAGACAAACTTTCTCAAGCTGTCTCAAGCTACAAAAACAAATATAAAACTCCATAAATGTATTGCAGAAATTATTTTAATTTGAGTTTAGTGAGTAAATATTGACATACATTCTTATTTCTGAGTGTATTGCTCTTTAAGTGTCATTTTAATCTATTAAAAAGAGTTAACTCTTAATGCTGACACCCAAACATATTAAAGTTGTTCATAAATGTCTATTGCATTTGATATCTAACTAAACGAGGCATTGAGTGCATTTAACAAAGCTTTATGAGAATGAGATTTCCCACTGGAAATATTGTTAATTATATCTACCGAAGGTCTATTCTGTCCATCTGTTAATTAGTGTTGATGTTCTGATTGATTTGGCAAAGACCCATGAGGATGTTCAAAACTGGACCGAAGGAGTCAGAACACATTATTTGATTCGCAGACATATCATTTGAATGATTCTTCAGCAGATGGAAGATGATTTGATAGACGAGAGTAAATCAATCCTTCTTTTATCAATGACACTCTTTCATGAGCATGAGCAGAATTAACTCGTCAACAAAACAAGATTTTCTAAGTTTGTAAAATAGAGTATTATGTAAATTATTCAAATGAACTGAAACTGATTATTTACAAATACAAAAAATCAATAAATACACCAATATGTATATTATATAATAATTATATATTTGCTATATATAATATCTATTTATTATTTTTGTATAGTTTTTTTCATTTTGAAATGTTTTTATATTTATATATTTTCTGTTTTCTTTTTAATTTGAGTAAAAAAAATAGTAATTTTGTTGTGTGTGTTTTTTTCATGTCTACAGTTGTGGTTAATTATTATAACCCTGATTAATTTAACTACTCACAACACAAACTCGCACGCTGTTTTCTAAAGATGTTAAAAAAACTATAAAATACATCTTCAACATCAAATATCCATTTAAATATGGTTTTGTCCATTTGACAATCCTCTGTTTTATTTTTTCAGAAGTGTGTGGAGGTTTTATAGTTAAACATCATTCATATTCGAAGGGCCAAACTTATCATGCATTTAATTTCAGAATTCAAAGCTAAAAGAAATCCCCCAGAACCCTTGAGTCAACAGATATCTGACGGGCTGGAAGTGAAATGATTCAGGCCTGAGAAAGCCCTGCAGTAATACAGCAAATCAAATATTGAACGGCCTCAATTTCTATTATAAACAATGATCTGTCCACCTAGCAAGCTCAGTTTCTCACTATCTCAGGACCTCTGGGTTTGATAGCAGGATAAATGATTCAATCCTGGAGCACTTCGGATAAAATCCAGCAGATTCAAAGCAAAAGAGTCCAGAAATATCAGCTGAATCTGCACCAGAAACGCTCCGCCGCTCGTCCTTTTCTTTTGGATCACAGATGAGATTAATTTTACAATAATAAAAGAGAGCACGTGTAGTCTCTAATTCTCTCTCTCTGCAGGTTTCTTCTCAAACCTTCATCATTACTGTTGCTTCAGGACGTCTTGCGTCCGCTGCTGAAGCTCCTCGTGTTTTATTCTGTTGTTCATGTGAATTAAGTTTCCTTCTCAGGTCTGTTGAGGATTTACGAGCTTTAATTTGGGACAGTGAGAGTGAGCGTTTTAGGGCCGTCTGTCTGCAGCTTCTGTAATCTGCTTTTCCTCTCATCTGCTGGGTGATTAAAAACTTTAATAATGCACAAAGTTGCAAAGAATTCAAGACAATTTTTTTTAAAGCCACATTTCACGGCTGGTGAAAATACCCTGCCTTCCACTGCATGGCACTGAATAGAGACGTCACATGAACAAGGCAACACTCAAACTGTACAAGTTAATGATAAACATTTAATTAAAACAAATGCATCAATGAATCCAAGTGGATATACAGTAATAATGACTAGACAGCAACAGTAAACTACATCAGAGATTCCCAAACCTTTTGTCACTTTGTCCCAAACCTTGAACCCATTTGACCTAATATATTTACATAAAGTCCCCTGCATATTTGATCTATTTAGAGATTCATATTTTAATAATTTAACAAAACATATAAGTTTAAGTTTAGAGCTTTATTAATCCCTTTGGGGCAATTAATTCAGACTTTCGTAGTGCTTCACATATACAACACTTAACACACAGATACAAACACTCAAGAATAAACACAAAAGGGGGGAGAGAAAGAGAAGAAAAAAATATATACATTTATACTATGCCTATATATTGCTCAACAATAGGAACATAAAGATGTCCAACAACTGTCAACGTAATTATATTACAAAAACCTGATCATGAGCCGAGAAGGTCACGCAATCGGACAGATCTATTCAACTCCCGCAATCGGGATTTATACATCTACACAGTTTTTATGTTTTCTCAATTTATTTATGCTTATTTATATATTATATTTATTTATTTTACATTTAGTTTTTTACCGTTTACTTTACATTCATTATTTGTTTTTACACTTTTTAAAGTTTTAATTAAATATTAACTTTTCATCAACTCACAAACCCCCTGCATCTTGCTATTATTTTTTTTACTTCACGTGAGCATTTTTGTTTCTAACTATTAATCTGATAAATAATTTAAGTGTGCATTTTGTTGTGTTTTAAATTTTTACATTTTGGTCAACAGGTGTTGTTTTTAAATGTGCTTTATATATAACTGACTGAATAAATATTCTTGTATTCCACTCCATACTAAATTAATGAATGAATTAATAAATAACATTCACAAATCGGTCACTTCCATTACAGCTGGGATGCTGCCTTAGAAGGGAGCTGCCTATGTATACAGCAGACCGCACTGCTGCTCACTCCGGTTTGGACCAGACTATAATCTCATTCTGAAATGGATTCTCAGAACACAGAAGAGACTGAAGATGAGTGTGGACAGACTGGCATACATCTGTCATTATGAGCATTCAGATCTCTTCTAGCCCACATGAGCGTGATTCAGGGCTTCAGCCGCCCTTAAGAGCCCTAATGCAGCCTTTTATTTGGGCTGTGTGGGCTGTTTTTGCAGCTCTTTGGTCTGGTGCAGCCCAGTCGCCTGGAGGAGATGTGTGTGTGTGTGTGTGTGTGTGTGTGTGTGTGTGCAGCCCATGTCGCCTGGAGGAGTGTGTGTGTGTGTGTGTGTGTGTGTGTGTGTGTGTGTGAGAAAGTGTGAGAGAGAGTTACAGGCTCTCTAGAGACTGAAGCAATCACCTGTGACGCAACCCTGTCCATGCCTGACACGTGCTCACCACCATCACATGGACCGCACCGCTCCGATCCGCACTGAACCTGCATCATTCAGAACTGACCCTCATCAGCGTTAATTATTGAGCCTGATATGAGATTATATATAGCAGATATCAAAGACATTCCAGTGGGATTCTGGCTGTCAAAAACATCAAGACATGAAAGAGCCGGATCATTTTGGCTAACCACCTGTGACTTTGAAATAAAAACGGTCATTTTCTGGTAATGGACACAAATGACCGGCCCATGATATATTTTGTCTGCTCACATATATTCACTACAAACAATTTGGACATAATGTATACATATAAATATCAATTTTGATATATTATATGTACTTATATAAATTGATATCCATATCACAGCAGATATATATATATAAATAACTAATTTTCTCCTCAAAATGACACCAAAGAACATTTGCTTCCATTAAAAAACACACTGCTACAGATGTGATAGCATCTCTTTTTTTCTAATAACTATAAATAGATGCGACGGGAATATCTGGCATGGACTTCTGTACAATCTCAAACAGACAAACAGATCATGACAGATAGTTAAAGACAGAGTCTGCTCTGCTGCCATTGTCAAACACATCTGAATGATGTGCACCAAGAGCGTCTCCAATCCGTTCATCTGTCTTTAAGAATGAATTAAAACAGATTGAAAACAGCCTCAGCCTTCAAAGGTTTAACTCAAAGGATTAGCATGAATAATGACTAAAATATGAGGCTGTTCCTCACACAAAGCATCATGTGACTTCAGAACACTTACTACAAATTCAGAGAAAAAGCATCAAAGAAAGTCATCGGAGAAAAAACAGAATTTTGGGGTGGTGAATTAATATGTTATAATATATTATTTATCATAATACAAATAATATATAAAGAAACATAACAAATTAATGAATTGTGAATAATTTAATGGCACTCTTTGTTCCTAAATGAATCAGTATTTTTGAACAAACCGGTTGAGTGATCAATTCAATGACTCGCTTATAAAAACAGTCGTTTGTTGCTTCGCTGAATGAATCAGTTCAGCAAATGATTCAATGACTCACTCATACAGACGGTCATTTCACGCCACCTACTGGTGCAACTGGTGTAGCTGCAGAAAGAGTCAATGACCCCCCCCCCCCCCCCCCAGCACTAATACACAAGCAGACACAGTGAAAACAGTCACCAGTGAAAGTCACACTTTTGTAAAGTAATGCGTTACAATATTGCGTACTCCTAAAAACTAATTAACTTAAAAAAGTAACTACTTTAGTTACTTTTTATGGAAAGTAATGCATTACGTTACTTTTGCGTTACTTTTAAATATGAGCAGGGCTTGATTGTTTGTTTTTAATACAAGAAGTTATATTTATAGCAAATATAAAAGTCTTTCACACCAAAAAGTGTGATGAATAAACCTCAGACTGAAGGACGAGTAAATCACGTCTGTACAGAAGAACACAGGAGAAGTTCAACACTCTTCAGCAATTAAAAAACAAACAACGAAGCACAATTGTTAGTTTATCTAAAGTCATTTTTTCTTATTATTATGATTGAACTGATCATCAAAGGTCAGCAGCAAACACATCGGTTAATAAAATGAGATTAGATATATTTGTGTTGTTTAACATATTTAATTATTGCAGGTTTGCGTCATATTCTGAGTTTGCATTTCACTGTTTTAATTCATTTTGATGAATACTGAATCTGTTTTTTGCGAGTGGGATGAATTAATACACATTCATATTTAGTCTAGATTAGATCTACAGTAAGATCATGTTCACACGGCGCACTGTCATCAATAAATGGAGAAAAAGTAACTCAGATATTTTCTAGTAAATTAAAAAGTAATGCGTTACTTTACTAGTTACTTGAAAAAAGAATATTATTACGTAACTCGCGTTACTTGTAATGCGTTACCCCCAACACTGGAAATCACTGCTGTAAACTGAACTGAGAGGACAAACGCACCATCTCCAGTTCAATCCCACAATCCTCTCTCCCTCAGCTCATCTCATCCAGGGCTTTTCCCTGATTCAGTCAAAGTGCCATCAAGAATTAAGTCAGTTCTCCGGCGGTTCAGAGCTTCTTTCAGCTCCTACAATCTCCATATTTCACTAAGAGGATTCAAGCGCAGGTATTTAAAGTCTCAGCAGCTGTCCTGAGAGCAGCGTGTTCTCATCTCTACTTTAACCCTCACATTCATCAAACTCAACCCAGGTCAGATGATAACATCAAGGCATAAATATAGTGTCCATGACAGCTGTGGTCTTTTATCCTGAATATAATGAACAGAGGACAGAATTAAATGGTCAGTTTGTTTGGGATGTTTTAGTGTTTCAGTAAATGGCTTTCAGGTAAATGTCGCTGTTTCAGGAGATTCAGTTGAGCTTTCAGTCGTGTTCATTTAACAATCAACTTTGTCTGAGATGCATCTTAATAAACTCCTTAAAAATATGCACAACAGACCCATCCAAGAGCATAGAGTTTATGAACATAGGATACACTGTTAAAAACCCCCGGAAAAGATCATTTGAGAAAATGCAATTTCAGTCTTTATTCTCCCAATTTTTATGTTACTTGCTATTTTTTGTAATTAATTAAAATTACATTTGTAATAATTTTTTTTTTAGTGTAGCAGCTCAGATAATTTGATGAGAAATGTTTGTAAGATGTTTTGAATGCAAATCTGAGAACAATTAGACACTTTTGAGATCTCTTCTGAAACTCTCCATGTGAGATTACTGTGGGTTTTCATATAATAAATAAATATAAGAATGTAAAATCTGACAATCATTCCCTAAAAACACCTAAAAACAGCAAAGACTGCAACATGCTGGAGACGTTTACTAAAATATCACACAAAAATGTAGTCAAAGACGCTCCTAACTGGAGTTGTTTCCTCACATCAGCATCAGTTCACACAGACAGACACACAGGTGTGAGCTCACCTCGGGCCCCTGAGCGGTCCGGCGGGGCGTGTTGCCAGCGTCACAGAGCGGCATGAGAGCGGAGCACTGGAGCAGCTCGGTCAACAGCTTGAGCACCAGCACTACGACCATGATCCCCGCATCGGGCCGCTGCCGTTACGCCCGCCGAACACCACGGGCGCCGAGAGAGCACCTCTAGAACCCACGGGCCTAAACCAAGCGCTCGCAAACATCAACCCATATCCCCACCGGATCTTTCTGAACACTTAGAGACATCGAAGCTCCTCCGAGTTTTGCTTCGCTGCGTTCCTGGCCGAGTTTCTCCACAAACGCAGGGATGCCGAGCTGCCCACAGCAGTCGCTTCGCATTAGTGCACGCCGAGAGCTGAAGCTCTACTAGAATCCTGCTTCTGTGAGAGAGAGAGAGAGAGAGAGAGAGAGAGAGAGAGAGAGAGAGAGAGAGAGGAGAGAGAGAGAGAGAGCGAGAGAGAGAGAGAGAGAGAGAGAGAGAGAGAGAGAGAAGAGAGAGAGAGAGAGAGAGAGAGAGCGAGAGAGAGAGAGAGAGAGAGAGAGAGAGAGAGAGAGAGAGAGAGAGAGAGAGAGAGAGAGAGAGAGAGAAGACACGCTCGTTCCCGCACTGTTGAAGATAATGGGAGAGGAAGGGAGGGAGCGAGCGTGTGCATGAGAGAAGAGCGCAGACTAGGGATGTTCATTTGAACCGTTTAACTGTTAACCAACCGATAAGAATTTTGACCAATTAATACAATCAGTTAAATGGTTTAAAGTCACTTATTTATTTATTTTTTAAAGTAATTTATCTAAATATTTTAAAAGGTTTGCTGCATGGTTAAAATAAGCTACGCGTATAAAAAAAATATTTTAGCTGAAAACCCAGCTAAAGTCATTTTTTGAGGTTCACTATTTTCTGCATAAAATCATCTTACATATTGTAAAGAACATTCTGTGAAAAAATACTCTTGGTATCTAATAATATCTAGTAAGGCCATGTCAAAGATTGAAATCATAGTGAAATTAATGCTTGTAATCAAACTTTGATGCTCGTTATCTCAGAATTAGATTTTTAGACTATAGCCTGGTTTTTACAGAGAGGGTCGCATATATATCATTAGGATTATTGTAGCATATATTGTAACATGTTAAAATATTTAATAAAATATTTTGATATCAAAAATTATCTTAAAATATTTGTAAATACAATAAAATAAAAATCTACATATCTTATTGGTGACAAGCTAATTATATAAGACCAACTAGTTGTTTTTGTAATGATGTGGTTTTGCTGGTCTCTAAACTGAACTCATGAAACAGCAGAACTCAACAGACAAACGCTCTATTAATAGCACATGCTGCAGAGTCGAGCACTAACACGACAAACAAACGCTTACGGCAAAGTTACGGCACACGTGTATGTGTTGTGTGTGTGTGTGCGTGTGTGCGTGCGTTTTTATGTGTTATGTGTGTGTGTGTGTGTGAGGACATTTTCAGTGTCTCGCTTATAAATCATACAGTGTTTTTTTGAGGGAAAATAGAAATGCTGTCGGTGTGTGTGTAGGGGTAGTGTAGGGCAATGCACATGTTTGTATGTGCGTGTGTGTGTGCATGTGCATGTGCATGTGCGTGTGCGTGTGTGCGTGGTGTGTAAGTGTGTGTGTGTGTGTGTGTGTCACACATACACACGACAACACACACAGTCAAACATCACAACACCTCTCGGCCTTTGCTGTTCATGTGTGTGTGTTTATATGTACATAGAGATGATGTGTTTGTCACACACACACACACACACACACACACGGAAAAGGTGCTAATCTGCAGCATTTAACTCAATACAGCAGATACTTGCATATGCTAATGAGCAATCACAGATCTGCATATGCAAATTAAGACTACAGCACATCTGCATTGAATCTGCTCACCGGCCACTTCCCAAACTCGATGATGATTGGTCATTCATTATGTTGTCATGGTAACAGGCTCTGTAGAAAGCCACTGCATTTAACTTAGCAGTGTTTTACTGTACCACACACGTTTACCTCGATATGTAAATGAGGATGTATCACAGGATCAGGATCGTTTGGGATTCTTTGATGAATATAACGTTCAAAAGAACAGCATTTATTTGAAATATAAATACTTTTGTAAAATTATACATTTATTTACTGACAATTTAGATCAATTTAATGCAGCCTTTCTGAATAAAAGTATTAATTTATATGAAAAAAATGAATTGTAGTGTATAAAGTTGATTATTTTGAGAACATAACCCATTAAAAGATACAAATTGTAAAGATCTCCTTACAGTACATGATATATTGTATCCAATCTACTCACATACTAATGTTATTAAGTAGTCTCTCAAATATGATGCATTATACAATGTTTTAAACAGTCAAACACTCAAAACATCTTAGTAACCCATAGCAACTACCAGGACATCTTAGTAACCCCCTAGCAACCACTCAAAACATCTTAGTAACCTATAGCAACCACCAGGACATCTTAGCAACCCCCTAGCAACCACTCAAATCATCTCAACAAGCCTTTATTTTTTTTTTATAACTTTTTAGTAATTTTTATGTACTTATGCAATTTGTATTAGTTAGTTGTTTTCATTTTTTAAACATTTATATGTAGATTTAATATATACATATTTCAGTCTTACTTTTACTAATTTTAGTCCTTAAACTTATTTTCATCTTTACATTCTTACATTTTATTGTTAAATTATTGTATTATTATTTTAATAAAGTTTTATTAAAGCTACATTTGTTTTAACCCCATTTAAGTTTTTTTAAGACAAAAGAAAAGGTAAGGTATTTATATTTTTATAAATATATTATATATATTTATATTGAATATGATTGTATATTAGCTTCTTAATGCAACATTACGATTTGCATTGAGTGAGGTTAATCATCAGATTGAACACGTTCACACAGATTCACATTGAGTGAGATTAAGCATCAGATTGGACACGTTCACACAGATTCACATTGAGTGAGATTAAGCATCAGATTGAACACACACAGTTCACATTGAGTGAGATTAAGCATCAAATTGAAACACGTTCACACAGATTCCATTGAGTGAGATTAAGCATCAGATTGAACACATTCACACAGATTCACATTGAGTGAGGTTATCATCAGATTGAACACGTTCACACAGATTCACATTGAGTGAGATTAATCATCAGATTGGACACGTTCACACAGATTCACATTGAGTGAGATTAAGCATCAGATTGGACACGTTCACACAGATTCACATTGAGTGAGATTAAGCATCAGATTGAACACGTTCACCCAGATTCACATTGAGTGAGATTAAGCATCAGATTGGACACGTTCACACAGATTCACATTGAGTGAGATTAAGCATCAGATTGGACACGTTCAAACAGATTCACATTGAGTGAGAGTAAGCATCAGATTGGACACGTTCCACAGATTCACATTGAGTGAGGTTAATCATCAGATTTGGACACGTTCACACAGATTCACATTGAGTGAGGTTAAGCATCAGATTGGACACGTTCACACAGATTCACATTGAGTGAGATTAAGCATCAGATTGGACACGTTCACACAGATTCACATTGAGTGAGATTAAGCATCAGATTGGACACGTTCACACAGATTCACATTGAGTGAGGTTAAGCATCAGATTGGACACGTTCACACAGATTCACATTGAGTGAGATTAAGCATCAGATTGAACACGTTCACCCAGATTCACATTGAGTGAGATTAATCATCAGATTGAACACGTTCACACAGATTCACATTGAGTGAGATTAAGCATCAGATTGACACGTTCACACAGATTCACATTGAGTGAGATTAAGCATCAGATTGAACACGTTCACACAGATTCACATTGAGTGAGATTAAGCATCAGATTGAACACGTTCACACAGATTCACATTGAGTGAGATTAAGCATCAGATTGGACACGTTCACACAGATTCACATTGAGTGAGGTTAATCATCAGATTGGACACGTTCACACAGATTCACATTGAGTGAGATTAAGCATCAGATTGGACACGTTCACCCAGATTCACATTGAGTGAGATTAAGCATCAGATTGAACACGTTCACCCAGATTCACATTGAGTGAGATTAAGCATCAGATTGAACACGTTCACACAGATTCACATTGAGTGAGATTAAGCATCAGATTGAACACGTTCACACAGATTCACATTGAGTGAGATTAAGCATCAGATTGAACACGTTCACACAGATTCACATTGAGTGAGATTAATCATCAGATTGAACACGTTCACACAGATTCACATTTAGTGAGATTAATCATCAGATTGAACACGTTCACACAGATTCACATTGAGTGAGATTAAGCATCAGATTGGACACGTTCACACAGATTCACATTGAGTGAGAGTAAGCATCAGATTGGACACGTTCACACAGATTCACATTGAGTGAGATTAATCATCAGATTGAACACGTTCACACAGATTCACATTGAGTGAGATTAAGCATCAGATTGGACACGTTCACACAGATTCTTGTACAGAGTGCGTCTGCTGATCGGATCGGAGATGCCTCGTATCAGATGTGAGCTGAAGAACGTTACAGCGCGTTGCCTAGTTACAGCAAAACCAGAGAGTAACCTTCAGTTCTAAATTTAAGCTCTGAATCTGAAGCAATGGACGCAGGTGAAGAACCAGTGTCCAGCAATCACACAGCAGATCCCTACAGACCTCAACAAAACCACACAAGACCAGCTAATCAGACAACACCGGGACACGTGTCTTCACCGAGCCGCTGGCAGAAACTGAACTCTCTTCACTGCAGGTCTGCTGGAGTTATAAATCATCCGTCGTGGTTAGAAGTATGAAGAAATTACGAAGCCCGCAGCCGTCCATGAAACTCATTTCAACCTGATGTGATTTACTAACCGCAACTTTCCTCTTTTATAATACAGAGAACGTTTCAACTTTGCTGTGCTTCTTACTCTGCTCTTCTTTTCTGTCAGAGCATATATATATATATAGATGACAAAATAAACTAAAAACTTAAACTAAAAGAAAATTATATTACCTTGGCAAGCAACTGCTATAAATAATGCTGCATAACAAAACCACATAACAAAATTACTCAAATTAAACTAAAATGAAACTGAAATATTACACATATATATATACATACATATGACTCTTTCATCCATCTTAATATTCACACACAAACACACACACACATGCACACACACACACACATTAACCTTTCTGTCTGCAGCAAGTATTGCTGAGAAATATATAGTCGCCAATGACACTAATAGGTCAAAACATTGCAGAAATAATCACATCCAGCTGTGTGTGTGTGTGTGTGTGTGTGTGTGTGTGTGTGTTGTGTGTGGTGTTTGTGTGTTGTGGTGTGTGTGAGCGCCAGCAAGAAAACTCAATCCCTCAAGCGATCAGCGGTGAGGAAACACACTTGGGCAGAACTTACTGTAAAGCTGAAAAACACAAAATTAAAGTGGATTCTTCTGAAATATGAGGGTCAGGAGGCAGAATGAGATTGTGGGGTTTGTTTTGCTGCTGGCGTTTCTGGACTGATTTCCTGTGAGGTTGTGTAACTCTCCACAGCAGACCTCAGCAAACACACCATCACGACGCTCTCATTCTGGATGGATGGACGTGATACACCATCACATCAGTCAAACTCTGAACTTTACAATGCAACATGGTAAGTGTGTTATTGAGTTATGGGGTGACAAATGTGCACAAAATCATTTAGATATAAAGACTCACAATAACCACTGTGTGTGTGTGTGAGAAACTACTCACACACACACGCACATGCACATGCATGCGTACACACACACACACGCACGCACGCACACACACACACACGCACCTGTGCAAGAAGTCTAACACTACTAATACTCACTCACTCATCCGATCTATTAACTAATTTAATAATTTCAATAATCAGTCCAACAAATGCTGTTTTATAGTATTTGACTTATTTTTCACTTATTTTATTTATTTTTGTTGCATTTTTGCAAGTAATTTTATTTGTATTAAAATAAATCCAAAATATAATTTACATTATCTATCTATCTATCTATCTATCTATAATTTTTTATCCATATTTATGATGTAAATTGTGTTTTTAATATAATGTAAATATAATAATACAAATGACTTGCAAAAATTTAAAATAAAGCGTGAACTGTACTCATGTGTGATTAAATGAAGAGCTAATACGAGCAGGTCGTCAAACAGATCATTAGCATTTCACAAGTTCACACTTACATATAATAAATATAATAGATATTATGCATATTTGGCGTGCTGTCCGAGGGGAGGGCTTCGAACTCAGAACCCAGAGGTGAGTCTGCTGTGTATATATACACCTCTTACCTTGTTAACTGGGTTGATTACTGATTGTGCTCCCCTCGTGTTAATTAGGTTAATTATCTGAACGTGCTCCTCCGGAACTTTGTTAATAAAACATCATATAGTGATTACAGCTCAAACACAAAGCCTGCGGGTTAGACCAGTAAATCCATCTGAGAGATATGAAGTACTACAGTTATTATTATATCAAGCTCATCACTTTAATACTCAATATATGCCACACAACTCGAGGCTGATTTACTGCTTTCCTCGTCCATCTCTGTAAACGATTGTCACGCAGCGACTGGAAGACTTCAAGAGAAACGCTGGAAATTCCGGGAGGAATTCTGGGAAGTTTGCAGGTTGAACGCAGCATATGTGCAGGTAAAAATAGCACTGCGCTTCAAAATAAACGTCAATGACAACTGATTGGAAATTAAAAAAGGTTACACTGAGCATATGGAGCGTGTTGTTGTACAGCAGACTGACAAAACACACAAACACACACAGAGTTCTTTCTGTACTCGTTAAATCAACACAAATGAGACTGAACTTTAGGCCCGTGCCTGTCAAATTGCTGTAATTTCATTTGGAGAATTGTGTGTGTGTGTGTGTACAGACCCCCATGAGCTAATTAGGGCAAAGCATGCATGCACACACACACACACACACAACACATGTACGCACGCACACACACACACACACACACACACACACACAGAGTTATTTCTGTACTCGTTAAATCAACACAAATGAGACTGAACTTTAGGCCTGTGACTGTCAAATCGCTGTAATTTCATTTGGAGAATTGTGGGTGTGTGTAAAGACCCCCATGAGCTAATCAGGGCCATGCACGCACGCACGCACGCACGCACACACACGCACACACACACACACACACACTCTCTCTCTTCCTCTCTGGCTTGTCAGCATGACACCATCAAATCAGCAAAGTCTATATTTAATGATGCACATTTGAATATTCCATTCAGAATAATGAGCTCTTTCTGAAACATTGAAGTGACTAAATGTCACACGCATGATCGCAGAGAATAACAACCAATCAGTTTCCCTTCACGGGCGGATGTTTATACAGTATGTGTATGTGGCTGTCCTTTTGAGAAATATTTAAATATGATGCTAATAATGAATAAATATTACAGAAAGACAGAGACACTGGATGCACCACATTCAACCACTGGAGAATATAGATAACCATAACTGTATTCTATTTATAAACTGTAGTTCCTGCATTTGATAAAATACATAAAACAGTTTAGCAACAATCACAGATTGCCTGAGCTCATACCAACCAGCAGATGCCTTGAGCACGGCCGCATATTCTGCATTTTCAGAGTTTAAATATTCTGAAATTACATTAGGATAGAGAGAAACTTACGGCACAAACTCAATAAGCAGGTTTTATTTTTTGTGTAGAACAGAAACCGGCGTCATAATTCACACAAGCCTCTACTGCAGAAGAAATGACTATATGCCAAAACTTATGAAACAGAAATGAAGCCCTGAATGAGTTTTAGAAGAATGAAAACTATAACAGCCATTAAAATGACTGGTAAACTGGTAAATAAGTGAAAAGAGGGTTACTGTAGTTAACTACAACTATATTAACAAAACAAAATTAAATCAATAAATGTAATAATATATTTTAGCTAGTTGGCAAGGTTTAAAGCTAATGAAGAAACTAAAAGTGAAATAATAATTAAAAATTTAAATTATATATATTATATATATATATATAGCTAATACATATATTTATATTTAAAAAGCCAATAAAAATGACAAAAACACATCAAAATTACTACAAAATTAAATAAAATGAAAACTTGTGCAATAGCAAAACTTAAAGTTTAACTTAAGTTTATTTCAGCTAGTCGCCAAGGCTATATTCCACAGTTTAACGTGATGTACTAAAACATCTAAAACTGAAACTAAATATATACAAAATAAAACAAATCAATAAAAATAAAACAAACATTAAAAAGCTTAAGCTAACAAAACGACTGAAACTTTAACTAAAATAAACAAATTCAAAATGTTAATAAAAACTATAAAAATATTTCAATTGTACTAAAATAACACTGGATAAGTTGTGTTGTCCTGAATGAACCAATCCGAGTGGATTCAACATGTTATAAGTTTAAAGAAATGCTGAATGAAGGCTGATTTTCAGAGTGATTTGATCCGAGAGGAAAATCCTCCAGCAGGGATAATTGAGGCGTCAAGCGTGACAGCTGCCGCTCTCAGGATGAGGAGATGAACCCATCATCTCTCAGTGCGGTGACAAACTGCAGTGAATCATGGGAAACGGGCCATCAGAGTCCGGCGAGCTGCCGTCCGGCGGGCCGCAGAGGTGATTTGTCGTTCTAATGGATGGTCCGGCCGTCAGGGGCGCTGGCAGCCAATCGGACCGCTGTCACTGACGAGGATGAACGGCTTTCACACACACACACACACACACACAACACACACACACACACACACACACACACACACACACACACACACACACACACACACACACACACACACACACACACACACACACCCACACACACACACACAACCACACACACACACACACACACACACACACACCCACACACACACACCACACACACACACACACACACACACACACACACACACACACACACAGACGACTCTGAATCAGCTCCTCTGAGCCTCGTCATGATTCAGTCCAAACACAAACGTGCAAATACAAGCCTGAATGTCAGTGTATTATATGCACAAATACAATATCAAATCAAGAGTCATGAAGTCATGAAGTCAGTTCACCTAATATGTATGTATATATATATATATTAGGGTTGCAACGGATCGTAGATGATCTGTGATCCGTACGGACAAGACCCCACGGTTCGGTATGCATGTGAATATATATATATGATTTTAAATTAATAAAATGTATTAAAAGTTTTATGAATTCTACTGATTAGACAACATTTTTTATAATATTAAAATTTAATTAAACTATTAAAACAGAATTTAGAAAAAAATAATTAACACATGAATTGGGAAAAATACAAAATAAAGACCTAAAAATGTAATCTTGCTTAAAGATTGAATAAATCCATTTTGTTCAATTGTAAAATTTTCATAATTTAATTATAGAGATGCAAAAATGTTACTAACCGTTAATATGTGCATACACACACACACACATACACATTAATGGTTACATATTGCTCTTTTTTTTACACTTTTACATATTTAACAACATTTTTACTTCCACACTAGTGTTAGCATTTTACAACAAATGACAGCTGTTTAGTATTTTGTCCATAATGCAGTGCCATTCAGATATGTGTGACAGATTCTGCTGTTTTAGTGTAGAAACAAGTGTTTTCCAGGGTTTATTCTGAACTCATGCTGATCTTCAGAGGAACAGAGAGCAGTGGTTTGACAGCCCGCTGTTTAAAAAGACGCATGATGCTGCGCTGCCAGAGA
>CM049814.1:658796-804575 GCA_027422405.1 Ptychobarbus kaznakovi
TTCCTCTAAAACCATCGGGAATCACTGGTGAGAAGAAGTCATTTACCTTGATTATATGATTATAAATCAGCCTTTAGGGTTAGACAGATTTAAACCGATTTCATCAGACCATACAAATGTCATTTATTTTAAAATGTTAATAAATTGTATATGTTTTGTGACAATTCTATCAATTAGATTCGATTTAATTAGAAACTTACATTCAAGTTTCTGTTAACTTTTAATAAATTGTTCGTAAATTGTATTCATTAGGTTATCGTTTCATGACTTCATTAATTAGCCTTGCTTTTTGATTACTAAATCTTAATTTAATCATTAAAACAATAGAAAAACATGAAAGAAATAAACAGAGTTTGGTAAAAAAATAAAATAGACTTTGCAAAAAAAATTAAAATTCATAAGCCCCTACATCAGAGTAGAGGAAGCAGATTGAGAAGCCAGTGGGAAATATTAGGTTGTGCTCTTTTCACGTGTTAGCTTCCCTCACTTTCACTGTCTTCCTCTTGTTTTCATGGGTAATGCACCCAGATTGGGTTTAAAACTCAGAGTGATTGATTAAGTGCCGGTCAGATCAGCGACGGACAATAGAGAGTAGGAAAGGGCAATCCATCACGATGAAGGCTAATGCCAACATACAGCACACCAGATAAATGGCTGCACGAAAACCAGGAAAGGGAAGAAGAAGAAGAAGCAGAAAAAAGAAAGTTTCCTCCTCTCCGCTCACCAGGGGAACGATCGGAATCCCCGTTTCTGGAGCAGCACGGTTTTTCCACCTGAATTATGCATGAGTGTGTGTGTGTCGTCATCAAGGCCTGATTCTAGATTCTGTGTGTGTGTGTGTGTGTGTGTGTGTGTGTGTGTGTGTGTGTGTGTGTGTGTGTGTGTGTGTGTGTGTGTGTGTGTGTGTGTGTGGTGTGTGTGTGTCTGTGTGTGTGTTGTGTGGTGTCTGGTGTGTCTGTCGTTGTGTGTGTGTGGTGTGTCTGTGTGTCGTCATCAAGGCCTGTTGTAGATTCTGGGTGTGTGTGTGTGTGTGTGTGTGTGTGTGTCTTGTTTGTGTGTGTGTCTGTGTGTGTCTGTGTCTGTGTCTGTGTCTGTGTGTGTGTCTGTGGTCGGTAGTGTTGTGTGTGTGGTGTGTGTGTGTGTGTGTGTGTGTGTCTGTGTGTGTGGGCGGATGCGTGTGTGTGTGTGTGTGTGGTGTGTGTGTGTGTGGATGCATGTGTGTGTGTGGTGTGTGTGTGTGTGTGTGTGTGTGTGTGTGTGGGCGGATGCATATGTGTGTGTGTTTCAGATAGATGACAGCTTTCATAGTTGAGTCAGTAGCTAACAAAGGAGAGAAACAAACGTGAGACTTCGCTATATGTCAGAACAATCAGAAGAATTTGTGATTCTGGTTCCAGTAATTTCTGTAATTTTTACAAAATTTGTATTACATTTACTATCAGAAACCTATTGCCTAATTAGACAATTTAAGAAAAATTATAATAAATCAAATATATGTTTCATAATATAGAGTTCCTGGGGGAAAAAAGTTTTTTCAGTAGATGACCATTCACGTCATCTACTGTATCTTATAACGTGTTTAAACCTGAAATATTTACTTGAAGTACCACCTGAGATTTTAAGTTAATATTGCAATAATTTGTATAATTTATATTTCAATAATTTTTCAGTTCTCTGGTGTTGGTAAATGGTCGCATGATATGCAGGTAAACAAAATATTTCACTTTTTTATGAGAGTTTTATATTGATGAAAAAACATTTGGTTCAAGTATAATTAAAATAACCGAACTGGTTCTAAATAAGACCAGATCTTAATTCCCAAAACTCACAGCAACCTGACAAACCATGGCAAAACATGTGCCAAAACTTCAAAATAAATTTCTAAATAAAATGAAGTTGAATTTCATTAAAGCTCATGTAAAAACACTAAAACAGCAGCAGGTCATATGTGATCTACATCTACTTGGTTTGCTCCAAATTATGGATCCTGACTGGAATAAAACTCCTTTTAAGCCATTTCAGAGCAAATACATAATCAAGATATACTGGCCTATCAAATATCATCATGAGTATCAAGACATTAAGACCAAACTGATATATTGCAGAAAGGCTGAAAGAGCTGTAAAGAGCTGTACACTCTCACGATATATTTCATCATCCAGCCATAAGACTAGTATCAGACTAGTATCACATATCAGCTACTTTAGTAAAATAACTTAACTTCTGCCATCTTCTTTCTGATCATATTAGAGCAGTGGGCTTCAAAGTGACTTATTTTAATTAATTATATTAAAAGAATCTTACTTAAAATACATAAAATCAATATGTAAAGTGAAATCATATTTATTTATACTTTGTTCCCCTCCTAAAAGCAGTGTTTTTACTGAAGAATATACAGTTCTTGGCATTTCTATAATCAGGAAATAAAAAAATACTACAAAAAACAGAGAATACAATGTAAATCAATGAATAATGTAATAATAAAAATAAATAAATTATATTTTATTTAGTATAAACAACACCCCCAGTTTCTGTTAATAAAAAAGTTTTAAAACGTAGTTTCATCACATTTAAAGATGAAATGCATAAAAGAAAGTCAAATATTGTTCTTCAATGTGAGAAGCATTGAATATGAGGTAAATATATAAAATAATGTAAATATATAAATATTGCAAATAAATAAATAAATTAATTAATATGGTTAGAAATAAATTTACATTTTTTATTTTAATAAAAATTCTATTAACAAAGATTAATTTTTTTTAAAGTCGTTTCATTATAATTAAAGAGAGAAATTCCTTGTTTGAACTTTTTTTGTCTAAACATGTTTGAAAAATTAGTAAATAAAGTAAAAAAAAAAAAAGAGAAATTCCAACATTGCTTTGAGTAAAAAGGTCAAGAACCATTGCAGTAGAGTCATTAGTAAGCACTAAACTGTATTGCGTAACAAGGTATGCTAATGTCCTGTTCCAGCGCAGGTCAGGAGGGTGCTGGGTACGGGACGAACACCAAACAGACAGCCGAACACATAAACAGTGGAAACTATGATGGCCAGCGTGATGCTGTGCAGTCCACAGCTGCACAAGAACTGAGAGCAAACATCTGCTGTCACGAACCTCACGAGCAGACGTTTGTGTGATTTCACTGCATCACTGCAGACACTCACCACTCACAACACAGTTCAGCCAGGAGCCGATTTGCATATCACTTCAGTATATAAGCACTAAAACAATACAGACATCTAATAAACCACGCCAACCCTCCCTTCAAATCTCTCTCTCCGGCGACTGAGCTGGAGACATTATTTTATCAAACCAGAGTTGTTAGAGAGCTAGAACAGTCGGAGGTAATCGCACAAACACAACTAACAAACGAAGCCTTTACGAGGTCCAGCAGGTCTTTAAGCACACGACTAAAGCAAAACTTCAAACGTTTGATCACGCAGTTGTGTTCAAAACTACCATGAGATCCAAAACAGAACAACACAAGGCCATCTGCCTTCACTCGCTTTGCATTAAACCTGAGAAACACCCTGCTAAAAAAGCCATCGCTGTAGAAAGGCTCTAATGAAACACTAATAAGCGGCTGTGTTCGTCCTACCGTCCTTCCTGTAGAGCGCTATCTCCACCTTCCTCTCTTCTGACCCCAGCAGCGCTTGTGCCATCTGCGCGATGGCCAGCCTCTTGGTGTGTGGGCCGTACAGGAAGTTACAGGTGCACGGCTTTTGCATGATTTCAGCCCTCGTGTAGCCGCACATGTGACAGAAGCCATCGTTACAGAAGATGATGGCGCAGTTCTCCACCCGCGCATTGGCTATGATGAATTTCCTCCCTATAAGAGAGAGAAAACAACCGCTTTAGTATGTTCAAAATCACGGGGCATTTGGTGTTTGGTTTGCATAATGTGCTTTCATCAATTTGGTACATTAATTATGAAGTCAGGCCCACTTTGCAGTCAAAAAATATTAAATTTTATAAAAATCAAATAAAACATTTTTTGATAAATTATTTTATACTATAAGAAATTTAGGAAAGAAAGAAAGAGAGAGAGAGAGAGAGAGAGAGAGAGAGAGAGAGAGAGAGAGAGAGAGAGAGAGAGAGAGAGAGAGAGAGAGAGAGAGAGAGAAGAGAGAGAGAGAGAGAGAGAGAGAGGAGAGCGCGAGAGAGAGAGAGAGAGCGCGAGAGAGAGAGAGAGAGAGAGAGAGGGAGAGAGAGAGAGAGAGAGAGAGAGGAGAGCGCGAGAGGAGAGAGGAGAGCGCGAGAGAGAGAGAGAGAGAGAGAGAGAAGAGAGAGAGAGAGAGAGAGAGAGAGGAGAGAGAGAGAAAAGAAAGAAGGAAGAGAAGAGAGAGAGAGAGAGAGAGAGAGAGAAGAGGAGAGAGAGAGAGAGAGAGAAGAGAGAGAAAGAAAGAAAGAAAGAAAGAAGAAAGAAAGAAGAAAGAAAGAAAGAAAGAAAGAAAGAAAGAAAGAAAGAAAGAAAGAAAGAAAGAAAGAAAGAAAGAAAGAAAGAAAGAAAGAAAGAAAGAAAGAAAGAAAATGTAATATTTTTTTACAAAAAATATAAAAATATATTTTATTTATAAAAAATATTTCTATAAAATTAAATAAGAAAATTGTGAAAAATGTAAAGATTAATAAATAAATAAAAACATTAGAAATTTTATTTTATAAAAATATTTATGTACATTTATTTAGAAATTTGTATTTATATAAATCTAATTAGGAAATTGACTTGGAATTTTTTTTTTCAATATAATTTTATCCAAAACAAAATGTCTTTATAGCTTTGATATATATATATATGCCACCTCACACAGGCGGTGTTTGAATCACTGAGAGCCACAGCAGTAAATGACTCCTGCTAAAACCACACAAGAGTCTCTCGCCCGTCTCACTGTCCTAATGTTCTAGAGCGTTCTGTCATCTCTCACGGGACACAAACACTGCAGACGGTAACTGAGAGCCAAAACCGGGAAACAGAGACGCTTCTCATGAGAAAGTGAAGTCAGCTATGTTCAATTAAACCCATGGAGTTTCATTTCATTCTGTAAGAGTTACCGGCTGAGAAAGGAAAACGATTCCGAGGCGAATCGCACACAAACAACAAAAAATATGATTTTAATTTAGGGCTGTCAAAATTAGTGCGTTAATGCAGGCGATACATTTTTTTCAGTTTAGCTTAACACAGGGGCGGGGCTAGGGTTGGCCCCCCCACTCATAACTGCTGATTCTGTCTGTTTTTCTTGACAAGAAGTGCATTTATTCAGTCGCAGACCGTCTTTACGATCACATCAATCCAGGAGACGTTTCAGATACACGCTCCAGCTTCACTTCAGCATCAGGCACGAGTCAAACAGCGCGGAAACCGGCGCCCTGTAGCCTGTATCAAATCATATCAAAGCACGAAATAAACTACGTGCAAACAATGTCGTGGTCAGTTAAGACATGAAGTTACCAAACAGGCAATTAAAGCTGCCTCAAAACTGTGCGTGCATGTAATATGTTATTTATATATATATATAGGAGTTATATTAGGAACATGTACTGAAATGGTTCTCCCTCATCTAACACACCGATTCGACTCGTCAGATCGTTAGTAGAGACTGAAATGGGTCCGAACTGAAGCGGGTCAGAAAAGAAGAGTTGAGAGAAAATATGAAGCGTGTCAGATCCGCGTCACGTTCAGCAGCGACAGCTCTTAAATAATATCAGCCAAAAACAACCTGATAACAGCAGCGGTGATGACTGTTCATCAACAATAAAAGAAACATTTATATAGCTGTACGTATTCATCTGTGTTCAGTTTAGAATTTAGTGTTTGATAACTTTATTCAGTTTCTGTATATTTCTGCTGAAGGATAACATTTATTATAATGGGTTTATGTGAAGATTGTTTTAAGTTCACTTAAATTAGAAGTTATTTTTAAAGTCTAATAAATGTTCAAATTGATAGCTCTTAATTATAATGCAATGTTTAATGGTTAATAATTTTTTGTTTTTGTTTTTGTTTTGTTGTTTGTTATAGTCAATGGTTAAATATGATAGGGGAAGTTTTTTTACCTGCCTATAGGGAAATCAGTATCACTTAATATCAATAAAATAAAATAAAAATAAATGTGATACTGGCCTTCAGTCATACAAAATATTACATTAAACAAATCTAAAAAAATATGCTGTTTGTATATTAATTTGAAGATTGAATGTGAAATTATTGCAATATAAAAGTAAATTTAAAAACTTTAATATTAGGTGGGATTAATCACGATTAATCGATTGACAGCACTATTTTAATTATTTTCCTCTTGTTTTTCTTTTTAATATAGTAAAATCATTTTAGGATGAATCTTGCAAAACAATAAAAAGTATGTTAATTATTTTCCTCTCGTTTCTCATTTTTATACAGTAACAAATTCTAGGACGAATCTTGCAAAACAATAAAAAGTATGTTAATTATTTTCCTCTAGCTTTTCTTGTTTATATACAGTAACAAATTCTAGGACGAATCTTACAAAAACATTTTTTTTGCATTATTTTCATCCCATTTCTTTTTTTTGTTTTTGTTTATTTCTTCTTATTATTTTTTGATTTTATTGTTCTCTTGTTGCTGTACAGTACTTAGTGCATAATTATATCTTATATATACACAGACATAGCTGGATAGTAATACCATTTTGATTATTAAACATGTAATGTGCATATTTAGTTTAGTCAAGCTAGTTTCTTCAATGCTAATGTATCATGATATCTGTAAGTGTGCAGATATGAGCTGTTTCTCCCAAAGAAGGCACTGTAAACTGGTGATAAGCGCTTGTCAGAAGCTTGTATTACGTGCTGAAATCACAGCCCATAATATATCAGATCTGGAGCGCATCCATAAACGCCTCACCTCAGCAGCCTGCCAGTGTCACGCTTAACTGCAAACCTCCCATATTTGTAATTTCCATCCTATATTTGGGTGTCCTCAGAAAAGCGTCAGTGATAAATCTTGTTCAAGGACTGTAAGGCCCTGGTGCACGCTTCAGACTTCACTCTCCGTCAGTAATGCACTTTTGTTCTTAATTTGTCACTGAGGCAAATCCATTCGTCTCTGTATCGACTCTACAGCCTAAAGTTACAGCGCAGCATTACGATCACAGAGGACATTTACATAAAGAAGTCTTAAAGAGATGCTTAAAACAGTTTGATTCATTCGAAGTGTCAGAGAGGGTGAGAAAAGATCACGAGAGAGAGACCTTGACTAATAAGTGTCCTTCAAAGAAAGTAGATCTGCAAGGAAATTACAAAATATGCACTTCATCAAAACTGAATTATAGTTTAAGATTTTAGTCTTTAGTTTTATGTAGATGCAAGAAAAGACCACACATCGATATGTAAATTAGGAATTCAAATTTAGTATAAACTCATAAAAGAAGACCAATTAAATTAAATCACTATTGGTTTAATTTGCACAAAATCAATCAATGTTAATTTAAACTTTGTTTGTAAAATGTATAATATTTAAGATTACAGTTTTTAAAGTATAAAGTTAAATAAAATAATAAAATGCACCTCCAAAATGAGAAATTAGAACATAAATATCAACCACTTTTAGTTTAATTTTCACTAAATATTAATTTTTTTATTGAATGTTAATAATTAATGTTAATTTAAACTGTTAGTAAAGGTGGAGGTTGAGGAGAGCCCCCCCCCCCCACACACACACATGATTGTAAAGTGCTTTGGCTGTACAGCAATACACAATAAAGCGCTATATAAATGCATCATTCATTCATAAAGATCTGTAATATTACATTTTATTAAAAGTATAGTTTATAAATAAAATACACCCACAGCTAAAATTAGATCGTAAATCCTGATCACTTTTAGTTTCATTTTAAATAAATATTTAATCTTAATTTAAATTGTATTTGTAAATAAAAAACTGTAAACGTAGATTTTATTAAAAGAACAAAAGTCCAACCTACAGTTGAAATTACATTTTATTCACTTTTGGCTCAACGTTAATTTAAATATTGTTTGAAAATAAAAAAAATATTATCTTAAATTTGATTAAACGTATAAAGTTTATAAATACAATACACACAGCTGAAATAAGAATGTAACAATAATCACTGATGGTTTAATTTTGAATAAATATTAGATACATTTTAATTTAACTTGTGTGGGTAAAGAAAAAACTGTCATTTTAAATTGTATTAAAAGTATAAAGTTTATAAATAAAATATAGCTGAAATTAGATTGTAAATATTAATAACTATACATTTTTTACCAAAAATGCAATCAATGTAAATTTAAATTTAGTCTGTAAATAAAAACTGTAATCTGTAATTTATGAATAAAATACACTGACAGCTGAAATTACACAAATTGTCTAAAATGATCCATTTGGGCTGACCTGCAGATAACTGTGAGGGAGAAAAGAAACCAAAGAAACTAATAATAATTGAAGATGTAAACATATAGCAGCATAAATGACACGTCTCTCTGGTCGTAGTGAAGGGAAATCTTCAAGCGGCTGCAGTATTAACACGTTCCAGTAAAAACAATCACAACAGAAGCTGCTTGTGTTCCTGACGGTCTTTAGCAGCTGTTCCACACGCTGTCTCTGTCCAGCTCTCAGTCCATCTGTCTCCCTCAAACGAGAACATTTACTGCCATTAATACTTCTTATTGGCCTTGGCAAGTCTTAAAACTGGAGGCTGGGAATAAACGGAAGGGAAACACAGAGGCCATAACCTCACCGAACTCCTGGAGAGACATTAGCATTGCAGTAAAAACTCAATATATTTACGCATTTAGCAGACGCTTTTATCCAAAGCGACTTACAGTGCATTCAGGTTATAAATTTTTTGTCAGTATATCCTGCAGATCGAGGTGTGCGGGAACATTGAGGACAGACAGAGACGAGATAGACGTTTAACATGAGCCATTAGATGCCACATTACTGATAAATACTGTACATAATGTGAACATTTCTCTCCATTCATGCTGTAGATTTGATCAGGAGTCTGGATAACTAATGCATCTCCTTCATCTAACTTCCTCCTGAGAGGAACCAGAACCTCCGTTTCCATCATGAGCGGCGTTTGTGCTTCTGTTCTTCGACCGCTAAATGATTTACGTCAGAAAACCAAAACAATGTGAACTTGTTTAACTGCACTCTTGGTTTGATGACGATAAATCACAATAATCAGCCAAATAATGTGTGTATTATGTGAGTTAAGTAAAATATTAAATAAACAATTATATATGTAAATACATTAACAAATGTAAAAAAAATTCTAAAATTCTACATTCTACATTACATAATGAACAAAATTAAAAAATGTAAAAAATTCTACATGTACATTATGTAAAAAATTCAAATTCTATAAAAAATTCTACATGTAAAAAATTCTACATGAAACATTATGTAAAAAATTCTACATGAACATGTAAAAAATTATACATGTAAAACAATCTATGAACACATTATGTAAAAAATTCTACATGTATTATGTAAAAAATTCTACATGTATTATGTAAAACATTCTACATGAACATTATGTAAAAACATTCTATGTAAAACATTCTACATGAACATTATGTAAAAAAATCTACATGTGCAACATTATGTAAAAAATGAACATTATGTAAAAAATTCTACATGTACATTATGTAAAAAATTCTACATGTACATTATGTAAAAAATTCTACATGAACATTATGTAAAAAATTCTACATGAACATTATGTAAAAAATTCTACATGAACATTATGTAAAAAATTCTACATGTACATTATGTAAAAAAATTACATTATGTAAAAAATTCTACATGAACATTATGTAAAAAAATTATACATATGTAAAAATTTCATGAACATTATGTAAAAAATTCTACATGAACATTATTTATAAAAAAATTCTACATGTACATTATGTAAAAAAATTCTACATGAACATTTTGTAAAAAATTCTACAGTGTACATGTAAAATTCTACATGAAACATTATGTAAAAAAAAATCTACATGAACATTATGTACACATGTAAAAAAATCCTACAAGTGAACATTATGTAAAAAATTCTACATGAACATTTATGTAAAAAATTCTACATGAACATTATGTAAAAAATTCTACATGAACATTATGTACAAAAATTCTACATGAACATTATGTAAAAAATTCTACATGAACATTATGTAAAAAATTCATTATGTAAAAAATTCTACATGTAAAAAATTTACATTCTACATTATTATAAAAAAATCTAACATGAACATTATTCTACATTGTAAAAAAATTTATGTAAAAAAATCTACATAATATCAAACATTCTACATGAACATATGTAAAAAATTCATTATGTAAAAATTCTAAAAATTCTATGTAAAAAATTCATGTACATTATGTAAAAAAACATTATGTAAAAAATTCTACATGAACATGAACATGTAAAAAAATAAAAAAATCCTACAATGAACATTATGTAAAAAATTCTACATAACATATGAAACATTATGTGAAAAATTTCTACATGAACATCTACATGTAAAAAATTCTACATGAACATTATGAAAAAATTCAACATGAAACATTTGTATTCTACATGTAAAAAATTCTACATGTACATTATGTAAAAATTCTACATGTATGTAAAAAAATTTCATTATGTAAAAATTTACATACATTATGTAAAAAATTCTGTAAAAAATTCCTACAAGAACATGTAATTATGTAAAAATCATACATGAACATTATGTAAAAAATATGAACATTATGTAAAAAATCTATGTAAAGATTATACATGAACATTATTCTAACATGTGTAAAAAATTCTACATTATGTAAAAAATTCTACATGAACATTATGTAAAAAATTCTACATGTACATTATGTAAAAAATTCTACATGAACATTATGTAAAAAATTCTACATGTACATTATGTAAAAAATTCTACATGAACATTATGTAAAAAATTATGTAAAAAATTCTACATGTACATTATGTAAAGAATCTAAAGAAATACTAAAATATGTAAATATATGTTAATATTTACAATATGAAAATTTTAATATAAAATCTATGTAAATAAGTTGATATAAGTATATTTAATAGTTTGCATAATGTATATATATTTAACTTAATTTATAAATATATGATAATATGTACAGTATGTAAATTATGTAAAAAATAAATGTTTATATCAACTTATAATATATTCACATGTATTTACATTTTTTATATGTTATTTATATATTTTCTATATCTCATATGTTATATTTTTATACATTTTAATATTCGTTTATTACATTAATATGTACAGTACGTAAATTATGTAACATTAAATATATATATTAACTTGCAATGTACTCACATATTTTTTTATGTATTATTTAAGAGTACAGTATAACTTTGTATTAATGTAAAATTAATGTAATTTAAATATGTATTTATTCACAAGTTAATATGTATATTATGTAAAATAATGTATATAAAATATATGTGCAAATATGTTTGAAATGATTTCTAGAAATGATGAATCTATAAACATTAGCACATTTCCTCCCGAACACAGTGGACAGCAACGACTACTTCTCTCATACTGGAAGCTGAAAGCATTAAAACATAAACGACCACACAAAAGAGCAATGATTAGTAAAACTGTGAATGCTCCAGCTTGGTGGAAATATGATGACCTTTCTGTGGTGATTTAGACGCTAAATTCTGATTAGATAAGCCACGTTCAAAGCTGCCAAGGTAAATATTGAAACAACTACTGATTAGCCATACAAATACATTTAGTGTGCTACAAAGTATTGCACAGGAAAATAAAAAAGACAACCAACACGAAAATCAGTGAATCTGAGAATCAACTTCCCTGGACAGCAGACTGACGGGAAGCCAACAGAGAGAAGAAGCAACAGCAAGTGATTGACTCTCCTGACAGTGAGAAATACATCAAACTCTTCCCCTCAGTAGGAGTCGTGTCAACTGCATTTATCCTTTAAGTGCTGTTACATGACGGATGTTAGCACCTTCAAAAGGGCGTCAGATAAAGGCCAGAAGCAAACGCTGGAGTCGTGAGTAAATGACAGACGCTTCACGGGTCAGAAGGGAGATTTTTAAAGGTGAGAGTTTCTGTGTGGAATACAGAGGTGATGGTTGCTCACAGAGATAGAGGATAAAAGCTCTTCCTTTTCGCTGGTGATGCGTTTAACATTTGCTCTTTTTGGTTTTTCTGATGAGAGTTAAGATAACCCGTGTCTGCGAGTAACTGAAGTTGCTGAAAACTCACACACTCTTTCTCCATCTGTAAATGTTTTCAGGTGAATAAAGATGTTTTAAAAACAACTATTATACAAGCAGACAACCAACAAAAGAGATTTTAACAATATGATTAATCTGGCATGTGGATTTACGGGTTTATAGAAATATCATCTCAGTTTAAACATCGTTAAAATCTAAAAACATGTAGATAAAGGGAACAACTTACACTGAATGTGTTTATCTGATAATCAATTTGACAAAAAAGTCATGCAAACTTAAAAAAAAAATTTAATTTAATTTACTTAAAATCAATTTGGTTTAAAAATAATTCATGCAAACTGCTTCCAGAGTGTTTTTTTAAACAAATATATTTTTAAAAAAAAAATTATAAAATGTACTTAAAAATGAATTCAATTTAAACAGAAGTGCATACAATTTTTTTATAAAAATAAATTACATTTTGACTAAAAGTAATGCACAAAAAAGTAATGCACAAAAATATGCAAGTCATGTTTTCATATTTAAATAAAAACTAAATTGTATCTACTTTAAAGTGAGTTTGACTTCAAAAGAAAGCATGTAAACTGTTACTTTAAAAACTTAAATTTTATTTACATAAAATGTAAAATTAGTTTGACTAAAAATAACAAAAACAATGCAAACCAAATTAAAAGACCTAAATTGTGAGTGTATGTAAATGAACACACCATGAGGTATTAATCACTAGCACCTGTCATGCTACAACAAACTACTGTTATTTTATTAATTTATTTTATGCATAGGACATAGGAATATGACAACTAATAAGACAAAAGAGAAAAAACACTGTTGTTTTTTACTGTGACTGCTAATCTGAAGCTCATTTTTCAGTCTAAACTTGTGGCGGAGGCTGGGTTTTAATTGTTTGCATATCTAATCTTGTGATCTGCACGCTGTGGAAACACTACTGATGGAAAATTGCACTTATCGGGCCAATCCAGCAGGTGTATGGTTCCTCCTCAGACCAACAGAAGAAGAAATAACTTCAATGAGTGTCCTGAAGACCGAGCACACTTCTGAAGAAACCACAGAGGAATAAAAGCAGTTCTGCAAAACCAGCCTTAATCTTGAGATTAGAAAGCGGATCCTCATCGTCTCATTGTCCAACATTAGCAGGCTGAACAAGCAGCAGACGGTATACATCAGAGAAACAGCCACAAGCGCTCTGAAGATAGACAGAGTGGGCTGAATAAGAGGAACTTTAACATAAGTGTGCGTGTGTTTGTGTCAAGCCTATATACAGAACGAACAAACACTGCGGCCAAAATAAGATGCATCGCAGAGGAAGGAGAGACAGACTGACTGAGGGAAACCGAGAAAGAATGAATGAATCAGAGAAAACACCCTTGATGCATTATAATTAACATCTCTTGAGTTCTCAGCTGTCTCTTTATAGGAGGTTTAAACCGATCTCCACCACCTTTGAGTCAAGGGCTAATAAAAACCAAAGCATAATCAGTCAAGGCTTTAAAGGAACAGATCACTCAAAAAGATTGTCGAGCTGAACTCTGTCAGCATGAATAGTTAAAAAGCTTTTAAGTGTAAAGGTTAGTTTCACAAATATGAACTGGTGCTTTAAAGAACCTAAAACACTGATCTGAGGACCTCTACAGAACGATGCCAATCTATATATAACTATATAGTTAACTCAAGAACACAAGATAAAGAGAGGCAGGCAGATAGATAGATGTTAATATTAGAGATGCACCGATTGACCGGCCAATGATCCGAGCCGATCTGTTTATTGCCAGCGGCGCAGGCAATGACGTCACACAGCCGCGCACACACTCACAGTCGCGTGTAAACACGTGGTTTCCCGTGAGAGTGATTCTAATTTTAATTGCATTCAGAGTAAACGGCGACTGATAGTGTATTTATGTCGTGCCAGATGAGGCTTGCACAGCCTGAGTGAGTGTGTGAGAGAGACAGCACACACAAAATCACTCACAGAAATGTATAGATGCATACGATATAGATATTTTAGATAAGCAACATTATACGGCCATGATGTTCCCCGCATATCAATTTCAACACAATTGCAATGTGACACTGATTTTATACAATAGTACTTCAATAAACAAGAAGTTAAAATTAAGTGACTTAGATTTTAGACACAATTTTTAGATTTAGACACGCTGACGAAAATAGTTCCGACCAAAGCGACAGCAGAAGTGTTTTGTGTCTCTGAACAACACAGCGGTGTTTCGTTACTGAATGAATCCACGTTTTTGAACGAATCGAGTGAGTCAATGATTCAGTGACTCATTCATAAGGACAGTCACTCGCCTCGCTTCTGAATGAATCAGCCGTTTGAACGAATCGAGTGAGTCAATGATTCAGTGACTCATTCATAAGGACAGTCACTCGCCTCGCTTCTGAATGAATCAGCCGTTTGAACGAATCGAGTGAGTCAATGATTCAGTGACTCATTCATAAGGACAGTCACTCGCCTCGCTTCTGAATGAATCAGCCGTTTGAACGAATCGAGTGAGTCAATGATTCAGTGACTCATTCATAAGGACAGTCACTCGCCTCGCTTCTGAATGAATCAGCCGTTTGAACGAATCGAGTGAGTCAATGATTCAGTGACTCATTCATAAGGACAGTCACTCGCCTCGCTTCTGAATGAATCAGCCGTTTGAACGAATCGAGTGAGTCAATGATTCAGTGACTCATTCATAAGGACAGTCACTCGCCTCGTTTATGAATGAATCAGCCGTTTGAATGAATTAATAAATGACTCACTCATTAAAACAGACACTTGCCGCCATCTGCTGGTGGTTTAGTCATTTAAAAGTATCATTGCATTTTTTCAACATTTATTTGTATGTTTAAAAAAATATGTAAATTCTTATAAAATGATTTATGCGTTTGAAATGTTGCAGTGTAAATGTATTTATGGCACCTCAGCTTCATCAAACGGTCTGTGTAAATAGCATCTAACACCACTTCAGACGCAGTTTCTGTTTCCTCTGCAGGGAAAAGATAGAGTTTGTAGAGACTAATTTCATTTGAATGCAGGGTTCGTACGGGTGCTTGAAAACATCGAAAATGCTTGAATATCAACGTAGTGTTTTCAAGGTTTGAAAAGTGCTTGAGTTTTGGATAAAAGTGCTTGAAACTGCTTGAAATTGCAATTGCATTGGTTTTATAATGATATGCTTTATTAGTGAATAACGTTAGTTCACTTTCTAGACTTTTCTAGTCTGCGCTTTCAAGCCGTGTAAAAGATAAGCGAAAATGCCCTTGCTTAGTTAAACTAATTGATGAATCAGAAGTGTAAAGAATTATTTTAATGTAAAGCACACGCACATCTTACTGTCTAATTTTATTTTTTTTAATTTTTTTGAAGGCACATTAGCTTTTTGTTCACACAAGCTGCTGAGAAACAAAATAATTATTTATACTTTTGACTCATCCCTTCTTTATTTTTAAACATTATTTTTTAAAGGCTGTCACTTTATACAACTCTTTCTATTTGGGAAAACCTGTATTTGAACTGCAAATAATATTTTTTGAAGTCATTTTATGGTTTAATACGTTACAATAGACATAGCCCTACCTCACTCATACAGAATTTATTTTATTTGTGCAGGTTAAAAAGCCTCACATTTTATTTAAAAATTTTGTATAATTAAAATTTTATAATTTATATTTATATTTGACTGTATGTTGGCTATTTTTATATTATGCAATGCTATGTGCTATTCAGACCGGTGTTTTTAATAGCACAATAACATCTGATTTAAAGTGAAAAACTCAAGTGTGTGTTTGAGTAAACATGTGATTTACTGCAGTTTAAAGTGCTGGAAAAGATTGAAAATGCACCTTGAAAGTGATTAAAAAGTGCTTTAATTAGAATTTGGAAAAGGTGTAAGAACCCTGTGAATGGTAACAACTCTACAGTTTCTTATCATGCTAACTGAATTAATTAAAACAAAGTAAGAATTTGATGTGAAAGATGACATTTAATAAGCTTAGGTTACGGGGGGGGGGTGTCCATTTATAAACATAGTGGGAAATGACATCTATTTTGTTACATACAGCAACTCATTTTAAGTTAACTATTTCTTCCTCTTTCCAGCCACAGATCACTTTATTATGAGAGTTGTTTAAGTGCTTTAAATTAAATACATATTCATATATTATGTATTAAGTTCTTTTACTCATTCAATCTCTTGACAGATTGTAATGTTTTCTCGCATGCAGTGCATCAGAGTCACTAACAAACACAGAGAAAGAAAGGCACATTTGAATGGATGAAAGTGAGCTCATCTTGGTCTTTTATCTGTGAGGAAAGAACAAACCGTGTCTCCTGAGAAAAGAGAACAATGCATTTAGCGATGAGCAGCACCTGAAAGACGACGGCAGAGGAAACAGCAAATCCTCTTTGTGTGGCTTTAACAAGGAGGAAAGCGAATCTAGTTAATTACACGTGTGTGTGCTTGAGGGTTTTAGGTGCGCTCTTTCTCCTGCCAGCTTGTCTTGAGTCTTTTAGAGACTGTTAGACGCAAGATCACACCAATACAACAGCCATATGTGCATGCATATGCATATACATATGCAAAACAGCATGCATGCAAGCTGAGCTAAAGAGCAGATACAATCACCAAGATCTTAAGATCACAAACAAACTCCTCATCTTGACTTGTTCGGGACACGTCCTGCTCTGTACACCATGTTTCTTTATCGCTCTGACATGTAAATAATGTAACGCTGTCCTGCACACTAATATCGGTGCAAATACATCGACTGCAGTACAGCAAATCTCTACAAACTAATGCTTGGTGTAGGAGTTTACTGTTAGAGAACAGAGGCAGAAAGAGAGAAGACAAGGCAGAATGGACACCTGTACCAAGGTGAAATTTAATCACACCAACTCCTCTGACAGCGTGCCGATAAGACTGTGATCTCACCCGCTCTCCATTACAGCGAGAGAGAGAGAGAGAGAGAGAGAGAGAGAGAGCATAGCAACCACTCTGCATCCCAGAATACTGGCAGAAGTAGACCATGACAACTCAGCAGCAATGTGACAGCGAAGCAGGCGATGGAAAAACACAACTTTATATAGAAAACTATAAATACTCCACCTTAACGCTGAGCAAAGTTCGGTGCGGTGGGGAAATATGCATCTCAGACTCTCCTCTGATGCTTCTGTCCTCTAAAGACTAGAGATGCACCGAAATGAAAATTCTTGGCCGAAGCCGAACAAAACGAAACACTGGGCCGAAGGCCGAAGACTGAACACAGGTTTTTTTTTTTATTCCCCCTATGTAGGCCTATTTTGCATAAATGAAATAGCCAAAATCTGCTTTTACTGTTTTGTCCTGCTTTACAAAAAAAAAAAAAATTAATTTTACTTAACACTGAAACATTTTTATACATCCTATCAGACATTATACCAACAAAGCACAATTTAACTTCAAATTGATAAGTTAGTAAAATAATATTTTTGGCCATTTTTGAGACCCCCTTCTTGAATCAGGCTTGTATTTTTTTCTGTACAAATAAATGCAGCCTTGCTGAGCAGAAGAGACTTCTTTTAAAACATTAGAAAATATTACAGATCCCAATTTGAACACTATTGGTGAATGTTATAGTAAATGTATTAATACAGCTGTTGTATGGTAATTATTATTATCATTATTATTGTCTTACTTTTTATTTTATTTTACAGAACAACAGTAAAATTACAATACTAACATTTATGAATGTTGATGGAGCTTTTATTTTGGCGGAAACACGCAGGAAGACCTCAGTGCTTCTTTTTGTTGACAACAGCATGCAGATATTTCTCAGATATATCTCATTACGAATTTGGGAAGATGTTTGTCACACGTATCACATTGTCACACGCCTTTAAAAATAATAATAAAAATGAGCAAATGATGAGTAAACAGTGTTTCAGTGCAGAATTTCCTCACGCTTTGGACTTTGAACCCTGGCGCCGCGAGCTCGTGCATGCAATTCGTGCATGTATTAGAAATCCATTTCACGATTTCAATCATCACAGTAACCAGCATCATCCACCCTTCCTCTTCTCATCGGAGACATGAGATGCAGCGCTAAGCAGTCTCTCGCTGTCGGTGCTTCGTGCTTGTAGTGATATTTGCGTCTCTCTCTCTCGGACAGTTTTAAATGCTTCCACACTGCAGACGTGTTTGCTGCATTAGTGCACGCCTCTATTTGATCGTGCAACGTCATTGTTCGGTACAAATTATTCGGTCTTTTCGCTTATTCGGCCGGACACTGAAAGAGGCTTTTTTCCTATTTTTGGCCGAACAATTTCGGTTGCCGAACATTCGGTGCATCCCTACTAAAGACTTTATGATATGGTATTAAAATTACAATGAGATGAGAGAAAGAACAGAGGAAAGAAGAATAGAAAGCAGTTCATGAAAAGTTGGGGAAATAGAATGGGTCTAGATAGATAGATAGAGAGAGAGAGAGAGAGAGAGAGAGAGAGAGAGAGAGAGAGAGAGAGAGAGAGAGAGAGACAGAGAGACAGAGAGAGAGACAGACAGACAGACAGACAGACAGAGAGAGAGACAGAGAGACAGACAGACAGAGACAGACAGGAGACAGAGAGAGAGAGAGACAGAGAGAGAGAGAGAGAGAGAGAGAGAGAGAGAGAGAGGAGAGAGAGAGAGAGAGAGAGACAGACAGACAGAGACAGACGACAGAGAGACAGACAGACAGAGAGACAGAGACAGACAGACAGACAGACAGACAGACCGACAGAGAGATAGATAGATAGATAGATAGATAGATAGAGATAGATAGATAGATAGATAGATAGATAGATAGATAGATAGATGATGATAGATAGATGATGTGGAGTGATGAAGTCATTCTCGTAGGAGTTCTCTCTCTTTCTCTCGGGACTCGGTCTCTCTGGTGGTGTCTTCAGCAGTTGCCACAGTGATGCTTGTGTTGCTGTTGTTCTCTGTTGGTCTCACGGCTCTGTGAATGTGTGTTTGGTTCTGACCTCACGCTTCAGAGACACTGGGCCACAAATATCACATAAAAACTGGCATATCAGCCGCGAATGCACTTGTGGGACACAAGCATGGGCCGCTTTTATTTTTGGGTTATTGTTTTGTTGCAGCTATTGTTCTCATCTGACATTATCTCATCTACCGAACACCGGAGAGAAAACACTCTCAAACGCTGCGTTTTTAATATTCGGCTGAGATATCAAAATCGTGTTTGCTCACAATGGGAAGCACACTGTGTTCTTGTTGAACTGGTCTAGTGTGAGACTTCAAGGCTAGAAAAACAGATCCAAGCCATCTGGAGAAAAACACTGAAGGAGAAACACTAGCGGCTTCTGGTCAGTGCGATGACCACGTGTAATGAAATGCACTTTTGAAGGACTCTTACTCTTCAATTCCTCCAAAGCACTTCTCTAAAGCTTGCGATGGGTTTTCATGGAAGGTAATACATTATTTAAAGCACCCGAAGGAGAGACGCAGCTTCTTGAAAGAGGAAGGGTAGTGGTAAGGTTAAGGTGGAAAGAGAAAACATATTGATTTCGGTCACTTCTGGACAAATGATGCAAACCAGACTTGATTTATAGCAATTCAGAGCCGTTTCAAACGCTTTGGGTCTTCATTATGAACTAATAACTCAGCAATGAAGATAATTTATCATTTGTGATTCCTACCGTAAATATCAAAGCTTAAATTATGATTAGTAATATGCATTGCTAAGAACTTCATTTGGACAATTTTTAAGACTATTTTCTCAATATTTTATTATTTTTTGCACCATCAGATTCCAGATTTTCAAATACTTTAGTTGTATCTCGGCCAAATATCATCCTATCCTATAACAAACCATACATCAATGGAAAGCTTATCAATGATTAAAATTTTTTTGAAGATTATTGAATGTTGAAATGATGAATCGAGTTATTATCTCACAGATCCAAACACATATATAAATTGAATATGGATTGAAAGAATCGCTTGATTGACTAACTAGTATTCACATCTAGCAGCCTACATTTTGAGACATAAAAGAGGTCAGGAAGACGGTTCCAAGGGAAAATCATTATTCGGGAAAACGTCTCCCTGTGACATCCACACCATCACTGCTGTTCACATCACGCCCAAAAACATCCCAAGCTGCTTCAGGAAATGAAACAATTCCGGTCTGAGACCGATGGAAATGAAGACTGGTCGGCTCTTTGAAAGCCAGTTAGATTTTGGAGGACACTTGAGTAAAATGATTTGCATCTGAGACTCCTTGCATGAATCTCCAAACCAGTTATACCAGCGAACGCATCATGAAAAGTGAGGCTAACTCAAGTTTTAGAACTCAAAATCACATGCAAGGATAACAGCACAAGCTAATTCAATTTAACTCTAAATTACATCAGTTTAGATGCATTTATCTCATCAGACCTAAAATAACATTGCATGAGACTCACAAATTAATAGGATAGTCAAAAAAGAAATACTGAAGTATCTGGAAGTTATTCAAGTAGCAAAGAAAATAAAATGAATAATGACAAATATATGTAAAGAACTACTACAGTATATTCTGATCAGAACCAAACATGCCCAAATAAAGGATGATGTACAGCCTGATGCAGAAACTCTCTGGTCCTGACTCTATATGATCAATAACATACATATACAGTATTTCATAATATATGTGACCCTCCACAAAACCAGTCATAGGTAGCATGTATTTGTAGCAATAGCCAAAAATACATTGTATGGGTCAAAATTAAGATATCAAGGAAAGAGCATGTTTACTAAATTTACTACTGTAAATATATCAAAACTTAATTTTTGACTAGTAATATGCATTGCTAAGAACTTCATTTGAACAATTTTAAAGTCAATTTTCTCAGTATTTTGATTTTTTTGAACCCTCAGATTCCAGATTTACAAATAGTTGCATCTCAGACAAACATATATCGGTCCTATCAACAAAGCATGGAAAGCTTATTTATTCAACTTTCAGGTGATGTATGTAAATCTCAATTTGTTATCAGTGTTATCATTTGACACTGAAGCTATGATACACCTGTTTAACGTTACACATTAGCAAGTCTCATGTAAAAACGCACTGTGGTGATACCATGTTACGTCTATATAACATGGCACTGAGTGTTATATATTATTTTACCATGGTATTCTCCAAGCTATTTGCTAGAATACGTGTAGCTGCCATCTTAATGTGTGATTGTCTTTCTGATCTGACCTTTAAAACTCCTTTCATTGGAGTAATCTAATACACCCAGGTGAATATTTCTGACACCGTTACCTGCAGAGCGCGGTACAGCGGCACACGTTCAAACAACAACAGGTTATTCTGTGAGTATAATACTGTAAATAAACACAAACTTACTTTGACTTTCGAATTTCCTGATGATCGTGTCGAGGAAAGTGTTCTGCGGCGCGACGTGCCCCCGTCGAACCGGCATCCTCACTCACGCGCGCAGTCCAGCGGAGTGTCTCGAGCTCAAGCGGACCTTCCGGTCACTCACGCACGCGAGGCTCCGCACAGCGACAACTTCATCAGCGACGCGCAACGCTCACTTATCCAAACAGCAGTTTCCGGTTTCCAAACGCGAGTGGGGGGTTGTTTACGTCGCGAAATTCCTCAAAAACGACCCCAGGTCCGGTAAAGTGACGCCAGACTAATTTAGCTCGTGACATGTGGGACGCTGAACTCTGTGTGACTGGAACGCGTTCGCGAGGTAACGTACCCTAATTTTACCATAGTTGAGTCCTCGGGTATCCCTTTGTCCAATTAAAGCGCTCTTCTCGGTTTTCATTCAGCGCTTCGAAGAAAAGAGATGCGATTCATTTGACGCGTGCGGTCCCGCGCTCCTCCCGTTTCGATGGTGACCAACAACAACGAGCGTCTAATTAACTAACGTTACAAATTTCGCTAAACTTAAATAATTAGGCTACTGTTCTGAATAGGAAGCGCGATGTCTGCGTCTATTTAATTACAAATATCGCTAACTTAATTACTGTTCTGAATATGATTATAGTACAGAACAGCAATATACGCAGTTATAAAAGATAGTGGTATTTAAAAAGCGCAAAACTACACATAAATAACGATTTTATACATTATAAAAAGGCATATAGTTCATTTCAATCCGTGCCATTCGGCTCGTTTCGCAGGTGTCGAACCCGTGATGTCGTCATGCCCTGGGCTTTAGTGGAAATGTCCAGAAATCACGGGTCGCAGATGAACGGTATCCTGGGATACTTCACGCGTGTTCAGACGAGCAGCAAGAGCGATCCATGCGGACTCCATGCGCGATCTCCTGACAGTTGAGCTTTGTGCGCTTTGTTTTCCACCTTCGGCGGAGTCGCGCTGTCACACTGTACATGATACGTCACAAGCGATGCACGCGCGGCGGACGTGGGGTTTCCCTGCGCCGTCGCGCGCGTGCAGACAAAAGGCGCTCCTCGTGGACATAATGGCAGTACTATGCGTTTGCGCGGAGGTTTTTAGTGCAATAACATCGATTTCGCAACTTCTTTTCCAATTAGCGCGAGAAGCCAAAACAGTGGAGTTCTACATTCTAAGCGATATCTCTCTTCATAAGATTTGTTTGGGTGCGCGAGATGGGCTTTAAAAGGGGGCGCGGCGCTTTTACCCGTATTTAGGCAGACTGTGTTTGAAGCATCCCAGCAGTGAGATCTTCCAGCTTCATTCACTATCAGCAAATGATCATATGGCGAATGCACATGACACACTTTCACAAGGAAATGCGATAATTAGGATGCATTTGTGCTTTTTTTCTTCAATACACTTCCAACCTTGTCTGATTTATAGCAGAAAATAAACCCACTAATACTGAAAAGGTTAGTTTAATTGCTTCATCAAAATTTTTAAGCAAAACCAAAGAGAAAATCTGCAGTTCATTGCACTTTATCAATCATTTTGAATTGCATTAATGATGGAGAAAATAGTTTCAATTCAAAATCATAACATGACTGAAATAAGTAATGAATACATTTTTACATTGTTAGAATTTAAATTTTACTTGGAAATGTAAAATGGCTACAGAATAGATTGAGCACTTTTAGAAATAAATAATATCCGAAAATATTTGATGTAAGAAGCTAAAGTTTTAAATATCAAACCAGTGTGTTTAAGAATAAATAAATCTATCCACTTAAGTAAAAACAGCTATAACACCTTTTTATGATACAAAACATTCTACAAACATTTATTAAAGAGATAATTTGTCATGAAATGTGAAAGAAGATTTTCTTTGGCAATAATAATAATTAATTTCTTTATAATCAACAGAGCTAGTAAAGAGATTTCCATTAAAATACAAACATTAAAGCCTGAAAAAGTCATAAATCATAACATAATTTAAAGGCTGTACAGAATGTAGATCTCGTAGAGCTTTAGGAAATATGAAATAGAAAAGATTCAGTCATATAATGACAAGCTACATGAAGAATACGAGGACGCAGCATCGGTCCGTTCATCAGTGGCCATTCAGCGTCTCGACAGGTCTCCGCCTGCATGGGGAAAGTGCAAAAGTAGATGAACATCGGTGAATCTGGCAGCTCTTGGGAGTATTTTACCCTGGCATCTCGATTCATACCTATCTGAAAGTTCACGGTACGCCCAGAGCATAAGCTGCACATGAAAATTTCAATTGAATATGCATTCAGTGGCCTGAATCCGAGTCAGCACCCATAACATTTAGTCCCCGAAACACTGCAAAAACTCATTATTTGTGTCTTGTTTTGTTACTTGAGATGTACAACATTAGAAATTAATCAGCTTTGGAGAAATGTAGCATTGCATCACTTGCTCACAAATTAGTCCTCTGCAAGTGAATGGGTGCCGTCAGAATGAGCGTCTGATAAAAACATCACAATAATCCACAGCACTCCAGTCCATCAGTTAACATCTTGAGATGACAAAAGCTGAAACCATCATTAAGATGTTAACTAAAATATGAGTTTATAATCTATAATAACGCTTCCTTCAGAGAAAAAGTCTGAACCAGGAGAGAAATCTGCACAGATCAAGCATCATTTACAAGAGTTCTGAACATAACTGTGTGTGGTTTTTGATGTGAGACAAAAAAACATTAAATATATTTAGAAGAGAGTATTTCAGTATTAGGTATTTGTTATACTGATACATATTTCTGTTGTGCAAACATATTCCCTGTATAAAAGACTACGTCTGTGACCTTTTCATGGGCATGTAGTTTAATGTTATGGTTCATAATTGCGATCACATTACAACAAGGTGTGCCATAGTCCCTCAACCAAATCTGCCAAAAGTGTACAAAACAGAATTTAGCAAGAGGCAGATGCTTATGACCGAAGGGTAGGCATCTTTTTAATTTAGCTTGTTCTGTGCTTTTTAAGCTGAATTAATGATGGATTGTTTCTTATAAACATGCAGCTTTTGTCTTCTCCAGATGTTAACTGATGGACTGGAGTGCTGTGGATTATTGTGATGTTTTTATCAGACTCTCATTCTGACGGCACCCATTCACTGCAGAGCATCCGTTGCTGAGACACTGATGCAGAGACGCTACATTTCTCCAAATCTGATGAAGAAACAAACTCATCCTAATCTTCGGTGGCCTAAAGGTGAGTACATTTTCAGCTCATTTTTATTTTTAAGTGAACTATTCCTTTAAGTGGGTTTCTGCTTAAAACAAGATGGGAATTAAAAATGAGCTTATTTTTCCGTATAATTAGTTCATTCAAATTTTTGCAGATTTTTCTTTAAATTTTTTATCCTTTTGATCCTTTTTTTAACAATACTTGCATCTCAAGTGGGTCTTGATTTAAGAATGTTTAGATATTTGTACTGGAAAACAAGATCAATTAAAAACATTTCTGCAGTGCATCGTTATATATTTAACCAACATAACTGTAACCAGTGATGACAAACACATGTCAGCCTGGTAAATTCTTGCTTATTGGTTGGAAATTGTAATTATGATGCGAATAAAACATCTCAAGCTATTTCATATTTCACTCTTTTTCACTTCTCCACAAAGACAGGAAGCTTTTAGCGCTAGTGCCAAACAATAAAGAGCAAAGGAAGCGCATTATGTGCGTAATTGATGCTTTGTGTGTGTTTTATCATTCTTGTGGTGCCACAGGGAATTATGGGAAATAGTGTGGTCGGCTGAATGAGTGTTCTAGGAAGCTTTATGGCGGTTTTTCATCAACAATACACAATGCATTCAAACTAAAGTGAACAACATTCAGTTTAATTACGATCAATATATCAGCTTCTTTAATTGGCACACCCTCCACAGTTTCCACATTGAGCCCGTCTCGTAAATCCCATCATAATGTCATGACTTGAAAGCTGCATAAGTCATAACTCTTCAGAGCCCACAAAAATGTGTTATTCAAACGTTATTTCATTTTTAGAACAAATTTTGCAGCATTGTTTACAAAGCCCACGAGCGTATCGGTAAATATCAATCTGGCTCCATGATGCCATACGATAAAAAATGCGACCCCTCTAAGTGAAGTCCCAGAGATTCAATTATCTAATGAGATCAATCGCAGTGATGAATGACTAAACACTGACGAGGAGCAGCCTGATGAAATTAGGCATGTAGCGTACATTACAATGAGGGTGGCACCGTCTCATTACAGCCCGAGAACATCATGTTCTGGTTATGAATGTATCGTTGACATAATGGAAATACTGCACACTCTTCAGAAATGACCATTAAACATCATTAATAATTCATGTGTGTCACCATGATGGTTACTTCACCCAAAAATCATCTACACACTCCCATATCATATTGTTTCTTTTCTCTGTGAAACACAGAAGGAGACGTTTGGCTGAATGTCTGAGCTTCTGTTTGTCATACAGTGGACTTGGCAGGTCATCTGAAGTCATACGATAGCTTTATGTTATGAATAGGCTTGATTTGAATTGTTCTCTCAAAGGTCTTTCAGGTTTTTTTCTACCAAATAATGTTTCAGCTATAAAGTAATACTTGTGTCTCTAAGTATAATGTATGCCCTCACACTGATTTATTAAATACATGATGAGACTAAGTGCCTGTTTAAGTAATCACTGTGTCTACTCTGAAAATTGAAGTGAATTTGATCATTTCAGTTGGCTTTATTCTACAAAGCTTCAATTATCTGTTTATTTTTGGAAAATAAAATATATTTTATATGGTACATTTTCTAGGAATGTAGTTATGTATATGACTTTATGTGTATAAATGTTTTATATGTATATACTGAAACATTACTATTTAGAAAAAATGTCAAAAGGAAGCTATATGGGTAAAAACAAATAGGTGAAATTGAGTATTAAGTAAATTAATAAACTTAATAATTTTTTTTTTTTTTTTGCACATTTAAAATTTTAATTGAATAATTCACAATAATTTTGTCCCAGCACTGATTTATTAAATAAATTGTGTAATCATTATATAATTTTTATTATTAATTTAATTATTATTTAATTATTATTATTATTAATGCATAATACTTACATAACCAGTGCATCTACTCATCTAGTTGAATTTAATTTTATAAAATGACTTGCTCTAATTTATAGTAGTTCAATGTATCCATTTATTTGGGAAGTAAATAAATAGTCTAAGAATGTATGTATATGACTTTATGTGTACTTTTTTTTCTTATTGCAACAGTTTAATAAAATGTTTTTTAAGAGCTATAAACACTTGAAAAGGTGCTTTAAGGGTGTTTTGGTCCTTTCTGGAGCTTGACAGTATAATTCATCATCCACTTGTCTTGTATGGAAACAGAAGCTCAGATATTCTTCCTAACATCATTTGTTTTCATCAAAAACAAACCCTTCTCTAGGGCCGTTTGTCCTCATAAAGTTCTGTGTGTCAATCTTTCCAAACAAAGCGGAGAGGAGATTCATCCCCTGATGTCAGACACAGAACGGGGGCATTACCCACCCTGGCAGCTGGTGCACTCGCAGCTGTGAATGACGGGCAGAACGACGGGCTCGACGTCTCCGCTGGCGCACCGCAGGCTGAGGAAGCGCACCGGGTTCTGCGGGTCCAGTCTGTAGCTGCAGCAGTCACAGAACGCCTGCAGATACGGCTCCTGAGAGAGAGACGGACGCGTTATCAGAGGCCAGAGCGGACAGGAAAAGAGCCAAACCCACAGATAACAACACAAATTGTCTTCATGCTACATTTGCTAAAATGCCAATGGCCTGCTCTCTTTGATGGAGCGGAATGGTGGGATCATTTAGAGTGTCGCGGGCCGCACTCGCTCTCTCTCTGAGCCCATTAGGAGACGCAGATGTGATGACAAAAGAGAGGTGCGAGTTTGCCGTTAAAGCTGGAGCGTGGCGACCGGGCAGACTGGTCTCCATGGCAACCTGACAGAAGTTTCCAGTTCAAACACATTTTAAAATAGTTGCAGCAAACATTCACACGGATGAAACATTTCCATCGGGAACAAAGAGCACAAGCCAGGCTTTAGTGCTGTTAGAAATCAGGGACTGGTGGTTATGTACGGCGGGAAAAGTATCAGACATGATGGGGATTCGTTTGGGAGTTTATTACAGTATGAATCTGATCAAATATTCACCACCATCTGGATGAGCTGTTGTGTTATTTACTGTAATACAAGGGAAGATCAATACTGTTAACCATAAAACATATTATGGGTGCATTATATATCCATCTTGTCCAATATTAGCATTTATCTTAGATCATCAATGGTATGATATCAAGGAATATTATTTAAAAAATAATAATATAAACAGTAGTTTTATAAGTAAAGAGTTATTCATCTTTTCTACTGAAATAACAAGACAATAAATAAATAATTTTGATACCTCTACAGCATGTACATTTTTCTTATTTCATTGTATGTTTTATATATATTTATACATAATTGCGAATAATTTTCCTATCTATCTATCTATCTATCTATCTCTATCTGTCTGTCGTCTCTATCTATCTGTCTGTCTCTGTCTGTCGTTCTGTCGTTCTGTCTGTCTGTCGTTCTGTCTGTCTGTCATCTGTCTGTCGTCTCTGTCTGTCTGTCTGTCTGTCTGTCTGTCTGTCTGTCTGTCTCTGTCTGTCTCGTCTGTCTGTCTGTCTGTCTCTGTCGTTCTGTCTGACTGTCGTTCTGTCTGACTGTCGTTCTGTCTGTCGTTCTGTCTGTCGTTCTGTCTGTCTGTCTGTCTGTCGTTCTGTCTGTCTGTCTGTCTGTCGTTCTGTCTGTCTCTGTCGTTCTGTCTGTCTGTCTGTCTGTCTGTCGTGTGTCTGTCTGTGGGTCTGTCTGTGTCTCTGTCTGTTGTTCTGTCGTTCTGTCTGTCTGTCTGTCTGTCTGTCTATCTATCTATCACACCATTGATCTATAATATGCTTTATGGTTAACAGTATCAATCTAACAATGTAACTGATATAACAGTTTTATAATAACGTTTTATGCTACCAACATACAGCAGACTTTCTACATTAATGCATTTATAACACCTAATGCATTTAAATAATTCATAAGTAGATAAAACCCTAGATTGATGCATGAAATGAGCATAGGTTAATAACCAGTGCACTTCACAGTTCAGAGCTCAGAGCAGACGGTGAACGACAGACACGCACCTCCAGAATGACATCGGTCCGGGACAAACAGCGCCCTCGGCAGAAGCTGACCTCCACGTCGTCCAGGCGACAGTCACCCTTGGTGATGTTCCTGACCTCAGTGTAACGACGGCACTCGGCAACCGGATCCTCTGGAGACCAGAGAGTGATGTTCACAGGAGAAAACAGGACAGAGAGAGAGAGAGAGAGACAGAGAGAGAGAGAGAGAGAGAGAGAGAGAGGATTCAATCAGAAGAAGAACAGGATTTCAGAAACTCAAGACAACTGAGAGAGTCATCTTTCTTTTGGTTGTTTCTTCAAATCTCTTCAGAAACCACATACATCATATTTTCAACCACCTGTCATGTTCATCACTTTTCCCCATCCAACTGATTCTCCCTCACTAAATATCCAGTTACATCACATTACAGAAGTAACACGGGTTAAATAGCATTTCATTCTGACTTTAATAAACACTTATCATAATTCAAACATCCAAATATATTCAAAATAGCCAACCCAAACATGCAAAGTGATTCATATACTGTAGTTTGAATAGGACAACTGATAATTGTGTAAATGCATAAACAACATTATTATACTTTTGAATGGGAACTCTTGTCCAATAAGTTAATAGCACTAGTTAATGTATTTAACTAAAATTAGTTAACAATGAGCAATATATTTGTTACAGCATTAATCTATGTCACCGTTAGCTAATAAAATACAACTATTCATTGTTAATTCGTGTTAGCTCATAAATCATATTAACAGATATAATAATTGATTTATATTATTACATTATTATTATTATTAGTAGTAGTATATTATATTAATATAATTATATATATATATATATATATATATATATATATATATAAATATAATATATTATCATTATAATGTAAATTATATATTATTATATCCTCATTATTATTATTGAATTATATTATTCGTAGCATAATAATGATAACAATAATTATTATTATTATAACATTTACAGATACAACTTTTTATTTTAATAATGTATTAGTAAATGTTGAAATAAACATTAATTATGATTAATAAATGCATAAAAGAGTATCATTGTTAGTTCATGTTAACTAATGTCAATGAAAAAAACCTTATTGTAAGGTGTGGGAAAACTGTAAAAATATGATTTTTTTCTATTACCAGTCACATATGACAGAATAGCATAGAGTTTTATTTTATTTAACTTCAAGTTGGAAAGCATTTTAAAATTGATAATCCTACTTATGTTTCCATTTGAACTAACCATGCATGATTATACGGCTAGAAGTATTGTATTATTAGCATTCAGTGATGATTTATAAGATTTCCTCCTGCATTTGAATGTGTTGTTACTCCTGAAACTTTTTTTGAACGCGTCAGCATTTTTATAATCACACGAATCACCCGAACGGCTCTTTCTGTGGAGAAGGACTACACCGTCCTGCAATCTCTGGATGTAGTTACACGGCTGTAGTTCGACTAGCTACAGCTCTAGTATGCTTAATGATGTGCACTACACCAGTCGTCTGTGGCACATGAGAAGTGCTGACAAACATCAGCGAACGACTGCAAGCATGTGACTCGTACCTGGAAACTCTCTGCGGCACACGGGACAGCAGCTCTCCGCTTCCAGCACCTTCACTTCACCCTGAACAGAGAACAGAGCCGGAGAGAAAGCATACGAGCTGAGAATAGCTCTCCGAGAGAGATGGACGGATGCTGACAGTACAGACCACATTTACTCTGTTCCTGTGTGGCTCAGTGGTAGAGCATTGCATCAGCAGCGCAAAAGGTTGTGGGTTCGATTCCCAGGGAACACATGTACTGATTAAAAATGTATAACCTGAATGCAATTGTAAGTCGCTCTGGATAAAAGCATCTGCTAAATGCATAAATGTAAATAACTGAGAATCGACAGGCAATGCTTGACATTTACATTTATGCATTTATCAGATGCTTTTATCCAAAGCGACTTACAGTGCATTCAGGTTATACATTTATTGTCAGTATGTGTGTTTCCTGGGAATCGAACCCACAACCTTTGCGCTGCTAACGCAATGCTCTACCACTGAGCCACAGGAACAGACATGTCTTGCTTTGTTTGGCTTGTTATTCAAATATATACACACACAATATGCATATGAGCAGATGACATTTACATTATTCAATCAAACTATACATTTATGCATCATGCAAAAGTACCTGTCAACTAAGTGTATTAGGGATTTATTAAAAGTCTGTTTAAGAGTGAACCAAACCAACCAGCTATGAGGTCGGGTTATTATCAATAAATAAAAATAACTCAAACTAAAATTTAATAAAAAAAAATATAGAGACTTTAATTTTTAAAAAGTCTTTGTTTAAGAGTTATAAGCAATGACTAAAACCAACCATCCATCTACGAGGCAGGAATATAATAATAATAATTATTATAATAAAACCATTACAATTATTAAATAAAATTAACTTTAATTGAAATTAAATTAAAATAAAATGAATCAATGAATGATATGAATAAATGAATAATAAAAATAATTTAATTTAGGTTAACTTGATATACTAAGTTATAACATTAAAAAACTGACAAAAGCACATAAAAAATAACTCAAGAGACTTTAATGTCTTTGTTTAAGATTTATAAGCTACTAAAACCAACCATCCATCTACGAGGCAGGAATATAATAATTATAATTAACTACATAAAATCATTAAAATTATTAAATAAAATTAACTTTAATTGAAATTAAATTAAAATAAAATGAATGAATGAATGAATAAAAAAATAATTTAATTTAGGTTAACTTGATATACTAAAATAACTCAAACTAAAACTGGACTAAAAAAACTTTATAGTTATAGACATTAAAAAACTGACAAAAGCACAGAAAAAATGACTCAAACTAAAATTGAAATGAAAAAAAAAGAAAATCTAGAAATAAAAGCTCATTTTAAACATGAATAAAAACTCCAATATTATCTCAATGATAGTAAAATAACACTTCTATGAGGTGAACTGCAACATTACAAACCCTGATTTGAATCAAAAACGAATTTAATCATCGGATAACGAGACAAAGACCTCACAGCTTAGTGAGAGAAACAACTACAATCGAATTAAGAGTGATGGAGGAATATAGAACTGTTCAGTTAAAATATCTACTGTATAGAAATAATATCATTTAAGGTTATATGCACACACCATTGATTCACAACCTCTGAACTCACAGTAAATCTGTCTTTAAAGGTTTATAATTATCAATAAAAAGTTGTATTTAACAGGTTTTATTTAGTTTTAATTAACACGTGTGCCTTGACATCATCATAAAGTTGGATATCATTTGATTTGAACAAGCTGTGTATGGTTAGCAGTATTTGTTCAGCGTTTGAATGCAGTTGTTCCTCCTGAAACTTTCCAGCGCACGGCATGATTTGAGAGTTTCCACAGTTTCAACACATCAGCATTTTTATATCTCATTATTTATCTGAACTCTGACTGTTTGCAACTTTGAAAACTCGTTTTATTATATTTCTGGAACTTCAGTTTGGTGCCGCCGCAGGCGGAGAAATGAACGTCCAAGTCTGTGTTTATTTCAGTCTGTAATTATTAGTTTGGAGTTATTATAAGAGGAACACTCCTTCAGTGAGGCGTGATGCCGGCGGCAGAAATGCAAATTGGGTAATTTGATTTGGACTGAATGAAGAAGAACAAATGGTCAGGAAGCAGAGGGAGTATTTTGAGTTTTTCATTGATCCGCAGGAGCCCAGAGGAGATGTTGGGTTCCTCGGAGACGCCGCAGAAGCTTCTTTAAGGGTGCTGAGCATCTGAGACGTCCAGGCATCACTCCAGAGCCATCTGGGACATTATCCCTGACCGGAGCGGTTGCCTGGACAACGGGTCGGTCTATTTCCAGCATCTGGTCCTCTAACAGCGTCCTGCTCTCTTACTGATGCAAGGCTATGCACTGGTTATGTACAGCAGCGGATGTCTAACACAGAATATACTGGAGTAATGTCAAATCGTTGTGTGTGTGAGGTGAAGGAAAGACAAACGACACGTCTTACCTCAGAGCAGTGAAGAGGAGGACAGTTTGATTGACAGCGTTTCTGGCCATTGATACAGCGACAGGACTGACAGCCGTCCATCCACTCGGACCCCGGCTGCGACACACATTCATTCAGATTTACATCACTGTGCTTGGACAGACACTTCCTACTAAAATAAGTTCTACATAATATTTTCTACTTAATAGTGTATTAATAGTAGTATCATAATAGTGTATTATATCCACAATAGTGTATATGTATATTAAAATATATATAAAAAAAATATAAATATATATTGAAGTCAAATATATTTGTATGATATACACAATATATTGCCATTATCATTTTAATTAATACTTTTATTCAGCAAGGATGCATTAAATTGATCAAAAGTGGACAGTAAAGACATTTATAATGTTACAAAATATTCATATTTCAAATAAATGCTTTTGAAACTTTCTATTCATCTGTGAATCCTGAAAAATAAAATGCATCACGGTTTCCACAAAAATATTGTGCAGCACGACTGTTTTCAACATTGATAATAATCAGAAATGTTTCTTGAGCAGCGAATCAGCATATTATTATGATTTCTGAAGATCATGTGACACTGAAGACTGGAATAATGATGCTGAAAATACAGATTTGATCACAGAAATAAATTACATTTTAACACATATTCACATAGAAAACAGCTATTTTAAAATGCAATAATGTTTCAGTTTTTGATCAAATAAATGCAAGAGCAACTTTTTTTAAAAGAGCAATCATTTTCAACAAATATTTTATTTAATTATATTTTTTAAATTTATATTTTTTTGTTTGATTGTTTTTGGTCAATCATTCATAATAAGACCAGGAACATGACTTAATAAAGTAAACAGGTATATTTAAGTTAAGAATCAAATACTACAGGTTCTTTTGGAATGGAGAGTTTGTAAATATCGATCTGCTGTTAATATATTATTGTGTATGTACTGTATGTTGTGGTGATGGCATTTTTCTCATTCAACCAAACGCTCTTACATTTACATTTATGCATTTAGCAGACGCTTTTATCCAAAGCGACTTACAGTGCATTCAGGCTATACATTTTTTTGTCAGTACATGTGTTCCCTGGGAATCGAACCCACAACCTTTGCGCTGCTAACGCAATGCTCTACCACTGAGCCACAGGAACACAAACAGAACTCTTCAAACAGAAACTCTTAAACAGGCGTCGCTGTAGTTCAATTAGACAACCTCATAAGGCCTTTCAACGCTTTTTTCATTATTGATGATGGCAATTATCTTTTTTCTGCTAATGTCCTGAGTGCTAATCCATCAGACTCGTTAATGACCTTCATAATTAGAATAAATCAACAAAGTAAGCAGCACAGCAATTACAGGCTGAAGCACAGCAGTGTGTTTGTGTACCTCTCGAAGCGTCCCATCCTCCTCTTCACACTGACACAGTGCTGGAATCACACACCGGCCCTCCTCCAGGCTCCGATAGAGGCCCTCCTCACACACACAGCCCTCTGTGGCCCCGGGGCCCGTGCAGTTGAGCGGTTCAGGGCTATACATGTCCAAACACCCCCTCTCACACACTCGCCCCAATCCGGACTCGCTCCAGAGCCACCGCTCACCCTCTGGACACTCTGTGTGAACATTAGATGATGACCAATGGGCTTTAGGGAAGGGCAGATGCTAGATTTCATTTTATTTTCTTTATCATTTTTTTAAATAAACAGAACAGTTACAGTTGCATAAATAAAAAAATATATATAATTATAAAAAAATTATTTATAAATCTTTTTTTTTTTTTTTTTTTTAAAACAAATAAATCAATATAAAATAATAGGTAAAAAAAATATAGATAATTTGTATTAAAACAAATAAGTATTTTTTATTATTATTATTAGTTAAATAATAATTATTGTTATTCAGCAAATAAATACATTAATATTATTAAAACAAAACAAAAATTTTAACATCATTTAATTAATAATTGTATGAAAGTATAAATTATTATTATTATCCTGCCAAATAAAAAATATATATAATTATAAAAAATAATTTATAATTTTTTTTTTTTTATTAAAACAAATAAATCAATATAAAATAATAGGTAAAAATAAAAAATAATAATTTGTATTAAAACAAATAAGTATTTTTATTATTATTATTAGTTAAATAATAATTATTATTATTCAGCAAATAAATATATTAACATTATTAAAACAAAACAAAAATATTAACATAATTTAATTAATAATTGTATGAAAGTATAAATTATTATTATTATCCTGCCAAATAAAAATATATATATACATTATTTTAATTGTTATAATAAATTAAAACAAACAAATAAAATAATATTAAAATAACAACAACTACTAATAATAACAATCAATTAATGAATAATAATAATCATCACCATCATAATCATATTAATAATACAAAATATTATTATTAATAATAATAATAATAAATCAATAAAAATAACGTACAGAGCAAGTACAGTTCAAGGAATACTCTACTAGCATATTTAAAGTAACTTGAACAAAAATGCTTGTTTTCGGTCTGAACACCTCACAAACCCTCAGCACTGTGTTTCTCACCACATTCAGGGCCCCTGCAGACTCGTGATGTGTGTGACGGCCCCTCACACTCCCGTCCTCCGTACTGCCGCTGGCGCCGTATCGTCCGGCTGGAGAACTGCTGTCCAGATCCACAGGACGCTGAGCAAGAGCTCCACGCTGACCAGCCGCTCCACTCACAGTCCACTGAATGAAGACACACAGCATTCACACACTCTGCTCCGTTCATAGACACGGGTACGAGTCCATAGCTCAGACGTTTGTCTCAGATGTTTTAAAGATGGCTCTCAAGTCAATAGTTGCCGTACAGTAAGAATATGAAGCTATAAAAATAATGTTTGTGGGGCCCTTTGTGTCTCTGCTGTGAGTGTATGAGGTCACATGACTCACCGTCACATGACTCATTAGTGCAGGTAAAGATCCCATCTTCACAGACACTGTAATTAAACACACACACACACACACACACACACACACACACACACACACACACACACACACACACACACACACACACACACACACACACACACACACACACACACACACACACACACACACACACACACACACACACACACACACACACACACACACACACACACACACACACACACACACACTTATTAATCTTTCCATGCTTGATGTCACAGCTTTCTCAGAAAAGTTTTCCAAGACAAAAACATGTCCCCCCCTACATTTTTTTTATATATTCAGCATAAATTATACAAATATTATTTATATTTAGCATGAATACATCAATAAATAAGCCTAATTTAAAGCATTATAAAATTCTTGACAATTAACGATCAAAAAACTTAAAAAGAAAAAAAGATTTATTGCATAAAAAACAATATACTACATAGCTTTTAGAATATTAATACATCACACTACATAATACTATTCACACACAAATATAAGTATAAAAAATTAGCATTTAATTTTTTTATTTATACAATTTATAAAAATTTAAAATAGTAATACTATTATTACTGTTATGCAAAAAAAAAGAGATATATGATTTAGTTTATAGAGTATTTATACATTATGGTAGATTATTTACTACCTTATTATAGTTAACTTTATTACCTCATTACCTTACAGTAATGATAATTAGTATTGTGAATAATGGTAAATAAATCAATAAAATGTCCAGATGCATTTTGTTAATGATAATATAATTATTTTAAAACCATTTTTCAAAATAGGCTTCATTTTCTTATTGAAAAATACAGTTTATTTTTGTCTTTTGATTTATGAGAATGTATATGAATCAAATATGAGCATATTTTCATGTCATTCGTGCACTTTAGTTCAAAATGTCAAATTCTGAATAGTTATTCTTGTCTATGATATTGTCATCCAGAGCATCAGATTCTTTCAACAATGTCAGAGTGACTTTCTGAACATCGAGCAGATATTTGATGTCCTGAGAGAGGATGTGGCTTTCACTTCACGACACGGAGACGCTCTTAGAAAAGCCTGACTGAGTTCCACGTGTCACTGAATATCAATCCAATAACCACAGCAGCTCTTTCTGTTACAGATCACTTACACGTGAACAGTGTCAGGGAAAGTTACTTTTAAAAGTAATGCGTTACAATATTGCGTTACTCCCTAAAAAAGTAACTAATTTCGTTACTTGGTTACTTTTTATGGAAAGTAATGCGTTACAATATTGCGTTACTCCCTAAAAAAGTAACTAATTACGTTACTTGGTTACTTTTTATGGAAAGTAATGCGTTACAATATTGCGTTACTCCCTAAAAAAGTAACTAATTACGTTACTTGGTTACTTTTTAGTAATGCGTTACAATATTGCGTTACTCCCTAAAAAAGTACTTGGTTACTATATTGCGTTATGTTACTTGGTTACTTTTTATTGAAAGTAATGCGTTACAATATTGCGTTACTTACTCCCTAAAAAAGTAACTAATTTCGTTACTTGGTTACTTTTTATGGTTACAATATTGGTTACTCCCTAAAAAAGTAACTACTTACTTGGTTTTAAAAGTAATGCGTTACAATATTGCGTTAGGGTTACTTGATTGTTTTACAATATTGTTACTCCCTAAAAAAGTTTTAATACAAGAAGTTCTATTTATTTTTAGGAAAGTAATGCAAATATAAAAGCCTTTCACACCAAAAAGTGTGATACTTTTTATGAATAATGCGTTACCTCAGACTGAAGGACGAGTAAATCACGTCTACTTTTTATGTACAGAAGAACACAGGAGAAGAAGGTTCAACACTCTTCAGCAATAAAAAACATTGTTAGTTTATCTAAAGTCATGTTTGTTTATTAGTATGGTTGAACTGATCATCAAAGGTCAGCAGCAAACACATCGGTTAATAAAATGAGATTAGATATATTTGTGTTGTTCAACATATTTAATTATTGCAGGTTTGCGTCATATTCTGAGTTTGCATTTCACTGTTTTAATTCATTTTGATGAATACTGAATCTGTTTTTTGCGAGTGGGATGAATTAATACACATTCATATTTAGTCTAGATTAGATCTACAGTAAGATCATGTTCACACGGCGCACTGTCATCAATAAATGGAGAAAAAGTAACTCAGATATTTTCTAGTAAATTAAAAAGTAATGCGTTACTTTACTAGTTACTTGAAAAAAGTAATATTATTACATAACTCGCGTTACTTGTAATGCGTTACCCCCCCGACACTGCACGTGAAACACAAACCGTGCACAGAAAGAAGGTGAAGTACCAGGAGTTGCAGGAGTCTGGGAGGATGGTTCCAGAAGGAACGTCCTGTTCCTGGAGGTCCAGGGTGCGGTTGTGGGACACCGGCCGGAGCGAGAGCACAGAGCAAGGACACTGGGATCGAGGAACGCAGCTTCCGTTCAGCATCACCTGCAGATGGAGGATATGATTCTAGGGTGTTGCGTGTTGTTTATATGGTGTTGCTAAGCAGGTTCTAGGGTGTTGTGTGTGGTTTGTAGAATGGTGCTAGGTGGTTTCTAGGGTGCTGCTAGGCTGTTTCTAGGCTGTTCTGTGTGGTTTGTAGAGTGTTGCTAGGGTGTTGCTAGGCGGTTTCTAGGGTGTTGTGTGTGGTTTGTAGAGTGTTGCTAGGTGGTTTCTAGGGTGTTGCTAGGCGGTTTCTAGGGTGTTGCTAGGCGGTTTCTAGGGTGTTATGTGGGGTAACACAAACAGATGGACTCACGGCTCCAGGCGGGCAGCTGCACCCAGGACTGCAGGTCAGCGGCACACACTGATTTTGGGGCCACAGATCCTCACAGCTGTATGGACAGGATCCTGCACATGAGCTGAACACCTGACCAGCAGGACAATCTGACACAGAGCAAACCAAGCCACCGTTACACACAGCATCCCAACAAGCACTCCATGTACACAGATGACATTATTATGTGTGGCTGAACTACAGTAGCTTAAACACACATGATTCGACTGCAGGCCCTTTAAGTGACAGGCTGCTGAAGTTCATTAACAGTACTAATCAAATGAGTCAAGCTGCTTAAACTGTTTAAGACACACTTCATTCCTCCTGAAGGCTTATCGCACTGTTTTAAATGAGTCTATCAACTTAAACTCTTCTCTGTCTTATCATCTAAAACACAATTAATGAACAGTCTTGCATGGCCGTCACACGCCGCATGATTCAGTTCGACTCCTAACAGATTCTTCTCAACATTCTCAGATGCTTTAATGCAAATCAGTGCCAATTTTAATATTTTGTGCATGCTTGTCTCAGACTGAAATTAGCATAAAATTGCACACAAGAGGACCAGTAAATTGCTGAAGCTGTAATGTAGCTAAATGGAAGGTAAATAATTTATGAAAGCGTGTCTGTGCCTTAGAAAACACACACACACGCACACACGCACACACGCACGCACGCACACACACACACACACACACGCACGCACACACACACACACACACGCACACACACACACACACACACACACACACACACACACACGCACACACGCACACACACACACACACACACACACACACACACACACATGCTTATATTCAGCTCAACATCATTAAACCATAAATAAATAAATGTGTGTGTGTGTAACATTTTTCCTTTTTACATTGTGTCGTTAATTAAATGACAATTAAGCACATTTACCCCTCATTTTCATTAAAAATTAAACTGCAAACAATGACTGTCATTTGTAAACTATATGCAAAATAGTATGCATAATTAGTTGTACTAAAAATTCTGATTTAAAAAGGAAATTAAATACAAATTTATGTCCTGAAATTTATGATTTTTAAGAAACATAAAAAAGCATTTATTTGCATCGCAGCAATATGAATTTGTAAAGTAAATATGATTAATTTGAATGAAAATGTCACAATCAATATATCAATAAATAAATCTGAATAGTCCTAAAAAATAAGCTTCAATATCTTAATGCCAAATATAATTTCCTTGTGATTTTCTTTGTAAAGCAACACATACAGACAGCCTGAGTTCTGAACATGCGCGGTCATGTTTTATGACACTATAAACTGAAACGACAGATGCTTTACAGGTGTTATATGAGCGTTTGAAGGGATTTATAGGTGCACTATAACACATCATAAGTGTTTTTGTCCTTCTATGAAGTGTGTTTGGGTTCTTCAGCTGGTTTTGTGTTTGCTGTACCGGGCAGGCAGCTGCTGGTGTTGCATGCGGTGTGTTGTTCCAGGGGCCCGGGGCAGCTCAGACCCCCAGGCTCTGGCTCCTGTAGGACGGGCTTCCTGCGCAGTGACACTCCTCCACCACAGGAGGCGCTGCAGTCAGTCCAGGCTGACCACTCGCTCACCACACAGCCGGCTAACAGATCCACAAAATCATATATATATAATCTACACTTTACACCAGATACAAGTCCATTAAAACACATGTCAAGCACAAACGTCTAATTCTGAATATTGATGTTAAAGTCTTTTTTATAACTTTACAAAAATAAAGAAAACACTTCCAAAAACCAAACAAATTGGTTTCCACAAAAACTTTGTTTGTTGTTGTTTATTGAAAATTAATCTGTTGCTGTTAATTTGATAAACAGCTAATATCAATTACCAAAAAGTAAAAATAAATGACAAAAAGTAAAATATCAAGCTATTTATAGAATAAAGCTACTTATATTTTCCCATTATAGAGAAAAATAAACTAATTTAAAAACTGTGAATGTAACTTTTTATACAATTATTTATAAAAAATTGACCAAAATGTTAAAATCTATGTAAAAAGTTGTTATGCAAATGAACTTTGCATGAATTGTGATTTGAAATATGGGACAAATTTTTTTCATATCTGTTAAAATATTTGTATATTTCTATAAAATATAAAATCGTAAGAATATATATTGTGTGTGTGGGTGTATATACATATACAATTTTTTAATAGATTTTTGTATAAATTTAGAGTAAAATATTTTGTAATTTGCATGGTATTTTTTAAATATTTGTAATTATTAATTTTTATGCAAATTAATTTTGCATGCATTGTGACTTAAAATAGGTGCCAAAGTCTTGCTTTTTATAATTGTCAACATATTTTCATCTTTCTATAAAATATCAAATAGTAACTAACTATATATAAACTAGAATATGTATTAATTGACCTATTTGAGTTTAAATATGTAGACTAACGCTGCTCTATTCTGTTGGCTGACCTGGACAGGGCGGCAGTGAGCAGCTTTCACTCCGGATGGTGTCGGCGCAGAGCGGTCCTCCGCTCGTGTGTGTGCAGGAGCGTCTGCGTGTCCTCTGTCCCGTCCCACACGACACCGAACACTCACTCCACGATCCCCACGGACCGTAGACCGGACACACGTGACCCGTGCACACCAGAGAGCCATTCACACACACACTGCAGAGACAGAGCTTTGTGTCAAATGGGATGTTTTTGTGTGTATGTGTTCATGTAGATATGTTGTTGTAGAGACACTTTTTACAAAAGCATCCTCATAAATGCAGTTCTGAGAACGTTCTGAAGTCCACACTAAAGTTATTATTACTGGTATAAATAAATAAACATTTTACTATTTTACTACTTTTTTCAGTTAGTTTTAAAGGCATCATTTCTCATTTTATTTTACAGTTCTTGAAGTACAAAAATAAATAATACTGAAATAAAAATGAATAAGAACTAAATAGACATATTTTAAAGACAAAAACACAACTAAACCAAAAAAACTTTAGATAAAAACAAAAAATATTAAAGTCAAAAAAGTCAAAATATTAATAAAATCTATAATAGTATATCAAAGATACAAATAACATTGGTCCAAACTAGTAAAAATGGGATCATAATAATAATAATAAATAATGTCTTAAATATTTATATGCATTTGTGCAGTTCTGTTGATGTTTAAAAAATACTAATATTTGTATTTATTTAATACTATTTCAGAAATAATACACACATACACATATTAAATAAAAAACAGATTGTAATTATGTTATTATAAATTATAAGTAAAAAAAACTAAAACTGAAATAAAAATGAATAAGAATAAAAAATAGACATATTCAGAAATAAGAATAAAAATATAGACATTAAAACAACACACAACAAAATCACTAAAATTTTAAATAAAAACAAAAAAACACAAAATAAATTAAAATATTAATTAAAATATAATATGATAATAAAATAACACTAGTAAAAATGAGATCACAATAATGCCAAATGTGCCAACTGTTTGTGTGCATTTGTGCAATTCTGTTAATGTTTACCGTTTCTTTACCTTCAGGACAATATTTCAGAAAAACGTGTCCACAGAATCTGACAAACCCTCCCACCTGGGACGTCCTTTAAGGTAAACCGGATGATGAATAAATGAGTTGCCCTCACCAGGTGTTGCAGCTGACGGTGACGTTCTCTCCGGGCCGGATCTCCAGCGTCCCGTTCTCCAGCGGAAGCCCACAGCGACACTCGTCCAGCCGCACACACCCTCCGTCCTGCAGGAGCCGGCCGTCCTGACAGCGGCAGCCTGCGGCACACAAACACACTCATATTCCCCGCTTCATGTGTGTGTGTTACAGCAGAGGTCAGAGAAACGCTGATACCTGGATGACAGGTGCCCTGCAGACACTGGACGTGATCCCACAGGTCAGCGCAGCTGCGGGGACACTGATTGGCACAGGAGTCCTCATAGACCCGCCCCCTGTCCTCACAATGCTCACCTAGATCAATTACAGACACAACTACATGAACTATATGCAGGTGCACACTGAATCAGTTCAGAATTACACATTACAGTTACTGATTATACTGCTGTAATATTTATCTGATGTCTATAATAAGTATATGTGTGTACCGGGACAGAGGCCAGTGTTGCAGCTCTGAGACTGCGTCTGTAGGGTCCTGCAGTGTGGTCCGGGGTCAGAGGTCAGAGGTCGGCGCTCTCTCTGCCGGTATCCTCCGCTGCAGGGATCTTTACACACACTCCAGCTGCTCCATGAGCTCCAGTCACACACATCTGAGCAGAGACACACACAATAAACATTCCCTGGACCAGACCTTTCATATTTTAGTTTATACTATTATACTTTTTATTAATAGTTTGAATTAGCTTTTATGTGTATATTTTCAGTTTGTGTAATTTTGCTACATGCTTTTGTCAATTTTGTCATTATTATTATTTATTTTTTGTATTCTTTTTTTATATATTGCTATTCAGGTGTAATTTATTTCAGTTTAAGTACAGTTTAGGTTTTTATTTATTTCCAGTTAGTAATTCTATTTTATGCTATTTTATTCTATTTTATCAATTAACAAATATGTTTTTAATAGTTTTTGTTAATTATTTTGAGAAACTCTTTTTATTATTTTTTAAACACTGCTATTCATGTCAATTTATTTTCATTTCATTTCAGTTTTAGTTTTCATTTGTATTTTTTCCAGTTAGTTGCCAAGTCGACTCTAATTTTCTCATTTTCAAATTTTACTTTCTTCAGATTTATTGTTTGTTTTATTTCATCTTAATATTAACAATTAACAATTTTTTTTTACATTTTAAATTTTAGCTAAGAATTATTTTGAGTAATTTTTGTTATGTGCTTTTAAGTACTTTTGTCATTTTTATTACTATTTGTTTTATATTACTATTCAGGTTTTTAATTCATTTTTATTTCAGTTTTAGATCAGTTTTAGTGGTTTTTTTTTTTTTTTTTATGCTTCAGCAAACTGTTTCAGTTATTTGCCAAGGTGACCCTAATTTTCTCATTTCTGTTCAGTTTTGTATTTATTTTATTTCAGTTTAATTTCAAAACAAAAAAAGTTTTTCATAGATTTTGTTTAAGTTAATAATTACAAACATCTATCACGTCAAGTAATTAATCTCCATAAGCCGAGTTAATTCATAGGACAGATGCCTCGCCATCCCGTGTATCTCTACAGTACTTGAGATGTGTTGTTGATGGGGTTTTAATATCAGTGCGGGTCGTCCGGTTCAGGACCCCCGACCCGGATCCGCTGCCCTTTGGCTTCTGTTTGATGATGATGTGTTACTATGATAACCGTCTGTGGGCGACCCACCGGTGCAGATGTTAGACTGTAGGCAGATTCGCTCTTCCTCCAGCTCTTCATCACACTCTTCCTCTCTCCCGCTGACCGGCAGACCAGAATCCACATCCAGACAGGCCCGGAAGCGCCGCTGGAGCGACACCAGACCCGAAGCGTTCCCGCCGGAGGATGCTGGGATACATGGAGAGCAGGAGGTCCATTCTGACCACTCACTGACCATCACTGAGAGACAGACGGGGATTTATTCATGAACAGGCGTTATTCGATTTCAGATGATCTGATCTGCGTCTAAAATAAGAAATAATAGATGCTAAATATGGTTATACAGGTAAAAATAGAAGCGTTATACCTTCACATTCCCGTAAATCACACTGCAGAGAGCCGTCATGACAAAGACTGAAACACACACAAATAAAACACAAGATTTATACATTCTCTGAAGAAAATATGAGCGTTGGTTCCTCTACACATCTGTGGAAATATATAAGAGGAGATTGTTATTTTATAATTTCATAAATGTGTTTTATAAATAATTATATATATATAATATATATATGTGTGTGTGTGTGTGTGTGTGTGTGTGTGTGTGTGTGTGTGTGTGTGGTGGACTTATATACAGTTTCAAATATATATATATATATATATATGAATATAAAATAGGAAATATATCATGGGACATTCATATATAATAGGAGATTATTATTTAAGAATTTTTGAATTAACTTTAGAATTAATTCTAAATAGTTTTTTATAAATAACTAACTAAATATTTTTTTTAGATTTAAAAAAAATATACATTATTTTTTCATGTAATCATAGTTTAGATTTTTATAAATTAATACATTTCCTGAATATATTTTATATTATATATTATATTAAATAAATATATATAAATAAATAATATATTATTAACTTATAAACATTTACTCTATAAGTTTATACAATTTATAAATAATTTTCAAAATATATTTTCAGAAATAAACTAAACTTAAATAATAAATACATTTTACTTAAAATGTAAATAAATGTAGAAATAAATTTAACTTAAAATAAATCGAACTTTAACACAATTCTCTTCCAGTGATTCTGCTTCAGTGTAGAAAGGTCTGAAAGACATCACCAGTTACAAGACACCATCCCCAGCACTGTGGAGAATCAACAACTGGCAGTCGATCTGAATGAGTTCTACTGCAGGTTTGAAAAAACACCATTCACACCTCCTGCAACCAAGTAGTGAGGCTGGGAAAATTCTCATCCAGCACCCGTACAATCAGCACTGGATCTCCTCTTCTCTCCCCACTGCTCTTCTCCCTGAACACGAATGACTGCACATCTAAAGACCCCTCTGTCAAGCTCCTGAAGTTTGCAGACGACACCACACGTATCGGCCTCATTCAGGACGGCAACGAGTCTGCTTACAGACAGAAGGATAAGGAGCTGGCTGTCTGGTGCAGTCTTAACAACCAGGAGCTTAACACGCTCTAAACTGGGGAGATGATCGTGGACTTCAGGAGAACCCCCCCGTGATCTCTCACCGCACTCACCATCATGAACAGCACTGTGACTGCAGTGGAGTCATTCAGATTCCTGGGCACCACAATTTCTCAGGACCTGAAGTGGGACAATCACATTGAGTCCATTGTGAAAAAGGCCCAGCAGAGGCTGTACTTCCTTCGCCAGCTGAGGAAGTTCAACCTGCCACAGGAGCTGCTGAAACAGTTCTACTCTGCCATCATTGAATCCGTCCTCTGCACTTCAATAACTGTCTGGTTCAGCTCAGCTACCAAATCTGACCTCAGAAGACTACGGAGGGTAGTCCGGACTGCTGAGCGAATCATTGGTACAACCCTCCCCAGTCTCCAAGAACTGTACTTATCCAGAGTGAGCAAAAGAGCTGGCAAAATCACTCTGGACCCTCACATCCAGCACACTCCTCTTTGAACTGTTAAGAGCTACAGAGCTCTGAGCACCAGAACGACCAGACACAGGAACAGTTTCTTCCCTCAGGCAATCATCTCACGAACACTTGACAATAACGTAGAACACACAACACTATAATACATCATTTATCCATCACACATACTTATTTACATTTCCAAATTTGTTCCAAAATTGTACATATCACACCTGAACACATAATTGTCTTAATTGTCTTAATTGCATTGTGTTTTTTTTGTTTTTTTACATTGCCTATTTGGTGTATTTATATATTGTTCTTTTGTTGTCCTGTACCTGTTTCTGTCTTTCTGTTGCACTGTGGAGCTTCTGTCACTATAACAAATTCCTCGTATGTGTAAACATATCTGGCCAATAAAGCTCATTCTCTCATTCTCTCTCACATAGTGCTAGCTGTTTTATTACATCACCTAGGATCACTAGTTAATGAGATAATTGTGTAAACACCACTAATCTGAATGCTGAATACTTGAGTTATCAAAGGCACATCATGATAACACCGTGATCTCACTCTCAGTGTGAAGAGCATCAGTGTCTCACCATGTTCTGCAGCCTACGGTCAGCAGCGCCCCCTGCGGGACAGTGACGGCCACAGGTCCTTCTGATCCCTGATGGAGGAGATGGACACACCCGCACTGATCCGGACGAACGCATGATCCGTTCTGCTGCAGGAGACCCTGAAACACACAACACAGCAACTGTGAGTCTTCACCTTCATCACTGAATTAACGTTTCAACTAATTATTCCTCTCTGTAAAATATATATTGAGTTATGTATTTTTTTATTCTAATATTAAGAATTCTCTGTGTGAATTCGTGTGAAATGTTTCACGTAAACCGTGCAAACCTCTGGACAGAAGCAGCCGGGTGTGCAGTTCTGGGATGAACACGAGTCCACTTGACCCAACAGATCACAGTGTTTCTCACATGGAGATCCACATTCAGAGAACAGGAAGGGGTTCTCACAATCTGGCAGACACACGGATCAATGTAAGAGTGAAATCAAGTACAGAATGAACAAACCACAGAAATACGAATCATTTTTTCTGTTTGCACAAAACATGCTATTACCATAAAAACATACATGAACACCTCAGGGGGATTATTCTTGTGTCATGCAAATCTCACTTTTAAGTGTGCATGTTGTACACTGTATATTACATGCATGGTCTTCTTGTCGTGTCTGTGGTGTAAAAAGGTGATCTGATATGGTAGTCACTCAGTAAAGTACTGTGGTATTAGACAGTGATCACCTGTGCAGTTGTCAGGTTTGCAGGGCCGGCTCTGTCTCTGTAGATCAGTGCAGTGCTGCCCACCGCTGGCCGAGATGAGCGGCGCACGAAACCGCTGCTGATACTGAGACACACAGGAGCAGTCGCTCCACACGCTCCATTCAGACATGGGACAGCCTGAACATGGGGAACAGATGTGAGACACCACAGGTGAACACAGGGAAACGAATCAATGTCATCGCACTGCCCTGATTAATTCATCACAGTACATTAAGACATCACATTTCATTCTGACATGTTTCTTAAATATTGTTTAAACATCCAAATAAGGCATTATCTAATTAAAAATGCATTCATTTGCATACATTTCTAGAACAGAAATCTAATCACTGGATAAAGCCATTCAAAATTCAGTAACACTTTAGTATAGGGACCACTATAGACTTATAATTGGCCTATTATTAACATATTGGCTGTTTATAAAGCACATATTCTGGATGCCCATATTCTACATCCCTAATCCTACCAAATACCTAAACATAACAACTACCTTACTAACTATTAATAAGCAGCAAATTAGGAGTTTGAGGCAAAAGTCATAGTTAATGGTTTGTGAAATGTGAGAGTTGGACCCTAAAATAAAGTATGACCCAAAATTGTTTCATTTTCTTGACATATAAATTTTTTTTTAAGGTTTTGGATTTCGCTTTTTATTACTCTTTAATTTAGAAAATCCCGTAAAGACAGAAAAAAACAAATTTGAACATGTTTTTAGGAATAACATGTTATATAAATCATGTGAATGATATATGAACAAACTCCTCTGTAAAAACCTTCAACTATAGATATGAATAAAACTGTAAAGTGTGGTGTATGTCAGTTTCTGACTCTTATGGATAGTAATATGTATTGTTATTGAAATCTACTGATGCAAATAGATCAAATGTAATAAAATAAACACTTAAACGTGTATTTTGGATGATTAATTTCCACTAGTATGAAAGAAGACAAGTTAACGGAAGCAAAACGGTCCAAAATCTCTAAATTGACCAGTGCATGAAAACACTATTGTTTTGCATGCGTCTTGCCTTTAAAAGTCAAATCTCATTGGAAAAGCATAAATATTTATTTAAAAAAGTACATGCATGTATTTTAGATATTATATTTTTTCCCATTTCTCCTCTTGCTTGCTTCCTCATCCAGCTGTTTAATAAATGTGGTATTATATATAATTGATGAACTGGTTTCTGCTTTATTGTTGTTTACCTGGACAGGGTCTCTTATAACACAGTTGTGTCTCCTCTGCATCCCTCTGGACGTCCGGAGGACACGCGTGATCTCCCGTCTCCTCACACACACACTGACGGCGTCTGGAGATCACGCCTGCGCCGCAGCTGCGAGAACAGGACGACCACGGGGACCAGGGGCAAAGGTCATCTGCAGGAGACAGAGGTCAACCGAGAAACATTGAAGACACATTCACAACACACCATGTGACGGTCTTTATTATAAAACACATTCACCTAACACAAATAATAAAAAATGCATGTAGTTAACCACATAAAAGGACATATTAGATAGAAAAATGCAATCATGTTGATTGTTTTGTATTAAAAACGGGATAAGGTCTATTCTTGTACCAAGACAAGGTGCCGCGTGACAGCTCCGAGTGTCTCTCTCAGGTCCAGTGCAGTCGGTGCCGTTGTTTCGCGGTGGAGGGTTGATACAGGCGCGGGTGCGGATCTGTTTACCTTTCCCACACGTCACGGGACAGTCTGACCACACGGACCACGGGGTCCATCCACCGTCCACTAATACCAACAAATCATTCATAACATCAACTGAATCTGAGCTGGTTTGTGTGGAAATATATCAATATTCTTGGTTCATGCCCATTTGATTTTATGACATTTCCTGTTGTTTATAATCACAGTGATTTTTAAGAATATAACAGAGATTGTACTCACAGAAAGTCATTTTATAGCTGATTAAACATATAATACATTTCCACGACTTTTTAAAATTGTAGTGTTATTTTCTATTATATTTATACTTTTACATTTATATTTAAATACATTGTATGTTAATTTATATTAGCATTTATATTAAATATAGATATTATATTTATGTTATTGTTAACTAAAACTTTTAAAGTCACTTTTGGTAATTAAAATCAGGCTGAAATAAAATAAAACAAATATTAGAATAGATTTAAATGAAAATAGAAAAATTTTTTGCCTTGGCAACTATAATGAAATAAAATGAGTTTAAGTACTAAAAATACTCAAACTAAAACAGAATAAAAATAAGTTAAAGCTAAATAGGATTTTTTTTATATAAAAGCGCTAAAAAAATTACCAAAACAAACTAACATTTTAATTAAAACTGACAATAAGAAGAAAAGCAGATTAATAATAATAGTTATGACTATAATAGTAGATACATAATACTAAAATAACACTGAGTTCAATTTATAAATGAATAAATTAACTTTAAAAACATTAATACATTTTATAATAATACAAAAATTAATTATTATATAAAGTAAATACAGATTATCACACACACATATATTCCATACAATAATTGATCATAAATTTAAAATTCTGCATACAAAATAAATGAGAAAAACGATGCTGTATTTGAACTGTAGATGTTTATAAAATTACAGGCGGGACATACACACCTCGACAGTCTATATCTTGACAATAGTCTCCTTCAGGGATGCAGGTGCTGGAAAAGATTTGGAATAAACATTATCTCTCTGAAGCCCCTAAAAAGTCTTTTTGAAATAGTTCTGTGTCTCTCACCATTGTTCACATTCTCCTTCTAACCATGTGTCTCCGACAGACAGCTCCTGCTCATCATGGACACACAGCGGGGGACACACGCCGAGGTCACATGGTTTGTGCTGGACTTCCTCGAACTGGCAGTTTGCACCGTCACCCTCAGGAACCAGAGATCTGGAAACAGGAAAACATATTCACTAACATCCTGCATTAATGGAGCCTCCATGCCGAATGCTGCGTGTGAATCCCACCTGAATCGAGTCCTCTGTCCAGGGCCGCAGGTGGAGCTGCAGGAGGCCCAGGTGGACCAGGAGCTCCAGGTGCAGCTCTGCTCTCCTGCGCAGGTGTGATTGCTGCAGGTGAGCCGCCCGTCTGCGCAGCTGCAGTTGTTGCAGTCCACCTGATGTGTGCTGCCTGCAGCCCAGCTCTGACCCAACGCATCCAGACAGTCACACTGCCACGTCTGAACACACACGCCGTCCTGCTGCAACTGACCTGCACACAACACACGCACGCGCGCACACACACACACACACACACACACGCACACACACACGCATGCAAGCAAACACACACACACACACGCACACACACACACACACACGCATGCAAGCAAACACACACACACACACACACACGCACGTTTAAATGCACGCACGCACACACACACACACACACACACACACACACACACACGCACGCACACACACACACACACACACACACACACACACACACACACACACACACACACACACACACACACACACACACACACACACACACACACACACACACACACACACACACACACACACACACACACACACACACACACACATTTTAGACTTGTGTTGCATTATTGCTATGTTTTGAATTTTTTATTCAAATTTATGTACATTTGAAAAATCAGGGCATGTAAGTTTCCTCCCATGACTAAATGAATATAAATAAAATAAAAAAATACTATGTCAAATAATGTTTTGTCTGTAGGCTGGCGCTATTTTATGATTCAGTGTTGTTAACAGAACTAAAACCATTAAAACTTATTTTTTGTCAATTTAAATCAATCTGAAAAAAATGTTTTGATTAAAAACTTAATCTTATAAAAAGTAAACAAAAATTTGAAAGGTTGCTTTGGCAACTAACTGAACTAAGTTTATTTTAATTTGCACTAAAATGACTAAAACTTAAATAAAAATATTTAAAATAAACAAAACCTAATAAAAACGACAATACCAAAAATATAAAATAAATATAAAATAAAAGTGAATTCAAAATATGAATAATTGCCATAGTATACAAATACAGCTAAAATAATATGCTATAGTTAGATATAGTTTAATAGAAACATGACAGGCCGTTCTCTGCCTCTCACCTCGAGGACAGCGGCAGCCCGGCTGACACTCAGTGTTTCTCTGACACTCGATGCCCTGCTGCAGATCTGAGCAGCGCTGAGGACACTCATTAACACACGACACAAACTCCTGCCCCGCCGGACAGCCCTCGTCATCTGAAACACACACACGACAGACACAGACAGACAGACAGACAGACAGACAGACAGACAGACAGACAGACAGACAGACAGACAGACAGACAGACAGACAGACAGACAGACAGACAGACAGACAGACAGACAGACAGACAGACAGACAGACAGACAGACAGACAGACAGACAGACAGACACAGACACAGACACAGACAGACACACAGACACACAGACACAGACACACAGACACAGACACACAGACACACAGACACACAGACACAGACACAGACACAGACACAGACACAGACACACACACACACACACACAGACACACACACACACACACACACACACACACACACACACACACACACACACACACACACACACACACACACACACACACACACACACTATTAAACATACTCTCATATTTGACACACGGGCTTCTAATCGATCCACATGATCCAAACATCATCTACTCCATGCCTTCTGTCGTCTGATTGATCGTCTAGAGTTTTTTAATCAAGTAAAAGCTCTTTTAGTGTAATTGTACAAGCGTCCAGCTTCAGCTGCTTCATGTCTCTCTCTCTGCTGTCAAATCTGGACTGATTTTATCAAGTAACGTCAGAATAACTGCAGTCATATCTCCAGATGAACACTTACTGAAGCAGCTCAGCTTTACTTGATTCTCCATCAATCATGTTTTAGTCTCAAATCTGATCATCAGGATATTTTGAGGAGCGTTTATTACTTTCACTGTTCCTCAGCGGAGGAATGATCTTCATCTCACATCTTCTGAGGAGCGTTTATTTCTTCATCTCTCAATCAGCATTGCATTATATGTTTGGATCATTTACATCTCAAAAACATATTATTGGAGATATAGATTGACGACTCATATTTATGTAAGTATCTGCTACACTGTTATAAATATCTCACCGGCTTGCATTACAAGCTATCAGAATTTCATCGTACTTTTTGGCCATATAAATATCATACCCTGGGTTAAATTGCATATTTTTGTTTTTCCTTCAATATTTCACAATATCAGGCTATATAAGCCATAAAAGTCTGATGAATCAAATATGATACTCAACATAAACACATATGCAAACTTGCTGTTTTACATTTAGTCTAAAGGTTCAATAAATTGTTCAGTTTAAATAAAACAAAAAAAACATATTTGTCTGACTATTATTTCATATATCTGGCTTTACAGGATTTAAATGATAGAAACGTCGCATCTCTTTAAATTTAACACTGACTCTATTTATGTTTAAGCATGCTCCTGGTCTCATTGTGCATGATTCATCAGTTAATATCATTTTTCATAAAGCTTTCTCCACCTCTGAGACTACAACTCTTGTGGATGCTCAAAAGCAATATGAACCAATGATATCATATCCTGCTTTCATGACAGTATCAAATCAAATCTTTCAGAATGTGTTGTGATGCTCTCTGATCAGTTTTAGTGCATGCTGACTGTTATTACGCTGCTGCTCGTACCGCAGGGCTTGGTGTTGCAGGGTTTGACCTGGTTCTTCTCTCCTGTACATTTGCGGCCTCCGTTTTTGGGTGGAGGACTGGAACAGGAGCGGGTCCTGATGGAGCGTCCTCCGCCGCAGGTTTTATCACAGCGGGACCACGAGCTCCAGCGAGACCAGCCTCCGTCCACTGAACACAACACATCACTGTCGGATCACTTGTGTTTATATAGCCTGTATTAGACGAGCATGCTTCTCAGATAAGAGTCCCTCTTGGTTTTACTCAGACAGCAATCGTAATAAAGAAAATGTTTTGTGATGTAAAACTAACAATAAACTGAAAAATATATATATATATTTGAAAATATTACTTAAATATACTTAAAATATAAATCATTATACAATGTAATAATTATACAACAATTATAAAATTAATAATTAATAACAATAATAATAATAATAATAAACATTTCTATATATGCGACCCTCTCTGTGAAATCCAGGCTAAAGTCTCAAAATCTAATTATGAGATAACGAGCATCAAAGTTTGATTACAAGCATTAATTTCACTATAATTTCAATATTTGACATGACCTTACTCAGTCAATATTAAAGATATAAAGGTTACATTGTCACAGAATGTTCTTTACCTTATGAAGTATGATTTTATGTAGAAAACAGCAAATGAAAAAAAATTACTTTAGCTGGGTTTTCACAGAGAGGGTCACATATATTTAATAATATTCAATTTGTGCAAACTTTTTGCAACGTAAAAAATGTTGCAAAATAGTAATAATTATTTAATAAGATTTGATATTTACAAATATACTTATAACAAAATAATAATCATCATTATAAAATAACTATAATATATATAATAACAATAGTAATAGTTAATGTTATATAATGTCATATATTTATTTAATAATATTTAATTTATGCAAACTTTTTTTTTACAATGTAAACTAACTATACACTGTAAAAATGTACTGAATAAGATTTGATATTTACAAATATGCTTACTAAAAAAATATAATTTTTATTATCATCATAATATAAAATAATTAATAATAATACAATAAATATGTATATATTTCTTTAATAATATTTAATTCTTAATGCTTGCTATTGTCTTGATTTTTCTGTAAATTATCTAATCATCTTATACAAAAATCTCAACAAATGATGTGATAAAAGAAGACTTGTTTTTGGAATATAGATTGTTTTTGATAGCTCTGACTGAACACAATACAATCTAAATATACAAACAAGTGTTTTTACTCTCTCTCTTTTGTTTAACTCACCGCGGCAGGCCCGAATATTACAGAAGCGGTTTTCCACGTTGCCTCCCAGGATGTCCGGACACCAGGTCCCGTTGACGCCCGGGGCGAGGAAGGTGCGGACGCGCTGCTGCTGTCCCACGCCGCAGGAGCGAGAGCAGGAGCTCCACTCGGCCCACTTCATCCAGGAGCAGTTCCTGTGAGCGCATTCAGGACCCGGACACACACCACCATCTGAGCCACAACACACATTCATATTACACACAAAACTACACTAGACACACGGTTAACTCCACACAACAAGCATGTATGTATGCAGCATAGTATGGGAATTTTCTGCATGCATTTCACCTTCCATTTACATTGCATAAGCAACGTGTAAACTGTGTATGTTTTATTAAACTGCCTGTATTAACTGTAAAGTAAATAATAGATGTTATAATGAGAAAGCACAGATATCATCAGAGGGACGTGTAGATTGAGCTGACTGTACCGGGACACTGAGGCAGGTTACAGACTCGCTCCTGACGGGTTTCTCCGGAGCAGCGTTCACGAACACACTCCCTCGTACGGACCTTCAGAGCAGGAGAAGCCGGATCACTGCAGGTTCTGGAGCACGGAGTCCACGCCGTCCACCGAGAGAAGCCAGCATCCTCGTCTGATGAGAGATGAGCAGAGACCAGATTACAGCATTTGAAATCAATAATCGATTTCTTCTTCTTCTTGTTATTAATGTAAATAAACAAACAACAACAACAACAAAATAATAATAATAATTTATACAATAATATTTACATATTATAATAATAATACATTAATAATAACAACACCAACAAATATATTATTTATTATTAATAACAATTTGTTATTTTTTTTTTTTAATTACATTTAAAATAAAAATTAAATAAAATTAAAAAAAATATTATTTACATATTTAATTTTTTTTATAATAAAATAAATGTTATCATTAAAATGAATTCATTAATTTACACCTGGTCAGTCATTACCTGGTAAAGATGGCTCCTCTGTCGGAACTGTTACCACTGTAAAGAATTACTATAATAAATAAGCAGTCTAAAAATAATATAATCAAAATAATTATGCATGTAACATATTTCAGGCATGTACATGGGCAGTCGGGTGTCTGGCAGTAGGCCGTGTCCAGCAGGGGCCCGTCACAGTCTCGGCCCCCGTGAGCTGGACTGGGCTGGTTACAGCTTCTGCTGCGACTCTTCTGACCGAGGCCCCCACAGCTGAGTGAACAGGGGCCCCAGGGGCCCCAAGGAGACAGCCCTCCATCACGGGGACACGGAACCAGAGAGCAGTTCCACAGTCCGTGTGCACATGAGCTACAGCAGAGACACAGATATTACTGACAAATAGAAAAGTATTCATTCAAAATTAGGAGAAAATATAATTTTTCTGTTACCAGGAACTGCATTCATGCATCAGCTCCTCTCCAGACATCAGCTCGGACCCCAGTGTGATGTTCTGGAGGTCAGGGGTCAGGTCAGGGGTCACCGACACACTTTGTAAAGAGGTCAGGAAGTCAGTGTCCACCAAACATGGACACTCCTACAAACAAACACAACAGCTTTTTAACATTATTTCACTATTTTATTACCACCGCAAGAATAAAAACACTAATAACTGTATCCTTCCTCACATAAACGCAGGATCCGTTGTGCTGGTACGTGTTGAGCGGACAGTGACAGCCCTCCTCACAGCCCTCAGAATAACAGCCCTCGTGACCTCTGACCTGAGAACAGCTGAACGGACATCCTTCACCGCGCTCACACTCCCGATAGAGACGGCCGGGAGGACAGCCCACCTCTGACCAAACACACACACAAATATATGACAAAAACAGTCAGAGTCTGGTTTAAAATGACCGTTTGAGGAGAATGAAATTATACAATTCAGACACAAGCTAAAATATTGAAATATGCAAATGCATGCAGAACAGGCACTTTTCTTAGAACAGATCTCTAAAAACGGCTGATTTGAATTTGCAGGGGATTTGGAGAGAAGAACACAGGGGATGCTGGGACATTTCACTTTTAAATGAGGACAGTGTCTTCTCCGTTAACCTTGACTGGAGCCCTGAGATCCACAAAACTACCTGTTTGAGAGCACTTCCTGCTGAGAGCAAGGTTCAATATACAATCACAGGATAAATCTGAGGTATTGAAAGCCCTCACATCGTGTTTCAAATCAAACATGATACTTTCTGAGAAGAAAACAAGCCAATTTCATGAAGGATGCAAGCTGCTGTGTAATAAATCCCGGTCCGTGTCTGTAACATTAAAAAGCCGCTGTGTGCAGAGACAGGAAGCTGAACTCAAATATCCTGTCATTTCTGCATCTGGTGGGCATCTGTGAAATCCCACAATCCTGTGCGTGCATGTTTAGTCATGAAAGAATAAAAATAGCATTCATTCAGAAGGTTATTGCATTTATACATATTTTTTCAAACTTTTATATTTCTACCAAGAAATAAAAAGAGATCATTCATTTATTTATTTAGCATTATTTGCTTGTGTTGAATTATTTATTTATTTGTTTATTTTTTAATTAAGCTCCAGTCACACTGACCATCTTAATGGTCATAAAATATGTTTGTCTCTTTAATTCTGCATTATTTAATTATTTCACAATATTTATTTATTTTGTATTATTTATTTATTTCAAAATACTACTTTTATTTATTCATTTGTTTGTTTATTTGTGTTTGTTTGCATCAAGTCCTAATCACACTGATTAAAAATGCTTTGTTTTTTTATTTTATTTACTTATTTAGCATTTTTTTTTTTTTTTTTGCATTAAACCCCAATCACACTGACTATATTAATGCTCCTAAAAAAGCTGTTTTTTTTGTTTGTTGTTGTTGTTGCATTATTTATTTTACATTATGTATTTAGATTTTTTTTTATTTAGCATATTTTTTTTTATTTAAAATTATTTATTTTTGTATCTTTGCATTAAGTCCAAATCACACTAACCATCTTAATGGCCATAACAATAGGCTTTGTTTTTGTTTAGTTATGTTTTGCATTACGCCCCAATCACACAGACCACCTTAAGCATCCAAATTTAAGCTTTGTTTTCTTTAAGGCAAAATATCATTTATTTTAGTGGGAAGTATGACCAGGACATGTGTTATGACAAGTTTTGCAGATGTTTTTCTGAATTTAGTTTCCTAAAAGCTATTATTATTATTATGACTGACTGACTGCTCAGAGAGAGAGCTGATCGAGTGTTTGTCGTACCCAGACACACTTGTGTGTTACAGGTCTTGCTCTGGCGTCTCATTCCCGAACACGGCGGCGTCCGGCAGGATCGGCTACGGCTCTGAGACCCTCCTCCACAGCTGACGGTGCAGGCTGACCACGCTGACCAGTCGAACCACGGACCGGAGTCTACAGGAGACACATACAGACAGTCAGAGAGTATAGAGATTCTGCACACAGTGTATGTGACAGGCAGCATCGGTCACACTGACTCACCTGTGCAGTTGTGAGTGTTGCAGGCTTTCTGCTGTCGGCCGGATCCCACACACTCTCTGCCTCCGCTCTGAGGGGCGGGGTTATCACACTCACGCGTCCGGATCTTAGCCCCGCCTCCACACTGGGCGGAGCAGTCAGACCAGGGAGCCCATTGGCCCCAGCTGCCGTCAACATGGCAACCAGGAACTGAGTCACACTGCAGGACACCTGCTTCACAGGTGCTGGAAAAAAGGATCGAAAAACATACAGACACAGATATAAAGAAACAATTATAGTTTTCTTTCAGTGTCTAATGAGCTGCCTTCCTTACATTTAAAGATTAATATATATGTATGCCTATGCAGACAGTAAACAGCTCAATAAGGTGTGGGACAAAGACTTCATAGTGTTTAATTTGACACTAAACAATGATGAGAAAAAGCCACTGTACCAGTTCTGACAGTCAGTGCTGACGGTCTCTCCTGGAGCCACATGATGCCAGTCTGAGGCGTCCGGCCAAGACCAGGACACATTGCCTGCGGAGACATACAGTAAAGAGCTCTACATGTCATTTCAGTGGGAAAAACTTCTATACAGTTCTATAGGTACTTACGGGTTTGGTTTGGAGTAGTTTTAAAGTCATTTAAATCAGTCATAAATTACATTAATTAAAATGAATGAAACATTTAACAGAAATAAAACAGAATATTTCTTAACTTATTTTATTTCAGTTAGTTGTGAAGGCAAAATTTCATATTTTTGTTTTGTTGAAAGTTGAAGTACAAAAATTACTGAAACCGAAATAAAATCCATAAAAACTAAGTTGTCATATTTGACAAAATGTCACACAAAATTACTAAAACTTGAATTTAAATTAACTAAAACTTTAACAAAATCTAAAAATAAATTAAACATTAACATAAATAAAATAAAGTAAAATTACTAAAACTAAAAGTGAAATAAAAATGAAAAGTTAAATAAAAACAATAAAAAAATATATACAAATTACAAAACACAGCACAAAATGACTAAAACTTTAACTACAATTAACTAAAAACTTTAACTAAATAATACCAAAAATACAATAATTTAAAAAGTAATAAAATATTAAATTAAATAAATTAAATATTAACAGAAATAAAATATAAAAACTACTTATATTTCACCTATTTGCAAAGGAAAACATTATCATTTTTGTTTGATGTTGTTTAAGTTAAAGTACTAGATCGAAATAATGTTTTTTAAAAATAATAAAACTAAAACAAAAAAATGGAAATAATAAAAAAACACACCAAAAAATGACTTTAACTTTAGATAACTTTAACTAAAATGCATGAAAAATAAAAACTAAAAATATAAAAAACATTACATGAAATAAATTAAACATTAACAGAAATAAAATAGAATATAAAAAACTAAAACACACTACCAAATGACTAAAATTTTAAAATAAAAATAAAAACTAAATTCAAAATATTAATAAATAATAAACAGTTATAGTAAAGTAACTATTAAAATAACACAGACTGAAAGAATACTTGTGTTGTGTCAGCAGCACTGAGCATCTCTGCTGTACCTGCGCTGATGTCGTGATGTTTACAGCGGCACAGCTCTCGGTCCACACACAGACCGTCCTGCAGCAGCATGTCTCCTGGACACCCGCAGGTCGAGCTGCATCCCGGAGAATCCACACACTCCGTGTCTCCGTACAGATCGGAGCAGGAGCGCGGACAGGGCTTCCCGCAGGGCCACTGCTCCTGTCCTCCCCCACAGTCTGCAGATGAGGATAGAAATAGATCACCACAGGAGTCTGGAATAGTTTCAGATGTTCATAAGACTGTAGAATCAGCTGACCCGAGCAGACGGTGATGTTATCATGACAGCCGCGGCTCTGTCGACTCTCTCCGAGGCAGGACAGACCACCGAACCGTGCCGGAGGACTGTTACACTCCCTCTGTCTGACAGACACGCCGGCACACGCGTCACAGTCTGACCACGAGCTCCAGGAGCCCCATGAGCCGTGGACTACAGAGACACACAGACACACACAGACACACACACAGACACACACACAGACACACACAGACACACACAGACACACACACAGACACACACACAGACACACACACAGACACACACACAGACACACACACACACACACACACACACACACACACACACACAGACACAGACACGCACACAAAGAGGCACACACAGACACAGGCACGCACACACACACACACACACACACACACACACACACACACACACACACACACACACACACACACACACACACACACACACACACACAGGGGAGAGATCAGGAACATTTAACAACAGACTGACTGCAGGTCATGATCTTTCACATAATTATAATAAACTAAATTCTGATGGCTGTAAATTGATTTAAATAACCATTAGTTTATTTCATGAATTTTTGCTGTCTCAAATTTGCTGAAATTTGCCATATTTACATATTTGTCATAAATGCATATTTTTCTAATCAAAATGTAATGTTGCATCAAAATGTTCATCTACTGCCGATTATATCATTTTGAGTAATTTAAACCAGTGCTGGTATTGTTAACTAAAACTAAAAACACTAAAACATTTACATTAATTGCAATACTGGACTTTAAAGATTAACAAACATGTATAATAGAATATAATAATAATACTAATAACAGAATATAAAAAAGTTAAATTTTCTAATTTCTGTTTAGTTTAAGTTGTTATTTAAAAAAGAAAAATAAATACAACACACAACAAAATTATTATAGTTAACCAAATAATCTAAATTTTACCCTAAATAACGTCACATCAAAATGTTAATATTTTTACATCTGAAAAATGCTGAAAATTCAGCTTTGCATCACATGAATAAATTACATTTTTAAATGTATTAAAATAGAATAGATATCTGAAATTGTAATAATATTTCACAGTATTACTGAATTTACTGCATTTTTGATCAAATAAATGCAACCTTGGTGAGCTTTAGAAACTTACTTTTTTCAATATTATAATTTTTTTATAATCTGTCTGTCTGTCTGTCTGTCTGTCTGTCTGTCTGTCTGTCTGTCTCTGTCTGTCTGTCTGTCTGTCTGTCTGTCTGTCTGTCTGTCTGTCTGTCTGTCTGTCTGTCTGTCTGTCTGTCTGTCTGTCTATCTATCCATCTATCGTCTGGTTTGATGAAAGTCTCACCGGGGCAGAAGGAGACGGATGGGCACGGCTGTCTCTGGATCTGGACTCCCAGTCCGGCGTGTTCCTCCTGCTGGTCTGGACACGGCGCTCCTCCTGATCTGGGTTCAGGACAGGCGCAGCTCCTGTATCGGGAAACCCACTCCATCCCGCAGGTCTTTGAGCAGGGCGTCCATTCGGACCACTGACACCAGCGTCCGTCCACTGACACAGAAACACACGTCACTATCTAATAACCCACACAGATGACTGAGATGATTATGAAGAGACAAACCTGGACACGGCTGTTCACCGCAGGCGAGTCTCCCTCCCTCACAGGTGCTGGAATATGACCAAACACGTATGAATCACATGATCTAAATGAAAGCAGACGTGTGATCTCTGCCGTGTCTCTGTGATTCTCACCAGTTGTTACAGGCGTCTGGAGTCGGGACGGTCTCTCCGGGACGGACCCGTTGTCCTGTGTGCAGGTCCAGACAGGGACATGTGTCTCGCTCCACACACTCCGTCCCGTTTGAGTCCAGAACTTTACCATCCGTGCAGTAACAGCCCGGCTCACAGCGCCACTCGCAGTACTGCGTGCGTACACACACACACACACACACACAATATCATCACTGTCATCTATCTCTCCATCTCTCCTTTTATCTATCTATCTATCTATCTAAAAATACACTACCATATTTTATATGTACTTATATATTTATATATGTATTATAATCTATCTACCCCTTCCATTTACTTTCATATTACACATATACTATGACAAAACAAAACAAAAAATTGTCAGATTTTTGACTTCACATGACATTTAGTTATTTTACTCACAGTGAGGTCGTCACATGATCGTGGACACGAGGGTCCACAGGCACTGAACACACTTCCTGGCACGTGTGAACATGATGACACTAGAGACAGAGATAACACGTAATATACATGTGCACGCACGCACGCACGCACGCACGCACGCACGCACGCACGCACACACACACAGACACACACACACACAGGCGCACAGGCACAGGCACAGGCACACGCACACGCAGACACTCAGACACACAGACACTCAGACACACAGACACACAGACACACAGACACACACAGACACACACAGACACAGACACACACACACACACACACACACCTGGACAGTGGTGTGTGCTTACACAGGATGACTTCCGTTCCCAGTCCTTCACAATAGTCTCCGTCTCCTCCTCTGAAGGGCCGATCACAGTCCCGTCTGCGGCTCTTCACTCCTCCACCGCACGACTTACTGCAGTCTGTCCAGGACGACCAGTCACTCCAGCCTCCGTCTCCTGCAGACACAACAACACAAACCAATCTGAACTTTAAAGCAGTCTTTCATGCTCTTGCAGTTCACCGTTGTTTTTGTTTTGATTTATACTCTTATAGTTTTTGTTGCATCTGTGTGTATATATATCAGTGAGGATAGCAAAATAAAGTAAACATATAAAGTGACATATTATACCAAACATTCTTCATACAGAGGACTACCAGTAAAATTTGGGACCAAAAATTATTCAGACACTTTGAGCTGACATGTTTTGCTAAAGTGTTTCTTCTTTAATTGCTTATGTGACCTTTTTACACCACAGACTGAACAAAATGAAGCGTTGCTTAGTAATTGGTTGACCTAAAAAGGTATTATCTAATTGTGTGCTTAAATTTAACAGCTGACAGCTATTCAACCAAATTCATTACATACCTTTCAATCAAAGCATCTGACTTTATCAAGATGAGTTTGTTCTGTTTAATTCTGAGTTATTTTCATATTTTATTACCATTTTCTAAACAATAGCAAATAAACTGTGATAATGTGAGAAATGTGTCTGAATACATTTGAAGTGGATCAAAACCTTTGATCAAAGTTGTCCTAAAACCAAAAACCAAAATGCATTCTTGTCTTAGGACAACTTTGATGGACTTTGATCCACTTCAAATGTTGACTGCTGTATATCTCTCACTCACGGCTGCAGGGGGTTGAAGCGCACACTCTGTCCTCTCGGTCCGGTCCCACACAGGGCAGTCCGTTCCCAGCTCGCTCCGGATCCGAGCAGAAGCGATAGTGTGACTGCAGACCAGCACCACACGTCACAGAACACACACTCCACGGAGTCCAGGACGACCAGCCGCCGTCCACTGAAACACACGCACAGAGTCTCACACACACACACATCAGAGAGTGTGTTACAGACACAAGAGCATCTCTGAACCTCTTACCGTCACACTCCACACTCTTACAGTCCACCAGCTTTCCTGATTCACACGTGCTGCAGAAAGATAACACATCATGAATAAATTACACTGATATATATTTATATGTTCATATCATATGCAATCTCATTAAATGCATAATTAAAAATAATTACCAATAATAATATTATTATTATTACAAATATTATTAATAATATGCAAATATATAATATAATATATTAATATTATTTTTATTTATGCAAATATTTTTAGTAATAATTATTTTATTATTGAAAATAATAAAATATTTTGTATTTTTATAAAGTATTCTATCTATTTATAAAAAATGAACATTAACATATATGTTTTTACACATTCATATATATATGCACAACTGTTAAATAATTAAAATAATAATTAAAAACTTTCACCAAAATATATTGACATTTTATATGTATTCTTATATGTGTTACTGTTAAATGCATAAAAATTATTCATTAAGAAAGAATAATATTATATAATAAAATTATATTGCTTATGTTTTCAAAGTTTTAAGACTTTCAGTAATTTAAAAAAAGTATTCTACAATAAATACATTTACATTTTCAAAATATTTTTATACTCACTTAGGCATTATTGGTAAATGCATGTTAAAATTATTATTAATATAAAAATAATTAAATATATTGCTCATGTTTTCAATGATTTTGAGGTTTATTAAAATGAATTTAAAAAAGTGAATCTATTGTTTTGTGGCATGTTGTTACCAGTTGTTGCAGTTTTTGGTGACTGTGGCTCCGGGTTTGTGCTGCTCTCCATCAACATGACAGCGACAGAGCGACAGAGACACACACTCGCCATCCTAAAACACACACACACACACTCCCAAATGACAGGTATACACTCACAGACTCTTCACAGACATAATCAGATATACAGAAACACACACACACACACACACACACACACACACACACACACACACACACACACACACACACACACACACACACACACACACACACACACACTCGCCACACACACACACTCACAGACACAGATATACACACAGACACAGACACACACACACACACAAATGACAGGTATACACTCTCACAGACACACACACACACACACACACACACACACACACACACACACACACACACACACAAATGACAGGTATACACTCACAGACTCTTCACAGACATAATCAGATATACAGAAACACACACACACACACACACACACACACACACACACACACACACTGTAGGGCCGACCCGTCGGGACACTGGCACCCGGGCAGACAGCTGGTGTTTCTCTGGACCTCCGTCCCTAAATCTGAACACAGCAGCTCCTCTCTCACACACGTGACCCACTCCTGACCGTCTGTACAAGCGCTTCCGTTCCCTGAGATCACACACACACACACAGAAACGATGAGGTTACAGGACTCGGCTCACACAAACACACACGTGTCCGTCACTGACCGCAGGGCTGCAGGTTACAGGCGCTGAACCGCTGAGGCGTCCCGTGAGTCCTGACCGGACCTCTGGTTCTGCTCCTGTATCCTCCGCCGCAGGGAACCGAACACTCAGGACCACGGGCTCCACGGGCCCTTCACTCCTGAACACAGAGAGCCCAAATATCACATGCACAGTCACTTTACAGGGTCAGACCTCCTGGATGGAGGATAACGATCTTCTGTTTTATAGGCCTTGAGTGCTTTGAACCATATTTTGGATTAAATCAGAGACGCCTCATAATTATTCATTAGAAGGTGTGGCTTCACCCTGCAAAATTTGCATCATTCACATTCAAACAAATACATACAGTTCTGCATTTTAATGAATGCATTAAAATACCGAATGGCACCTAGCAAACAGGCCTTCAAACTTAGCTTTTGTATTTATTGGATTTTTTTTCTTCATTATTTTATATCTATATTTTATTAACATATTTATTTTAATTTAGTAACATACTGTATTAACAATTAATTATTTAATTTCAACCATTTATTTGATATGCAGTATACATTTTGTTTTGGCTTTAGATATTTTATATAGTTTTTTTTGCATTATATGCATAAATATAATGTATGTTATTCTTATATGTATGCTGTATGCTATACATTTTAAAACTGAACAAAAAGTTTATCACAAGTTTTTTTTTTTATCACTGAGATACCATTATAGCTTTCATTAATATTTTGCATCAGTTTTCATTTGAACATTTTCCATTTTTTATTTTAATTATAATTAAAGTTTTAGTAAATTTGTTGCTTTTGTCAATTTTATTTTTTTATATGTTCATAAAGTTTTTTTTAAATATGATTTATTTTAGTTTTTGTTAGTTAATCAACAAAAATTTAAAATATATATATTTTTTAGTTGACATTTATTGCAAATATATCTGTGTGTGTCTAACTGTAAATTGCTGTGTGCTCCATTAAAGCTTTTATTATGTAATGGCAGAAACTCTTTCGTCGTGTTGTCATGTGATCACTGTACCGAAACAAGGTGTGATGCTGCATGTGTCCAGTCCGATGCGCTCGCCCTCGCAGGCACGGCCACCAAACGCTGGCGCTGGATCGGTTCCTGACCGATAGCGGCGTCTGATGCCCACGTCACATGTGCGACTGCATGCGCTCCACGCCGTCCACTCACTCCACCCACAATCCACTGCAGAGGATAAGAACAAATAAAAGCAGATGAGAAAAGCCTTCCTAGCCCAGGTAGATGAAACACAGAATATGGTGTGATTGTCACCAGGGCAGGGCGCTGTCCCACACTGCATCTCTCCATCAACACACGTGCTGTGAGCAAACACAAGAGACTGTTAGAGGAACTCAACAGGGAAGATCAATATATATGTGACATGAAACGTGATAAACCGTTTATCATGTTAATCATTATAACTGTACAACACTGAGAAATCTCAAGGGTGCTTGACATGTTACTGTAATATTATAGCAGTATCACACTAGAATTCATTTCAAAATATGTGTATTTTATATCTTAAAAATATGGAAACATTTTACTTTTAAAAATGCATTGGTCATTCTGACTATTTAAGTGAATATTTAAGCATTCAAAAATGTATTGAATTCAAAATCTTGTTGAAAAAAGGGTCAACGGTTAAAAAAAGTCAGTTTTTGCACAACAAGGCTGCATTTATTTGATCAAAAATACAGTACAAATTGTGAAATATTATTACAAATCGAAATAACTGTTTTCTATGTGAATATCTGTTAAAATGTAATTTATTTCTGTGATGTGCAGCTGTATTTTCAGCATCATTACTCCAGTCTTCAGTGTCACATGATCTTCAGAAATCATAATAATATGTTGATTTGCTGCTCAAGAAAGATTTCTGATTATTATCAATGTTGAAAACAGTCGTGCTGCACAATATTTTTGTGGAAACAATGTGATAGATTTTATTTTTCAGGATTCACAGATGAATAGAAAGTTCAAAAGAACAGCATTTATTTGAAACAGAAATCGTCAGTAACATTATAAATGTCTTTACTGTCACCTTTGATCAATTTTAATGCATCCTTGCTGAATAAAAATATGAATTTAAAGTGTTACCAGTTGTTACAGCTGTCGTTGGGCACGCTGTCTCCCTGCATGTGCAGCGCCCCCTTATGGTAACACGGGCAGCGGTGGAGAGGCACACAGGTGTTATTGAACAGATAGAAACCCGGAGAACAGTAACAGCCATCATAACACTCGGTGGCACACTCCACATCCGCCGTGGCATCCAGACAGACTCGTGGACACGCGCCGCCCTGAGCCTCGCACTGAGCCTTAGACAGGACGCTCATGCCGTCCGGACACACCCCTGCAGCACACACACACACACACACGTCAAACACACACACACACACACACACACACACACACACACACACACACACACACACACACACACACACACACACACACACACACACACACACACACACACACACACACACACACACACACACACACACACACACACACCACACACACACACACACACACACACACACACACACACACACACACACACACACACACACACACACACACACACACACACACACACACACACACACACACACACACCAGTCAAACACACACATCAGCAGAAGCTATGGGGAGGTTCCAGCAGGTGTATGTGTGATTTACCAGAGCAGGGCTGGACGTTGCAGTCTCGTGTCTGTATGTGCGGCCCGGGACAGCCGAGGCCTCCGTACAGCGGCGGAGGAGAACTGCAGAAGCGCTCTCTCGTCTGAACACCAGAGTCACACTCAGATGAACAAACAGACCAGCTCGACCAGGACGACCAGCCGCCGTCCACTACAGTCACACAAGAGACAAACTCTCAGAGAAACTGCAGCGCTCGGCAACAACTTGAGCTTGTACAAGAAAAGAGGAATCTTTAGTTTGTTTGCTTTTTGGACAAAAAAATATTTTTTTTTTAAGATTAACTAAATTTCGTATTTGTTTCCACTGTAATAAATAATTTAGTTATTTTATTTTTATAAGATTTTTATTTTGTAAATACAATTTGTTTAGTATTATTCATGTAGTATAATTTTTATTAATTTTATCATTTTAATTTTATTAATTTTAGTTTTATAATATCTTATTGTGAATTAGCTTTTATTTTTATGCTTTTTATACTAAATGACTTTAATTTTAGTTACATTTTTAGCTATTTTTATGTGTTGGTCATTTTTGTATTATTATTATTATTATTTAGGTCTAATTTATTTTTATTTTAGCTTTAAATAATAACATTAATAATACGCTATATATGATATATTAGTAATATTTATATTTAATTGTATTATTTGTTTTAGGTTTACTTAAGTTAAGTATTAGAATAATGTTTAGATAAAATCTGCCTTTACTCTGAAATAAAAAAAATTGAGTTTAATAACATATTTGGTATTTTTTAAATTAATTTAGTATTTATTTTATTGTTTAAATTTGAAAAAGAAAATTGTGATATGGTGAAACATCAAATGATCAAAAGCTGTATGCATCTTTGCAGCTAAGAGCAAATGAGCAAGAAAAAGAAGTCTAATTTCCAGTGCTTGGAGATGTGGTGTGTACCGGGGCAGTGGACGGTGTTGCACGGCTCGTGCTCTTCTGCGTCTCCTCCACAGTGTGTGTGATTACAGCTCCTGAAGCGCCGTCTCAGTCCCACAGCGTCCACATGATGAAAACACGTCTTACTGCACTCGGACCACAGCGTCCAGTCGCTCCACGACACTCCCTCAGGAACTGAACAGCTCACAGTCATGACCTGCTCTAACACTAGTGTCCTACACTAACAGTGTGTTTGGATGTTACCCTCTGAGCAGGACGTGTAGCACCGACGGGCTTCAGTAGAGTCTCCTTCACACGGCTCCACATTCAGCGCTCGCACTGGACTCAGAGGAGATCTGTGCAAAGACCATCCATTCATTCATTAATCATTCCAAATAATTCAACTCATTCTAAATATATGTGTAACCCCCCCGGGTCCACACCATCACACCGAGCGGGTCTTGAACCCGGGATGCCGGCGCGGGAGGCGGAGGCTAAAGGCTACAGCCTCTAGCGTCAGTCGCTAGAGCGCCTCTTTTTGAGGTCAGGGGAGTGAGGTTTACACACAGCCCTTACTGGCATACATCCATTACACTCACCCCCCTAAACCTCACTCCCGTCCGGGTCACGGCACCAATGTAACCCCCCGGGTCCGAACCATCACACCGAGCGGGTCTCGAAACCAGGATGTCGGTGCGGGAGGCGGGCGCTCTACCAAGGAGGCTAAAGGCTACAGCCTCTAGCGTCAGTCGCTAGAGCGCCTCTTTTTGAGGTCAGGGGAGTGAGGTTTACACACAGCCCTTACTGGCATACATCCGTTACACTCACCCCCCTAAACCTCACTCCTGTCCGGGTCACGGCACCAATGTAACCCCACCGGGTCCACACCATCATACCGAGCGGGTCTCGAACCCGGGATGCCGGCGCAGGAGGCGGGCGCTCTACCAAGGAGGCTAAAGGCTTCAGCCTCTAGTATCAGTCGCTAGCATACACAGCCCTTACTGGCATACATCCATTACATATGAATACAAATGTCTTTTATCAATGTAATAAAAACAAGTTATTGTGTGGAAATCAGCAAGTTTATTGTGCTTCACAACAGAATATAACTTTAATAAATGGATCATAAATCAATCCGTCCACCTGTAACGGTGCTGTACTCCTGTCCCACAGCTGCTGTCACATGACGTCCATGAAGACCAGGCCGACCAATCACAGCGAGCGACACAGCTGGATTCATCACAGGTGACATCACCTTCTCTACACACACTGTGTGATTGGATAAAACATCATGACATGCATTTACAGCATTACACACGGTCAGATCATCAGAAGAAGCGCTCTGCAATCAAATTAATCTACTGACCACGTGCTGCAGCTGCCGTTCCTGACTTCCTGTCCAGGCTGGATGACCGAGCCATCCCATAAACACTCACATTTACTGGCCTTGACACAACGGCCATCTTGCAGGACGAGTCCAGGAGGACAACGACATCCTAACCAGCAGAACAACAATCAAATATACATAAATCATATATTATCATTTATCTTTTGGCCTTTCTCTCTGTAATAATTATTTTTAAAAGACAACATTAAAATAGCTTATTAAATATTACTAAAATAAGGAATTATTTATCATTCATTATTTATATTAAAATAATATTTTGAAATAATTTCAATATATTATTTTAATATAAATAATTATAAATAATGAATGATACATAATTAATACAATTTCTTATTTTAGTAAATTCAATGAAATTATTTAATGAATATTAAAATTAAAAAATAATTATTATTACATTTAATTATTTATTTGTATTAAAATAATACATTTAATATAATACATTTGAATATGTAATATTATGAATAATAATCATTTCCATTTCAAATTCTTATAATTATATACTACATTATATATATATATTATTATTATCACTATAATAATTAATATTATTAAAATAAAACATACAATAAAATGTATATATATTATAATTTATCAAATATATTTATTTATTATATAAATATACTAACTCTGCATATCTGTATTGATGAATTACCTCAATATAAATCTAATTCAGTTGAGACACTAGAGACAATACATAATACTGATTAGTTGTAATCTATTAAGAGATGAAGTGGAAACGGAGGTGAGGTTGTACCTGTAGAGCAGTTTAAGGTGCAGTTCCTCTCAGAATGAAGGTCAGAGCAGGTCACGGGACACGGGTCGAGTTCTCCAGCCAAACAATCCTCCTCCTCCACCAGGATCATTCCTCCGGTGCAGCCTGCAGCAAACAATCTCCGTAAACTACACATAACAGTCTGCAAACGCTCTCTGAATGTCAGAATGAGGACCGTAGTATAACTTCATGTGAATATGAGAAGCGTAGCATTGCTCACCGCTCTGTGTGTCTGTGTTCGGGCCGCAGGTCTGCGTGTTACACGCGTGTGTTTGTCTGCTCATCCCCTCACAGTCTCTCCCACCGTTTTTGGGCGGAGGGTTCGAGCAGGTCCGGTTCCTCACCATCAGTCCTCCACCACACTGGACGTCACAACCGGACCACTGCGTCCACTCCGACCACTGAGCGTCCACTGGGAACAGAGAATTCATGAGCCTCGTATCCGTGCGTTACAGGGATTTACTGCGGTTAAGTGATGATTTTAGAGATGAGAGAATATCAATCATAACACATCAGCTCAGTTTGGACCCAGAAGAGGTACTTAAAAAAATCTAAAAAAAGATGAAAACAAAAATTGGTTAAGACTATAAAAAATACACATAGTTTTTATAGAAATAATAATTAAATTAATAATTAAATTGAAGACTGAAATAATTTATTAAATATTATTAAAATAAAAATAATTTCCTTTTCAAATGACTATAATTTACCATGTATATTATTATTAATATTACTAGAATTTTATTAAATACCTGGAAAAGGTATATATAACATATAATAATAATAATAAATATATTATTATAATATATGTAGCCTCTTTCCTATATTTCTCACACACTTTTAGAACAAAATAGTGACACATGAACACACACACACACACACACACACACACACACACACACACACACACACACACACACACACACACACACACACACACACACACACACACACACACACACACCACACACACACACACACACACACACACACACACACACACACACACACACACACACCACACACACACACACCACACACACACACACACAAAACCCATAATGAATATAAATGACATAACAAATAAACCATTAAAAAATATTAATATTAAAATAATAAATATTAATAATATAAAAAAATTGAAAAAATAAAGTCCACATTTCACTTTGCATATTGATGATCCAGCATGACAAAAAATTATATTTTCTATCTGAAAGCTATGGGTTTTGCAAGGCAAATTAATAAAAAAAATTATTGCATGGTAACATTTATGTTGTTTTAATGTCGTTTTGTAAAACATTTGTGAACTGTTTTTCCTTTACAAGATCAACAGAGTTTAATTAAATTAATTTAAATAATTTATTGTTAACTATGGCAATTCTCAGACTATTTTTTTTATTAAACTTCATATAAAGATATATTCAAATATTAATTTCTCATGCATTTATGCAATATTTTTTTCTTGCATTGCTATAGTTCATTTATAACTTGAAATTCCAAAAATGTCTTACTTTTATTATTAATAGAAACGGGGTAACTATAGTAATAACACAATAACATTCACAACTTTGAAAGGTTTGCACCGTCACTCACTGATGAGAAGTTATTAATCAGATCAAATCTGGTTTTAATTAGTCTTTTAATCTGACTGTTCTATCATATTATGTTGAATGCAGGTTTTGAATGCATTATGAGTGTTAAGCTTGTACCAGGACAGGCCTGCAGGAAACACGCGCGGCTGTCGAACTGTACGCCGCCGCAGGACCCCCCCGGCCGCGCGTCTCTCAGGATGCTCCTCTGGCGGAAAAGAGACCCCAGACCACACGACACACTGCACTGACTCCAGGACGTCCAGGGAGACAGAATACAGTCGACTGCAGGACACAAGCAGACCTCTCAATCCCACAATGCACCTGACCTGAGATCAGCTCACATATAGACATCTGAGATGTGTTTCTGGACTCACAGCAGTCGCTCTCGTCCGAGCCGTCGGCACAGTCTCTGCGCAGGTCACATCTCTTCCCCAAACTCACACACTCGCCGCTCCAGCAGCTGAACTGTTTGGAGGAGCAGAGTTTGGGCAGCAGGGGGCGCTGAGAGGGTGTGACGGACCCTGAGGACAGAGATCAGTGTTATTCATGAGACAAATAATATTATAAATGGCCAATATATGATTTTAATATGTGTTAGGAGAGTCAATACTACAAAAAATAACACATGTATTCATTTAGTAAACACATTTTTAGCTTGTTCTTTAATAGTTGATTCAAATAAAATAAAATACATGTGTAATAAAAAACAGTTGTAAGTGTAAAACGTGAAAGAAAATAATCTAATGTAACAACAAATGATAATAAAGCAAAATTTGTTTTTAAGTCTGAAAACTTTCTAAAATAAGTTTAAGGTTAGTCTGTAGTCATAACTATATAAACAAATCAGACAGTTTATAAAAAACATTTTTAATAACGCACTGATTCACCTGAATAATTGTGACATTGTTGAAAATAAATACAAATAATTTTCAGTAACTGAAATATAAATATTAAATGAAAAACAAACTTAAACCTGTACATGAAATTTAGAAATGTTGTCTTGGCAAAGAACTGAAATAAGTTTATGGCGAAGTACAAAAAAATAAAAAAATAATAATATATATATATTTAAAATATTAAAATGTATGAAATATATATAAAAAAAAGACAAACGCACATAACAAAATTACTAAAACAAAAATTAGAATGAAAACTGAAAATATAAAAATAAAGCTAATTCAAAATATTAATAAATATTCTAACAGTACATAAATAATACTAAAATAATGTGTCATATTTGTATATTAAGTTAAATGCTGTTTGCTGTTGATGCTTGACTTTGTATAAATCAGATGTTTTAAATCTGCATATTTGGTATTCAACAATGCATCATTTTTTTTGTGCAAAATAAATAATATTCTGTATGCATAAATACATTATATCACAGTTCTGACAGTTCATTATTTAAAAAGATAAAGCTATTCAATAACTTCAAGATAATTAGCTAGTACTTTTTCAGAAGGGTAACTTGACTGTAAGTTAATGATTAACAGTTTCTATGCACCTTCTCAACACTGATGACATTATAAATGTTTTATTTTTACCACAGCGATCTTCATCGGATCCGTCGGGACAGTCCTCACGGCCGTCACACACAAGAGCATCTTCCACACAACCGAACGTCCTGCAGGCAAACTGTCCTTCCACACACACAACTCTGGGTAACCCATCATCAGGGGGTGTAGCGGTTTCCCAGGATCCTTCAGAAAACAGATTACAGTATTGTGAGTGTTATACACCAGCACCTGCGGTGTCACACACACACACCACACACACACACACACACCTCACACGCACACACACGCACACACGCCACACACACACACACACACGCCACACACACACACACACACACACACACACACACACACACACACACACACACACACACACACCACACACACACACACACACACACACACACACACACACACACACACACACACACACACACACACACACACACACACACACACACACACACAACTCTGGGTAACCCATCATCGGGGGGTGTAGCGGTTTCCCAGGATCCTTCAGAAAACAGATTACAGTATTTTGAGTGTTATACACCAGAATCTGCGGTGTCTCACACACACACACACACACACACACACACACACACACACACACACACCTCTGGGCAAACCATCATCAGGGGGTGTAGCGGTTTCCCAGGATCCTTCAGAAAACAGATTACAGTATTTTGAGTGTTATACACCAGCACCTGCGGTGTCACACACACACACACACACACACACACACACACACACACACACACACACACACACACACACACACACACACACACACACACACACACACACACACACACACACACACACACACACACACACACACACACACACACACACACACACACACCTGTCGTGCTGAAGTAGGGTGTCGGTGTCAGAATATGAACGCCCGGTTCTCCCGTCGGACCCACAGCAGGTGGCGCTGTTGTGATGCGGCTCGGTGGAGCCACTCCAGGGCTGCCGTCCTGTGGACTCTTGGTGTGGAGACCGGGACGTCCAGAGGTGTAGTTATAGTGACCAGGACCTCCTGTTGGTCCGGTGTGGGTCTGTAATCCTGGTACACCAGGTGGCGCTGTGGTCACTTCACTGCTAGGGGTGACCAACTCATCTGAACAGAACAATGAAAATAATAACTCTATTAGTTGCAAACAAAAAAATAATTCTTCCGAGGTTGATATAATAGATAATATTACAAATATTACTTAATATTTGCTTAATGAAAATGCTAAAAAAATTATTTTCTAGGACCATTAACATTGTTTAAAATGTATTAATTAATTATATTTCATGCATAGATCACAGAATTAATTAATGTTTGCTATTTTTATTTAAAATCAATAAAAATAATTATATTATTTAAAAAATCTAATAAAAAAATGCATTAAAGTCATGGGAATTTTTAATTTTTTGGATTATGGCAACACGATAAACACCAATGTTTGTTACATGATAAATGTTCAATAACTGAAACACAAAAAATAAATCTTATTTTATTTTCACCTCGTTCTCGTTTTCGTTTAGTTTAATAAAATCAAAACTGCAACATAAAATTATAATTTAGAAAGAGAGAGAGGGAGGGATAATAACACAAAATAGTAAAAATGACAAAAACACAACAAAATAACTAAAACTGTAACTAAAATTAAAATGAAATAAAATTCAAAAAGTTCACAACTTCAAAATATTAATACTAGTATATCAGTAATACTAAAATAACATCGCATTATGGTAATGTTTGGGATTTTAATATGTTTAATTGTCATGATAATGTCACAATGTAAAACAAAAAGTTTGTCATTAAAATATGATTCAACTTTTTTCATGTAAAATGGTATGAAATATGACTTGGTCACTTGATTCACGCAGGTCTCTGAGAAGCAATGAAAACTAAACCCAGCAGGCAGCAGACGTACCTCCTCTACATCCCAGCACCTCCACACGGAGGAAGAACGTGTGGCGAAACTCTACAGGAACGATCCGGAGATATTGAGCTCGGACCAGTCTGTCCAGCCAGCGTGTGACGGGCGTCCGGCTGACCATCCTCACCTCGAATATCTGACAATAAAACACTTCATTTACAGATCCATTGCACTCCTAAATCAGCAAACACAGCTCAATCCTAACGGGTTTGATTACTTTCGGAGGAGAGCCTCGGTCTCCGGTCTCAGTGAAGTTGATGAAGTGGTTCTCCACTAAAGCGAAGGCCAGTCTGTATTTACTCAGGTATCCCCACATGCGCTCGCTACCCTGCGTCACCACACCTGAGATCCACGTGGGCTCCAGGAAATCCACCTGGAAATACGGATGAGGGTCTCCAGGCAACGGACTCCATCCGGGCTCCATCACCATCCTGCGATTGGCCATTTACAAAACCAAAACAAACACGTTATCAAAGCCATCAGGGTACATGGGAAAATATTCGGATCTTGTTTATTCTATTTACATGGTCATATTTTCTTCATTTGTGCATTCATATGCATTTATGTCTTTCATTTATAATAAAATGCTCACACATTAGGGTACGATGTTGAGCCGGCCTGCATCTGCAGGATTATTCTCTCTGTATGAGGACGAGGTCAGCTGACCATAATGGACACGCCCATCCTCCAATCCCAGAGCAGAAGAACAGACACCTGACGGGTGACACACAGGTGAGAGTATCACAGTTAACTAAAACCATTAAAAACTTTCTTACTTGAAAAATTGTTGACTGAAAAAAAAAACTTTTTTTCAGCTCAGCATTTCACATCTTTCATTTAGTTTAACATTATGTACTAAAAAAACTAAATATAAATGAATACAAATATATAGACATGTTTTTTTTATGAAAACACACAAAAAAAGAAAATCTGAATATTAACTAATTCAAAATATGAACAAAAACTATAATAATATATCATATGAGTTCCTACCTTTCTGACCAGGTCCTCCTTCCTAGGAAATGCAAATACAAAAAATATAATTCCAGGATTAATTACAATTACTATGTATCTGATATACAACTGATAAACATTAAAAACAAAAACAGATTTCAATAAAACACAACTGTAACCTGGACAGCAGAGTCACTCTATCAACACCATTTGGGCCATATTATATAAAAGAGGCATATTTAATAAATGTAACATCAAATATTTTGCATTGTGACAGAGTTTATTTAGTTAAAAAAATTTAATATCATTATTTTTTAACAATTAAACTCCACACACCTGATTGCAATAGATAGTATGAGCAAACTTGCAAAAATAAGATTTATGATGCATGACTTCATCAGTAAACATGACATCACAAAGTAAAGCACATTTAAAAACAAATTAATGACCAATCTCTGTAAAGATCCATTGATTAGTAACAACCCACAATTAGAGGTCTGCTACCCAACGGGTCATTCTTTAAGTGATATGCTGTACTTATGGCTTGGGCACTCAGTGTCTGATTTGCTTTAACTGTGACTCTAGTTAACAGGTCAATAGGTTAAGTCTCACAGTGGTGGTCAGGGCACTCGGTGTGGTCACAGGTTTCTTGCTGGGCGTCCTGAGAGGGGCGGCGGTGGGGGTGACGTGGGTAATATTTGAGTGTGTACAGTCTCTCTCATCCGCTCCATCAGGACAGTGAGGAACTCCATCACAGCGGCGCTGCGCCTCAATGCAGCCTCCTGGAGGAGGACAGGAGAACTGACCCGACGGACAGACCCCAGGCCTTCTGGTAGGAGCGGGACGAGTTCCTGAACATAAAACAAATATTTACTTTATAACTAAATAAAGTGTAAAGCAAGAAAAAGAGCACGGAAAAACTGAAGCCTACTTTTAGGATGAATAAGAGTTTTGCACTGTGACATTATTTATATTTTTTTCCCTTTTAAATTCCAATTAGTTTTTGTAATTCTCATTATTTTTAATGGCGATTTTCATTTTAAATAAATGCATTAGTGACATGCAGTATTATGTTCACTTATTTAAATCTGTAAAATCTGATGCATTTTTTTTTTTGCTTCTGGGGTAAAATGTATTATAAAAATTAATGATATATTTTCAAGCTTTAGAAAACACTAAATCAAGGACCCCCCCCCCCGAATATGTTCCAGCTTGTCCAGCAGATTGGGTCTGGGTCTATGCCCACCACTGTTATTTTATAATATCATTAATATACTAGTAATTTTTGTAATTTTGTTGCGTTTTGTAATTTTTTATTGTTTTTTTGTTTTTTATTCAAATTATCATAGATTTAAAAAAATAATTAGTTGTAGTTAATGATGTGTTCCATGTTCCTGTGGCTCAGTGTAGAGCATTGCGTTAGCAACGTAAAAAAAAAAAGGTTGTGGGTTCGATTCCCAGGAAACAACACATACTGACAAAACAAATGTATAACTTGAATACACTGTAAGTCGCTTTGGATAAAAGCGTCTGCTAAATGCATAAATGTAAATGTAAATGTAATGATAGCAACACTGGTACCCACCGCAGTTGAGCTCATCTGTCCCGTCACCGCAGTCGTTGATCCCGTCACAGAGCGCCCCCTGTGGACCAGCAGGAACACAGCGGCCGTTACCGCAGAGGAACTCGCTTTCTCTACAGGGACGCAGCGGCGGGACGGAGTTGTCCACTCATGCTCTGCTGGGAATGAGAGTCAGAGAATTGGGTTTTAGGGCTGTTCACTTGCAGTTCTGACACCTAAAATGTAATGGAGAGGGAAACTAAAGATACCATCAGCACAGCCCATGACTTCGACTCTCAGATAGATTCCATTCTGAAAATCATGAGGCAGAATCCGTACGAAGCGTGCCGACACCATCCGGTCCAGACGGGCCAAAGCTACACCACGGTCATCACTGTTTCCCTGAAACACCTGGAAGAAACGTTCAGAAAAGTCAAATAGAAGTAGTGTTCCTGTGGCTCAATGGTAGAGCATTGCGTTAGCAGCGCAAAGGTTGTGGGTTCGATTCCCAGGGAACACACGTACTGACAAAAAAAAATGTATAGCCTGAGTGCACTGTAAGTCGCTTTGGATAAAAGCGTCTGCTAAATACATAAATGTAAATGTAGAAATACCTATTTATTAAAGGTGCAGTATGTAATATTAACAGCTAGTGGTTGAAATGGGTACTGCAGTACAAATTCAAAATACTCTCATACAAAATATTGTTTCCATCTTTGAGAAGGCAACCACTGCATACAGAGAAAGTCAATGTTTCTGTTTTGCTGCACGTAGTGTTTAAGTGGGACATGAATTGAAGTGTCTGTTGTTGATGTTGAATGATCGTGTGTCACCTTAGCTTTGGGTCTGGCGTCTGTGATCAGCTCTTTATAAGTGAACCACTGACGTCCATCGCTGCTGAACTGTAGATAGAAGCTGGAAACAAACGTGTCAAACACGCCACCACCCTGCGTCAACACGCCTGCAACACCACAAACAAACAACACGTTACATTTTATTTAGCTTTATTATTAAAAGCAAAGCTTCACTGTTATGGTCTAGAATTAGCCATATTTCAGCACCAGAAAAACACAGACAAAGCAACCACTGAGAACAACCCAGAAAATTAACCACACAGCAAAACCCTAGCAACCATCCTGAACCACCTAGTAACCACATAACAACACCCTAAACACCCTAGCAACCTCCTAGCAACCACTCTATCAGAAGCCTAGTGCTTACTGTTGCCACAGCAAGCACCACCCAGTGTCGGGGAAAGTTACTTTTAAAAGTAATGCGTTACAATATTGCGTTACTCCCTAAAAAGTAACTAATTACGTTACTTAGTTACTTTTTATGGAAAGTAATGCGTTACATTACTTTTGCGTTACTTTCGCGTTACTTTTTAAATATGAGCAGGGCTTGATTGTTTGTTTTTAATACAAGAAGTTATATTTATAGCAAATATAAAAGCCTTTCACACCAAAAAGTGTGATGAATAAACCTCAGACTGAAGGACGAGTAAATCACGTCTGTACAGAAGAACACAGGAGAAGTTCAACACTCTTCAGCAATTAAAAACAATGTTAGTTTATCTAAAGTCATTTTTTCTTATTAGTATGATTGAACTGATCATCAAAGGTCAGCAGCAAACACATCGGTTAATAAAATGAGATTAGATATATTTGTGTTGTTTAACATATTTAATTATTGCAGGTTTGCGTCATATTCTGAGTTTGCATTTCACTGTTTTAATTCATTTTGATGAATACTGGATCTGTTTTTTGCGAGTGGGATGAATTAATACACATTCATATTTAGTCTAGATTAGATCTACAGTAAGATCATGTTCACACGGCGCACTCGCCTGTCAATAAATGGAGAAAAAGTAACTCAGATATTTTCTAGTCAATTAAAAAGTAATGCGTTACTTTACTAGTTACTTGAAAAAAGTTATATTATTACGTAACTCGCGTTAATACCCCAACACTTGCACCACCCACATTTTCTTCAGAAAATGTACTAGTTATTATCATCATTATTTACAGGTTTTGCTGACTGTAACTTGTAAATGCATTGCACATTTAAATATACAGCATTGTTATGTCACTAAAGTACTCTGAAATTAAAATAGGGGAAGACATTGTAGCTGAACTCTTGGACTGTATGTCCATAAACGAGCTGTTGTCCGTGACCTGTGATGTTGTAGTGTCTGAGCAGGTCTATCTGGAGGTACGGCCCGCGTGACGAGTGTCTGTGCTCCTCAGGGGTCCCGGCCGGGAGCTCTCTGTACTCCTCCGGCTCCGGGCTCCAGCCCTGCAGGTCGCTGTGGGGGTCCCGAGCGTGCAGACGTCCCGCTGACGGAGGCTGACCGGGCTGATGGGACGAGGCGCTGAAGCTGCTGGCGGGGAGCGACTGAACGCCCAGAGCGGACCAGCACTCATCTATAAAACAACACATGGAATACAGTATGAGAAAACAAAGAGAGAGAAATAACCCATGCATCAAAGACTAAATCAAATATAATAAAACATCTTTATACTATACATCATCCATGAATAATACTTGCTATTACAGGATTGACAACATTTACACATACTTAGTACTGCGTTTAAAGTGTTTTCATAATAAAAATGTGTATTTGTAAGTGATTTATAGTCATTTTCTTGACCTTATGCATTAAAAATGACACCGTTCTGCTCAAAAGATTACAGAGTTACCGTTGCAGAATCTCTGAAAATCTTAATTATTTTAACAAAATGAGAGAGATCATTAAACATTGCATTTTTTTTAAATGCCATCCTGGATAAGTTGTTTCACATAACAGATGTTTACATATACTGTCATCCACGTGACAAATTGATAGAGGAATTTATTAAAAAAACAATCTGTTCAAAAGTTTATGTACTTATCTTTGATTCTTAATACTGTGCTATTATCTGAATGATGCACAACTATTTGTATGTTTTGTTATGGTTGTTCATGAGTCTATTTAAGCCTGTTTCTGCCACTGAATAAAAAAAGATCATTATGATGACTTCTATCACAATTCTGACTTTTTGTCCTAAATATTGTGTGACATAAACTTGCAATTCTGACTTTTGTCCTAAATATTGTGTGACATAAACTTGCAATTCTGACTTTTTTTCTCAAGCTATAAAGTCAGAATTGTGAAAAAGTCTGTTTTTTTCAGAACTGAACTTTATAACTCACAATTATGAGTTTATATCTTACAATTCTAAAAAATAAGTCAGAATTGTGAGATATAAACTCGCAACTGTGATAATTTTTTTTGAATTGCGTGAAATAAGTGAGGAAAAAATAACTGCTAACAAAAAAAACAGAGCTGTGAGATGCAAACTTGCAATTTAGAATTTAAAAAGTTCAGATATAATGTCATAAGAGTCGGGGGGTGAAAACTTTTGAACAGGGTGAACAGATTTTATTCATTAAGTACTGCCCTTTAATTCAAATAGTTCCCCCCCCCCCCGGCTCTTAGTGCATCTTGTTTCTTTCAGTTGTGAACAGATGGATCTCATAATCACACAAGCCACGACGGGAAGGGGTTGAATAATGTGAAACCTGCTGGAAAACCAAAGAATGTGCAGGACCTGGAGGAACTGCTCAGGTCATATTATGAAAAACAATCACAAAGCATAAACAGTCATGGATCAGTCACATAACTACACACATGATTTAGAATCAGGGGTATGTAAACTTTGAATATGTAAACATCTGAAATAGCTTAATCAGGGCAGTATTCAATTAAAAATAACATGTAATGTAATTCTTCTTATTTTGTTCAAGTTCTTAAACACTTTCACTGATTCTGCAAGGGGTGTGTGAACTTTTGAGCACACCTGTCTGCATACATGCATATAATACTCAAATTAGATATAATAATCAAATTAGAAATCAGTGAGTAAAGCAGTGAATGGCAACTGTTGGTCTGTTTAATAATGGTACTGATCAGCGTTGCAAACTCATTTTAAAGGGAGGTCGATTTGTTTAAAGTTGCTAAATGACTTGATGTCATTGCTCGATGAAGTCATTACATAATCACGATGCAAAATTATGCCACTACATCAAATCTCAGCAAAAAATAATATTTATATATGTTCATTTAGATTTATTCGTAAAAAAATATAAATGCGTATTATAATATTCAAATATAAATAACTATTTTTAAATACAACATTGAATTATTGAACATATTTTAAAGTAAAAAAATGTATTAGCTAGTAAAACTACACATTCTGAACAATTATCATTTTAAGCAGTGTATTAGTTAATATGTCACACTCTAAGAAAAGTCTGTAAAAGTACCAGACAATCTATGTGAAATATGAAGGAATTTGCCGTATTTGAACTTTTTACAGTGTTTTTTTAACCTGCATTTTAAATTAAACATTGTATTTTGTGTTTTTGGCTTACAAGATTACAACCAGGTGTTAAAGCAAAAAAAAAAGAAAAACATATTTTGGTGTGCCGGCAGGACAACAACAATGCGCTACGGTTTTCATATCCCCTCATTGACGGAAATCTGTCGTAGCGACCGCTGTTTAACGGATAATGGATAACGTCCTGGAAAATGACTAGTACCTTTTCCATTTTTATAGATATTTTTCTTACAGTGTACTAACTGATCTTCAAGTACAGGTACAAGATACTAACACGGTGTATCATAAATTAACAATTATTAAATTATTCAAATATCATCATTAAATTTAACAATTGCAAATTGCTAACTTAATTGACACAATGTGTGTACTGCAAGGCATCTTTGATTTCCTCTTTTTGTGTAAATTAGATGGAAATTGTTTGCCTTTTTATTGTTCGAATCAAAAGTTGCTAAAAGCTGCCAAATCAATTTTAAAAATAGCTAAATGTGTTGCTTGGTGAAGTTGGCAACACTGGTACTGCTTCACGAAGCTTCGAAACATTTGCAAATCTTTTGTTTGGAATCAGTGTTTCGGAGCGCGTATCAAACCGGCCAGGTCACGTGATTTAGCAAACGAAGCTTCGTTACGTCACACTGTTTGGAAGCGTTTCGAAACTCTGATGGTCCACCACTAGGGGGTGTTGATCTCAAAGTGAACCCATGAACCACTTCTGCCCAGTTAATCATGAAATCTCACGAAATTTTACTATAAAAATAAAGAATTCAGTGCCAGATGTTGTGGGTTAAACAAAAGATAACTTCCCTTTAGTACAGATGGCAATATAGTTTAAAAACATTCAGGTACTTTCAACCTACAAATCACATCATACTTAAAAACATCAAAATGAGCTTCCGATAGAATTAAAACCACCTCCGTCTCCTGACTGATAACACTACTCTTAACTGCTGGTTTTTATAGACAGCTCTAATGAAAACACTTAATCAATTAAGTAATTACATAAATTAATTAATTGATTAAATCATTAATTTAGTTCATTGTGTGTTAAGGGTTTGATTATACTTAAATAAAACACATAACACAGTCACTTATTATTTAATAGTATTTAATTGTTTTATTTTTTTAATTTATTTCTAAAAAAAAATTCCATTTGTTTTGTTTTGAGTTCTTGATGCTTTTACAATGTTTCACCAGCAGGTGTCGCCAGCACGTGCTGTTTCAAGTGCTTCGAAACATCCAATCATTATTCGAAGCACTTGATTCAATGTTTCGAAGAGCTTCGTTTCTCCCATCACTACTGGTACTGAAGTATGTTTGAATGAAACGGACCTGCGGGTGGCAGAGGGTATGTCGGGACGGTCGGAGCGCCCTCTGGTGGTGTGGAGGGCCCGAGTGTTATCGGCAGGATCATTGGTGTAGTGGTCATGATAGTGATGCCATTACCTGACAACACAACAATACAGACGTCTGCGTGAACAACAGCACATTCTGACTGCATGAATAATCAGTGTTATTATGAACAAATATGTTAAACCTTTTTCTTCACAATAGCAACACTTGTCTCCTTCCCCTGGAATCAGAATATGAGCCTGAAACGGAGATAAAAATATTACCCAGTTAAACCTGAACATGCAATATCAGTGACAGTTTATAACGAGGTCCCATTAGTTATAGCATTAACTAACAATACCAAAGAGCAATCTATAGTATTTATCAATCTTTGTAAGTTAATACAAATACAACTGTTATTTCACTTTAGCTCAGGTCCATTAAATAATATTAAAAGATACCACTTTTGATTTTAGTGATGTATTAGAAAATTAAGATTAAAGAATGCTTTAGAAGTATTTTCACTGTTAATTAAAGAATTAACTTAGGTTAACAGATTGAACCTTATTTAAAAGCGTTACCGCAATAACTATCAATTTAATGCAAAAACTAACTAAATGTCATTTCTGTGTTTTGTGGTGTAACTGAACAAATTAATTCACATTAATTAAAAAAACAGCCTGTTTCAGAGCAGAGTAATAAACACAAAAATAACAATATTAACATTGAAACTGCATTAATTATGAAACAAATACAAATTTCAGGAATGAGGCAATGATTTTAATTTATATTTAATTAATATTTAACTTAAATAATTTAATTAAATATTTTATAAGAAATTAATATTTAAATATTAATTCAATTTAAATAACATTCTCGTGTTCATGGTTCTCTGATGACAGTTTTTGTTCAAATGATATGCAGGTAAACAAATAAAATGTTTATTTAGAGTGAGTTTTGTTTTAAATGTATTCATTTATTTAATTTTGCATTTCTACAATTTAATTAATTATTAGATTTTCATCAATTCACAAACTTCCTGCAGATTCAGGAGAGAGTTTTGTTTTATTCCCATCTGACAGGTTCAGTTCAGTTAAATCAATAATATTACTGAATATTAAGTGTCTTGACACACACCACACACACACACACACTCTCTCTCTCTCACACACACACACACTCTCTCACACACACACACACACACACACACACACACACACACACACACACACACACACACACACACACACACACACACACACACACACACACACACACACACACACACACACACACACACACACACACACACACACACACACACTCTCTCACACACACACACACACACACACACACACACACACACACACACACACACACACACACACACACACACACACACACACACACACACACACACACACACACACACACACACACACACACACACACACACACACACACACACACACACACACACACACACACACACACACACACACACACACACACACACACACACACACACACACACACACACACCTGTGGGCATCCAGTGGCAGCGTAAGGACAGTACGGGACGCACTGCACCGTGAGGTCAGGCAAACACTGGCACATCTGACACTGACCGCCTTTCCAGCGCTCGCCCACCGCATGTGTGTGTCCCTGATATTCACACTCACTGCACGGCTCCGTCTGACAGCTGAGAGCACAAACAGCATGAAAAATAGCATGAACATCTGCTATTGCACTGGAAATGCCAGAGTCATGAGTTCGATTTCCAGGGAAAGCATGAATTAATCAAATGTATAATGCGTTTATGCAATATAAGTAGTTTTTGGACAAAAGCATCTGCTGAATTTATTAATGTGACTAATCAAAACATCTGCTAAAGCAAAATGGCAGATGTGTGTTTTACATTTCCCAGATCTTCAGGATGCTTTGCAGCATATTAATACGAACCGCCGAGCTTTCCGGTAAATTCCTCGGCACTGATGGCCGTTGCCGTGTTTTAAGGGGTTATTCGGGCTGCGGAAGGACCACTGGACGCTCTGGACTCCACACGGACCCAAACACTCGCCCCACTGAGACCAGGATGACCAGCCACAGTGAACTGATGAAAACACACATGCACCTTGTAGGATACACTTTAACAAGAAACACAGAAAGACAATCATACCATTTAAGCAATAGCAAGTAGCAAACCATGGCGTTGCTGGGTAAACTAAACTTTACTGGCTATTTAAAAAAGGCTTCAATCTGTCTCATCCCAATTTCCTGTTTCAACAGGAAATACATCAGCACAGGAATGAAGGTTAAGGTTTAGGGGATATTGTATGGTCTGTATAAAAAAATAGACGTCAATGGAAAGTCCCAACAATTCACAGAAAGCTAACATGTGTGTGTGTTCACCTGAGCACTCTGGGTTGGTGTGACAGCGCTGGGCTCGTCCTCGCTCACACACACAGATGTCACAGCTCACTTTGACCTGCTGACCGGGCCAGTATCGAACCCCAGACACCTCACACACACACTCCTCCGGCCGGACACACTGCTGCTCGTGATTCATGACCTTCCCATCAGGACACCAGCAGCCTGACACGAAACAACAGAAGAAATGAGAGGAAACAGACAACCACGAATATACAGTACAGTCCTTTTAGTATATTACCACAGTATCGGCATTTATGAATGGCCCTCGGTGACTTAAAGAAGCTGTGAAGTATTCAGAGAACTCACCTGTGAAACACCTGGAGCTGTGGTCACATGTTGTGGCCCCGGATACGTGAGCGCAGGTCAAAGGGCACGGCGCACAGTTGTGTCTGACGAGGCCCGCCGGACAGGAGACGTTAGCACAGTCGTCCTGAGGACACGGCCCTGAAAAACACATCTGTGTTCAGCTGGGAAACATTCAGAGCTTCGTCATGGAGCGACCTGCACGGCTCTAGACATCACTGCAGAAACCACAAGAGCTTTAGCTCAGCAGTACTGCGCTGTTACTGTCTGCTACATAAGATGTCTGGAATATAATACTCTGGATCGGATTGATCCACGACTGTGTTTGTGTTTGTGATGTTATTTTATTCATATATTTAATTCGTTTTTATTTTCTGTTTTCATTTTAATTTTACTTAATGTTTTAGTAATTTTTTTGTTTTTTGTTATTTTTAATTAGTACTTGTCTGTATGGTGTATATTAATATTTTATTTTTTTTTAGTTTGTTTTGGTTTTAGGTATTTTGTAATATCAAGTTGAAACCGAGAACTCATAAAATAGTTAAACATTTTTGTTTTATTATAAATTATATATATTTTTTACTTTAAGTAAATATATAATAACCTTGTTTTTTTAAATATATAATATAATATGATAAATAATAATATTGTTGCACTTCCTTTAATTTTACTTTATTTTTATCAATATACTTTATAAATAAATAATTAATATTTTTTCCACATTATGATAAGAACACTTTTTTCATAACAATAAACAAACAAACAAATAAATAAATGCAACCAACGGTGCAACTTGAACACACCGTCAGTGATGAACTTAAGAATGTTTATGAATATTGTGTGTACATAATAATAATTTATATAAACTGCTTGGACCAGCTCCAAAAGATGGGTAATAAAAGCCAGGCTAAGATGGTTATAACTAGAGGCAGACCAGCTTAACCAGTGTAACTAAGATACATGTTAAACTGGTAACCAGCGAGGATTCAAACTAGTGCCCAGCTGAAGTGGTTTGTCTGGTTCTTACTGATGTCTGTGGTCAGGCTCGTTTCTCCAGGTAGTTCTGCACAGGTTCTGCCTCCGTTCTGCGGTGAGAAACACTCTCTCTGACGGACTTCAACACCACCACAACCTTTACTGCAGTTCGACCACGTGACCCACGGCAGCCAGTAGCCATCGACTGTTGGACGGAACCGAAAACTCATCATCTGACGTTCTCTTAGACATATGTAAATACATCAGATATTATTTCCATGGTGTAATCTATTTTACCGGGGCAGGCGGTGGAGTAGCACTGCTGTCGCTGTGTTTTCTCTCCTCTACAGTGTCCGTCTGAATCCTCCAGACTGCAGCGTCTCTGTCGGCTCATGGTTCCGGATCCACAGCTTCGGCTGCAGGGGCTCCAGGAGCTCCAGGGACCCCAGACACCACAACCCGTCTCGTCTGAGGCGTCTGCGGGACAGTCTTCTGCACCGTTACACAACTACAACAACAGACAGACAACACTGAACCTCATCCTGAACAATCATGAACGCACCATCAAACAGAAACATTCCTATTTGTTCTCTTACAAAAAAAAACAGATGAATGAGTACCATATTCATATACCATGCTATTTACATGGTACTCCAAGGTAGTATTTTTGATGTCTAAACACATTAATATTGATTTCACACAGATGAGTGTCTGTACCGTGTTGAAGGGCACACAGGATCCATCAGCACAGGTGAACTCTGGACAGACACGACTGGCGTTTCCTTCACTAGGTGGCGCTGCGGAGGGACTGACTTGATCTAGAGAGAGAGAACACATTATATATTATAATAATGATCACAGTTCTCACAGTAGAACTGTTGTGCGTCTCCAAGCAAAGTGATTCGTTTGTGAATGAATCCACGTTCTAAGTGAATCGAGAGAACCAATGATTGAATGGGATTTTCAGAAAGAGAGCCATTTACTTCATTCCTGATGGAATCAATTAATGAATGACTTATTCATTAAGATATCTTACAGCCACGTACTGGATGTTTTAGTTTCTTAGAGTATAATTTCATAAAAAAAAATCATATTAAAAAAAACTAATTAAAGGGATAGTTCACTCAATTTCAAAATAAATAAAAATGATAAACGAAAAGGATAAATATCATTCTGAAGCTACTTTTTGTAATATCTATTTGATGCTTTTCTAATTTAACAAAATAATGACTTTAAATGATCTTTTGGGGGTGATTTCTCTGCCAAATTTGATGTGATATATAATTTAGAGAATTTTATGGTGATCCTTCTTGTCAGCTGCTTTAAGGAATTGAAATAAAACAATTCAATACTTTTTAAATGCCACAAAATTGGGAAAAACTAAGAAATCTACATTTGTGTAAATAAAAATGATCTACAGTATGATCAAAATATAATTGCACAAAAAATTCACTTTTCTTCTGATATGAACTTAAATGAAATACTACTAATTAATAATACAAAATATTGTTTTTGTGTGTATTCTGTGATGCTTTTCACAAAATTCAACATGCACATCTGTTTTATGATGTTATTCTGCATAAACAGCTTTATTGATTAGAATTGATTAGATATTTTTCATTTTGTTTTGTAGAAACTAACCGCAGAGTATCTCATCCTCTCCTTTAGGGCAATCAGGAATCCCGTTACACACGCGTGAAATGTTAACACATGTGCGGTTATCACAGGAGAAACTTCCCGGACAGGGAGGAATCCGTGTGGAACCTGGTGAGAACAAATAATACATATGAAAACAATAATAATGCATATGAAAACAACCCCCCCAAAAAAGTGGCTTCAGTATGTCCAGTGAACAGATCGTGGGAAATGAGATGACTAACTTCTTTCAGGAATAATAGTCATAGACAGTGTCGGGGAAAGTTACTTTTAAAAGTAATGCGTTACAATATTGCGTCACTCCCTTAAAAAGTAACTTATTATGTTACTTAGTTACTTTTTATGGAAAGTAATGTGTTACAATACTTTTGAGTTACTTTTTGAAATATGAGCAGGGCTTTTTATATATAAAGTTATATTTATAGCAAATTTAAAAGCCTTTCACACCAAAAAGTGTAATGAATAAACCTCAGACTGAAGGACGAGTAAATCACGTCTGTACAGAAGAACACAGGAGAAGTTCAACACTCTTCAGCAATTAAACAATTGTTAGTTTATCTAAAGTCATGTTTGATTATTAGTATGGTTGAACTGGATCATCAAAGGTCAGCAGCAAACACATCGGTTAATAAAATGAGATTAGATATATTTGTGTTGTTTAACATATTTAATTATTGCAGTTTGCGTCATATTCTGAGTTTGCATTTCACTGTTTTAATTCATTTTGATGAATACTGAATCTGTTTTTATTTTGTGAGTGGGATGAATTAATACACATTCCCATTTAGTGTAGAACTACAGTAAGATCATGTTCACACGGCGCACACACAACGCCTCTGTACTTCTGATTTCTCCCAACACGGGGACAGGAGTCTTGTCAGTCAATAAATGGGAAAGCAAAGTAACTGGCGTTACTTTTTGAAAAAAAAAGTAACTCTGATATTTTCTTGTAAATGAAATAGTAATGCGTTACTTTACTAGTTACTTGAAAAAAGTAATCTGATTACATAACTCGCATTACTTTTAATGCGTTACCCCCTACACTGGTCATAGAGGAACTGTGTGTGTGTGTGTGTGTGTGTGTGTGAGTGTGCGTGCGTGTGTGTGGTGCGTGTGTGAGTGAGAGTGTGTGTATGTCTATCTGTGTGTGTATGTGTGTGTGTGTGTGCCGGGGGGGGGGGGGCTCGAGCCCCTTTGAGGTCCGACGCTAAAGTGCCCTTGCGGCCCGGTCTGTGGATATGAACGATACTATATGCAGTGTATGCTGTTTGCGTAGGGCACCATCCCAGGTAGGCTACATTCATAATCAAAGAAGTATATATAAGACAATATTTGTTTTGTGCTTATAAAAACAGACCAAAGCAACTGAGCTCCAGAAATACCGTTTAAGATGAGCATGAAGATCAGAACGCGACAGACACACGCTTCATTAGTGCTGGGAATATAACACTGACTGCAAGAACAGCAAATACAACACGCTTAAAGAAGACAAACAACAAGCTCCTAATGAACCCTTCACGTCTCTGTGTGTTATCTGATCACGAGCTGCTCTAATGCTTCATTCACGAGCGTTCACTCTGACGTCATTCAGCAAAACATCAATCAAATCAAATCAAACCATAGGCCTACTAGCCTATAATAAAAGCATGGTTCATTTTCTTAAGGGGTTTGTATTTTATGTGTTTTGTTATACTTTAGCCTACTGTGTTAATGATTTTAAGTTTTGTACTGTTTAATAAAAAAAAGAGAGAAAGAAAAAACTGACTCAAATGATTCGCGAATCCCGCTCCGCGGTCCCGAACTGACTCAAATGATTCGCGCTCCGCGGTCCCGAACTGACTCAAATGATTCGCGCTCCGCGGTCCCGAACTGACTCAAATGATTCGCGCTCCGCGGTCCCGAACTGACTCAAATGATTCGCGCTCCGCGGTCCCGAACTGACTCAAATGATTCGCGATCCGCGGTCCCGAACTGACTCAAATGATTCGCGCTCCGCGGTCCCGAACTGACTCAAATGATTCGCGATTCGCGCTCCGCGGTCCCGAACTGACTCAAATGATTCGCGATTCGCGCTCCGCGGTCCCGAACTGACTCAAATGATTCGCGATTCGCGCTCCGCGGTCCCGAACTGACTCAAATGATTCGCGATTCGCGCTCCGCGGTCCCGAACTGACTCAAATGATTCGCGATTCGCGCTCCGCGGTCCCGAACTGAATCAAATGATTCGCGATTCGCGCTCCGCGGTCCCGAACTGACTCAAATGATTCGCGATTCGCGCTCCGCGGTCCCGAACTGACTCAAATGATTCGCGCAAATGATTCGCGCTCCGCGGTCCCGAACTGACTCAAATGATTCGCGATTCGCGCTCCGCGGTCCCGAACTGACTCAAATGATTCGCGATTCGCGCTCCGCGGTCCCGAACTGACTCAAATGATTCGCGATTCGCGCTCCGCGGTCCCGAACTGACTCAAATGATTCGCGATTCGCGCGATTCGCGCTCCGCGGTCCCGAACTGACTCAAATGATTCGCGCTCCGCGGTCCCGATTCGATTCGCTCCGCGGTCCCGAACTGACTCAAATGATTCGCGCTCTGTGTCTGTGTACGTGTGTGTGTGTGTGTGTGTGTGTGTGTGTGTGTGTGTGTGTGTGTGCGTGTGTTGTTCACCGCAGTTGTCCACGCTCTCGTCTGAGGCGTCTCTGCAGTGGGGCGTCCCGTCACACAGCTGCTGGTGTTGGATGCACTGGTCTCCGGTCTGGCAGAGGAACTGGTCAGACTGACACGTGCGTGAACAGCGTTTCTCATCGCTCCCGTCCAGACAGTCCGTCTCTCCATCACAGCGCCACGCTAACGGCACACACTGACCGCTAGTGCAGCTGAACTCAAACCGACTGCATCCTGAAATCACAGCATCAGATAGTTTGATAATAAAACACTTTATATCTGCATCAAACTTTCAGTTCATCTTTGAATCTGATGCTACTGTCAATACTTAGCTGTAAGAGTTTGTATTTTATTTTTTACATTTATTTATTTTAGTTATTATTTGTTATTTATTTATTTATTTTACTTTGTTATTATGAAATGTTACATGTGTTTTGTTAACCATAACAGTTCTGTTTATTTAAAAAAGTAAATATCTCAATCATAATGTAGGTCAAAGTCCAATGTTTCCTGCACCAAAAACATCAATTTATTTTTTTGGGCATTTAAGATAAGTTTAAAAATATATATTGGTATTTTGTAATTATGTTTTATGTAATTAAAGAGCTGAAGTTAAAGTTTTGAGGTAATGATTTGAGGTTTTATTTGATTTAAATGTCATTTTAATGACCTTTTGATGTCATAACTATGATAATTTCTGAATTCATTATTTGTACAGTTCTTGACCTTTTGAAAATAGACCCTTATCATATTTAGTTATTACTTTATTTCTATTCTTTCTCATTTTTTACATTAATGTACATTTTCAAAGAAAATACCTTTTTTATTTTCAAGAAAGGAGTAGAATATTTAGTTGATTGTCTTTACACTTGCAAAATAGGAAAGAAATGGTTTTGCAGTTTAGTTTCTAATAACTGCACTTTTTGAACTGATGAGCATTAGTATGTGTGCATAGTACATTTTTATTTCAGAAACGCAAAGCGAATCCTGTTTTGCATGGATACCTTTGACAGGACAGATGAGCTCATCGATGCCGGACGGACAGTCTCTGTGTCCGTCACACACTCTCTCTGCAGACACACACTGATCTCCAGGACACTGCAGCTCTCCGATGGCACACACACACCCTCTCTCATCGCTGTAGTCTCCGCAGTCATCGTGACCGTCACAGCGGTGGAGGAACAGAACACACCGGCCCGACGAACAGCGGAACTCGTCCTGTCTGCACAACACGCCACAGTCTGCAACAACACTCCTCATTAACACCACGACAGGATCAGTCAGTGTGAATGACGACAATTCTGCTGTAAAGCCTGACATATCAAATGATAGTCAGACAAAAAATATCATCACATCATATTTGATCCATCAGGGTTTTGTATGAAAGTGAGAATATGGAGGAAAAACAGCTCCATTTTATTCAGAGGCTTAATATGTAATTTGATGCAGATTTGGATATTTATATATTTATATTTATCAAAAATATATATACAATACGCTTGTAATGTAATCAGTTTAATTCAGCCAAAATGACTCTTTTCTTCACACAAAATGCTTTCAGTAATATTTGTGGGTGTTTATGCATCATTATCCGATTTGCATAATTTCTTCAACTAAAACTTCCAATACTTGCAAATAAACTATGGGTGTACTAAATATTAATATCATATCAGTTATCAGCATGCTAATTTTCTCCTAAATTTACATGTAGGTAATATTTGCCATGTTAATGATTAATAACATTAATAATTTAATAATGATTGTTTATTATACTTTATATTGATAAAGTACTGTTTTAAGCCTAAATTCACTTGCAGCGTATAAACTAATGTTATTAGTTTTATGTTTTCAGACAAAAATATTGAAACTTATTGCAGATTCTCATATTTACATGGCCAAAAATTTTAAATTCTGATGCTTGTAATGTAAAACAATGAGATCTTTATATAAGGAGAGCAAGTACCTACATAAGATCATATTAATATCAGTCATCAATCCTGATGTATATCCATATAATTCAATGCAATGCTGATTGAGAGATGAAGAAATAAACGCTCCTCAGAAGATGTGAGATGAAGATCATTCCTCCGCTGAGGAACAGTGAAAGTAATAAACGCTCCTCAAAATATCCTGAGGATCAGATTTGAGACTAAAACATGATTGATGGAGAATCAAGTAAAGCTGAGCTGCTTCAGTCCAGAAAGTGTTCATCTGGAGATATGACTGCAGTTATTCTGACGTTACTTGATAAAATCAGTCAAGATTTGACAGCAGAGAGAGACATGAAGCAGCTGAAGCTGGACGCTTGTACAATTACACTAAAAGAGCTTTTACTTCATGTTGATGATGTAATGCCTTATAATTCATCAAACATACCGCGTTCATCAGAATCATCAGCAAATCCACAATCCAGCCTCCCGTCACAGACTTTATGAGCCGGCAGACAGCGTCCGCTCGCACACCTGAACTCTCCGGCCGGACAGCCGGCTTCTGGTGAGGTCGGGGCACAGAAGTCCTCGTCTGATTGGTCGGCGCAGTCAGGATGACCGTTACACCTGAGCTCCAGCGGTAAACAGGCCCCACCGGAGCAGCGGAACTGATCCGGAGGACAGGTGGAGGGACAGACCTCATCCGAACCGTCGCCGCAGTCGTCCTCATTATCACAGAGCCAGACGGCAGGAATACAGCGCTGAGAGCCGCCGGAGCACAGGACCTCGGAGTCCTCACAGGGAGACGGAGGAGGACATGGAGATCCAGCACAACGCCACAAACCGTCAGAACAAGAGCTGAAGGACAGAGCACAGAATTTAAGATTTAAAAAAAAATAGATGGAAAAATGTGTTTATCAATACAAAAAACTTAACCAAGCACTGTCCCATGCATATTTTAATTAATTGTTATTTACTTCAGCTCAAACACTCCTGCTTCCTTTATAATATTGCTTTCAAAAATAATGTTTGGGTGTTTATGCATCATTGCATAATTTGCATAATTCTCTTAGCTAAAACATAGACAATAAACTCTTAAAAATAAAGGTGCTTCATGATGCCATAGAGGAACCTTTTTTGTCTAAATGGTTCCATAAAGAGTCTTTAACATCTGAAGAAACTTTCTGTTTAACACAAACTTCTTTGTGGTGAAAGAAGGTTCTTCAGATTATAAAAAGGTAAGAAAGAGTGAATTGACTGAATGATTCTTTGTGGAACCAAAAATGGTTCTTCTATGGCATCGCTTGAATCTTTTGAGCACCTTTATTTGTTTAAGTGTATGTGCAAATACATTAGGGATGAACAAAATATTGATATTAAATAAAAACAATTCGGGGAATGCTTATTTCACCTAAATTTACATTTAGATAACCTTTACCATGTTAATGTTTAATAACATTAATGGTTTGACAATGATTTTCTGTCTTTCATAATGTATTATGAATAATGAATATGTATTATATTACTATTGTGTGTGTCTACTATTTTATGTTTTTTTTAATGTAAAATAATAATTTTAGTAAAATTTATTTTTTTATAAATAAGTCTTGTTTTTTTAGATTTCGTTTTTAGATTTTTTTATATTCAAATAATATTTTTAGTGAAATTGTATTTTTTATTTATTTTTGTATTTAGACCAAATCATTCAAATAGTAATTTGAGTAAATTCTTATTATTTATTTATTTTTTAAAACAAAATATTTTAATGTTAGTTGTCTGTTTAACATTGTTAACAATAGAATGAAAATAATAACCAGCATTGGCCAGAATTTCAATGCAAAATCTGTGCATGCTTAAAACAAACAAAACAACCAGCACATGTAATTCATTCTTAGTAAATTCCCCTCTGTAAGTTATATATTAACAAAACTAAATTTCATTCTGTTTGCTGCAGTACCAGCCATCCTCAAATCTGGCCCACATGCAGAGTTTAGCTCTAACTCTAATCAAACACACCTGAGCATGCTAATCAGCGTCTTCAGGATCATTAGAAATCACAGCTAGTGAGTTTGATCAGGAGCTAAACTCTGCAGCAGATCGATCCAGGGAAAGATTTGAGGAACCCTGATATAAACTGACCAGTTCTGACAGTGTTGAGTGACAGTCGCTCCTGCGGGAAATAAAGATCCGTCCCACTCACACGGACACTGAGACGGAGGGATACAGGCGTCACCTGCAGACGACAGACAGACAAATACATAACTACTGCAAACTAGATAACGCATCAGATGAACACATAAGGCACCACACACATAAACACACTCCTCTTACCGTGTCTCACAGTGCCGTGAGGACAGAAACATCCCTCCACACAGGAGAGGGCGCTACAGAGGGAATCAGAGACCGAAGGAGAGCCGGGACACGCCGGAGAACAGGCAGGACCGCAGGCCTCATAAACCAAACCGTTCTCACACTGCAGCGCTGGAGACACACAACAGACACAATATTATACACACAAAATGTATAGAAGTCAGGCGGATGGGTATAATAACTCACGGCAGAGTTCCTGTGACCTCCAGCGCACATACGCTCCTCTGCGGTTACACTCTTCAGCATACGCAGCTACAGCCGTACACAGACACTCACAGTCACCGCCTGAGTCACACCTGCAAAACACAGCAAACCCTTAAAAGCCCTCAGTACAGTATGAACAACAGAGATCCTGGAGCATATGATACATCGAATATCAGTTCAAAACACAGCAAACCCTTAAAAGCCCTCAGTACAGTATGAACAACAGAGATCCTGGAGCATATGATACATCGAATATCAGTTCAAAACACAGCAAACCCTTAAAAGCCCTCAGTACAGTATGAACAATAGAGATCCTGGAGCAGATACATCGAATATCAGTTCAAAACACAGCAAACCTTAAAAGCCCTCAGTACAGTATGAACAACATATCCAGGCAGAGTACAGTATGAACAATACATCATCGAATATCAGTTCAAAACACAGCAAACCCTTTAAAAGAAATCAGTATCAGATGAGTACAGTACAGATCCTGGAGCATATGATACATCGAATATCAGTTCAAAACACAGCAAACCCTTAAAAGCCCTCAGTACAGTATGAACAACAGAATCGGAATACAGTTCCACAGCAATTAAAAGCCCTCAGTACAGTATGAACAAAGAGATCCTGGAGCATATGATACATCGAATATCAGTCGCAATTATCAGTTCAAAACACAGCATCGAATATCCCTTAAAAGCCCTCAGTACAGTATGAACAATAGAGATCCTGGAGCATATGATACATCGAATATCAGTTCAAAACACAGCAAACCCTTAAAAGCCCTCAGTACAGTATGAACAATAGAGATCCTGGAGCATATGATACATCGAATATCAGTTCAAAACACAGCAAACCCTTAAAAGCCCTCAGTACAGTATGAACAATAGAGATCCTGGAGCATATGATACATCGAATATCAGTTCAAAACACAGCAAACCCTTAAAAGCCCTCAGTACAGTATGAACAATAGAGATCCTGGAGCATATGATACATCGAATATCAGTTCAAAACACAGCAAACCCTTAAAAGCCCTCAGTACAGTATGAACAATAGAGATCCTGGATATGATACATCTATCAGTTCAAAACACAGCAAACCCTTAAAAGCCCTCAGTACAGTATGATACAGATCCTGGAGCATATCAGAATATCAGTTCAAAACACAGCAAACCCTTAAAAGCCCTCAGTACAGTATGAACAATAGAGATCCTGGAGCATATGATACATCGAATATCAGTTCAAAACACAGCAAACCCTTAAAAGCCCTCAGTACAGTATGAACAACAGAGATCCTGGAGCATATGATACATCGAATATCAGTTCAAAACACAGCAAACCCTTAAAAGCCCTCAGTACAGTATGAACAATAGAGATCCTGGAGCATATGATACATCGAATATCAGTTCAAAACACAGCAAACCCTTAAAAGCCCTCAGTACAGTATGAACAATAGAGATCCTGGAGCATATGATACATCGAATATCAGTTCAAAACACAGCAAACCCTTAAAAGCCCTCAGTACAGTATGAACAATAGAGATCCTGGAGCATATGATACATCGAATATCAGTTCAAAACACAGCAAACCCTTAAAAGCCCTCAGTACAGTATGAACAACAGAGATCCTGGAGCATATGATACATCGAATATCAGTTCAAAACACAGCAAACCCTTAAAAGCCCTCAGTACAGTATGAACAACAGAGATCCTGGAGTATACGATACATCGAATATCAGTTCAAAACACAGCAAACCCTTAAAAGCCCTCAGTACAGTATGAACAATAGAGATCCTGGAGCATATGATACATCGAATATCAGTTCAAAACACAGCAAACCCTTAAAAGCTCTCAGTACAGTATGAACAACAGAGATCCTGGAGTATACGATACATCGAATATCAGTTCAAAACACAGCAAACCCTTAAAAGCCCTCAGTACAGTATGAACAACAGAGATCCTGGAGCATATGATACATCGAATATCAGTTCAAAACACAGCAAACCCTTAAAAGCCCTCAGTACAGTATGAACAACAGAGATCCTGGAGCATATGATACATCGAATATCAGTTCAAAACACAGCAAACCCTTAAAAGCCCTCAGTACAGTATGAACAACAGAGATCCTGGAGCATATGATACATCGAATATCAGTTCAAAACACAGCAAACCCTTAAAAGCCCTCAGTACAGTATGAACAACAGAGATCCTGGAGCATATGATACATCGAATATCAGTTCAAAACACAGCAAACCCTTAAAAGCCCTCAGTACAGTATGAACAATAGAGATCCTGGAGCATATGATACATCGAATATCAGTTCAAAACACAGCAAACCCTTAAAAGCCCTCAGTACAGTATGAACAACAGAGATCCTGGAGCATATGATACATCGAATATCAGTTCAAAACACAGCAAACCCTTAAAAGCCCTCAGTACAGTATGAACAACAGAGATCCTGGAGCATATGATACATCGAATATCAGTTCAAAACACAGCAAACCCTTAAAAGCCCTCAGTACAGTATGAACAATAGAGATCCTGGAGCATATGATACATCGAATATCAGTTCAAAACACAGCAAACCCTTAAAAGCCCTCAGTACAGTATGAACAACAGAGATCCTGGAGCATATGATACATCGAATATCAGTTCAAAACACAGCAAACCCTTAAAAGCCCTCAGTACAGTATGAACAACAGAGATCCTGGAGCATATGATACATCGAATATCAGTTCAAAACACAGCAAACCCTTAAAAGCCCTCAGTACAGTATGAACAACAGAGATCCTGGAGCATATGATACATCGAATATCAGTTCAAAACACAGCAAACCCTTAAAAGCCCTCAGTACAGTATGAACAATAGAGATCCTGGAGCATATGATACATCGAATATCAGTTCAAAACACAGCAAACCCTTAAAAGCCCTCAGTACAGTATGAACAATAGAGATCCTGGAGCATATGATACATCGAATATCAGTTCAAAACACAGCAAACCCTTAAAAGCCTCAGTACAGTATGAACAATAGAGATCAGCATATGATACATCGAATGTTAAAAGCCCTCAGTACAGTATGAACAATAGAGATCCTGGAGCATATGATACATCGAATATCAGTTCAAAACACAGCAAACCCTTAAAAGCCCTCAGTACAGTATGAACAATACAGATCCTGGAGCATATGATACATCGAATATCAGTTCAAAACACAGCAAACCCTTAAAAGCCCTCAGTACAGTATGAACAACAGAGATCCTGGAGCATATGATACATCGAATATCATCTTTCCATGAGTGTGTTTCTTACCCGCAGGCGTCAAAGACACACCAGTCGTAGTACTGCTGGAACGGCACTTCTGAGTGACACGAGCTGAAGATCTCCTGACCGATCACCGCACACTTCTTCTTGGCCCACGTCACCCGGTGAGGGTTGATCTGAGGGTCAAGAGAGGTCATTTAACACTTACAAGAACTACTGGGATAAAGATACTTTGTCTGAGATTGGATACTATAAAATTATCATTCTTTATTTTCTTATTCTTTTAGTTTTACTTTGATTTGAATGATTATATTGTTGCATGACATGATATGTTTGCTGTACACACTTTAGCCTGTGTTATATAATAAAGTCTGTCTTATTTGAAAGGTCCAATCAGGAGTGACTTCTGCAGAGACTGTGTTTGCCTAAACTTCAGGGCAAGGTGAATCTTAGTAATCTTATCTCACCTGATTCGAGATTTACATTTAGATAACATGTGCCAAGTTAATGTTTAATATGATTTATTTTTACTTTTAGATTTTTTAATGGCAAAAGTTTATTAAAAATGGTAATTTTAGTAAAATACAATTAATTTTCTTATATTTTCAGACAAAATAGTGTTAAAATAGTCATTTTAGTAATATTTTTGTTTTGTTTTTAGACAACATAATATATCAAATTAAAAAGTAATTTTAGTAAAACTTTAGTTTTTTATGAGCATTTTAAAAATTAAAATTTTAGAAAAATTGTATTTTGTATTTTTAGTTTTAAACAAAATAGTATAATAAAATACTGAATATAGTAAATTGTATTTTTTTTATTAAATATAGTATATTGAAAAATGTATTTTATTATCAGTTTATGTTTATAATTAATCTCCAACCATAGAATGACAATAATAATCCACATTAGCCAGAATTATGATGCAGAATCCATGCATTCCTAAGATAAATAATACAGCATCAGCACATGCAATTCATTCATAGAGTTCACTCAAGAGATATGAGAGCATTTACTCAATTCAGACAATGAAACTGTAATTTATAAAGAATTAAATTCATTTGGTGCAGGACTACTTACAACACAGGGGTCCCGAAGATCCTGGTCTGAGACGTCAGGACATGACGGGCTGATCTTCCAGGAGTTTCCAAACAGTTCTGGAGTGGATTCCATGATGCCTTGTCTCGTAGTGAAGTCGTTTTCTGCATCTCCGTCAAAGTTTCCACACAGTCCTCCGACTCGGCCACGCAGGTGAGGCATCAGCCGGACATAAACACGCATTCCTGTGTGACAGATACAAACCAGCAGTGTTAATAATCTAATAACTGATCATGGAATGACTTCCGAATGGACATACCTCCATCCCAGAGCAGAGTGACTCCGAGTCGAGACGAGAGGGACACAAATAACCCGACCCGCTCCAGAATCAAACCACTGCCTGAATACAGCTTCGGAAGAGTCACTGGAACCCCGTTGACCGTCACAGCTTTACCTGAGAGAAGAACACATGTATGAGCTGATGGAATTCATAAACACGATCACAAGATATGAAAATATTACTCGCATCAATCTGAATGCAGATCGGATGTAACTTATAAGTTGCTTTTTGTCACATCAATACCAATGCAAAATTAAATCAAATAAATTAATCTAGATGGAATAAAATATATCGTTAATTAATTAAATAAATAATCTAAATAAAATAAAATTAAATACATATACTTTATAAATAAATAAATATATCTAGATGAACACAATAAATTATAATGAATAAAATGATCTAGATAAAATATCATTAAATACATATATTTATAAATAAATCAAGATAGAATCAAATTTTATATAAATCTAATTATTTAAAAAATAAAATACAATAAAATAAATAAAAATTGTCAACATGTGAATGTTAATAAAACACGTTCTACACTAAAATAATGTGTATTCCTTTACTTATGAAATTAAAATAAATGAAAACTTTAATACATAAATAATAAATAGCTTAAATACATATTCTTACTATATATATATATATATATATATTAGTATATAAACTTATTCGTTTTTATAATTAAAGCAGTAGTGATCTATATAACAGCTGCTATATTCATATTGATAGTAACTCTCTCGCATGTGTGTGTGTGTGCATGCGTGCGTGTGAGTGTGTGTGTGTGTGTGTGTGTGTGTGTGTGCATGTGTTTGTGAGGACACAAATTTGTTAATGACATATATTACAAGGAGAAGGTGATTTATGAGGACATTTTCAGTGTCCCCATAATTTAAAACGCTTATAAATCATACAGAGTGAGGTTTTTTGAGGGAAAATAGAAATGCACGTCTCCTGTGAGGACATTTGTATGTAGGGTAGGTGTTCAGTGTCCCCATAATTTGCACCGTAAATCATACAGTGAGGGCTAAGTTTTGTGTGTGTTGTGTGTGTGTGTGTGTGTGGTGTGTGTGTGTGTGTGTGTGTGTGTGTGTGTGTGTGTGTGTGTGTGTGTGTGTGAGTGTGTGTGTGTGTGTGTGTGTGTGTGTGTGTGTGTGTGTGTGTGTGTGTGTGTGTGTGTGTGTGTGTGTGTGTGTGTGTGTGTGTGAGTGTGTGTGTGTGTGTCTGCATCTGTGTGTGTGTGTGTGTGTGTGTATTGATGTGTGCTTCACCTCTGAGCAGGTGTATGGCCGTGTTTCCCACGGTCAGAGAGACAGATTTGGTGCAGGTGACTCCTGTACTGCCGCAGGGCACGTTCTCGGCGCTGACGCTGAACAAACCGCTGCTCTCCTGCGCCAGAACGTACTCACAGTCGCCCAGGAAAGAGTAATATCGTCCGTCAAACGTGATGTAGTGAGGGTCACCGGTGGCCACGCAGAGGCCAGAACACAACGACTGACCGCAGTGCCAGCGCTGCTCACGACACACACTGTCAACGGGAACAACAGCTTTATACATGACAGTAACATGCATTTACAAAAGCACTGGGCTTCATTTCATATCATAAGCAAAGCATCTTTTCAATGTTGTGTTGTTTTGGTTATCATTGGCTTTCAGTGTATGAACAAAAATAAATAAATACTGAGACAATTCTCAAATGATCTTCTTTTATGTTCCACAGAAGATGGCCATACAGGTTTGAAATAACAAGAGGGTGAGTAAATGATGACAGAATTATTATTTTTTTAGTAAACTATCCCTTTGATTTTCTTTTACAAACCCTTTAATCTCATGGCATTATTTATGCAATTATAATTGCACAGTAAATGCATTCCTCTGAGCGGTAATAAACAAGTCTGTATATATATCTACCATATATATCTTGATGCTTTTTTCATTTATTCATCAATTAATTAGCACATAAATTAATTTCATATTAAAATATGTGACCCTGGACCACAAAACCAGTCATAAGGGTCAATTTAATTTAGAAATTTAGAAATGAGATTTATAAAAAAAAAGTGATTTTTAAATTGAGATTTATACATCATCTGAAAGCTGGATAAATAATATGGTTTGTTATGGTAAAACAATATTTGAAAATCTGGAATCTGAGGGTGCAAAAAATTGAGAAAATCATCTTTACAATTGTCCAAATTAAGTTCTTAGCAATGCATATTACTAATCAAAAATAAAGTTTTGATATATTTATGGTAGGAAATGTATAAAACATTTATAAAATATTTATAAAATATCATTCATGGAACATGATCTTTACTTGATAAATGATTTTTGGCATAAAAGAAAAATCTATAATTTTGACCCATACAATGTATTTTTGGCTATTGCTACAAATATACCCCAGCGACTTAAGACTGCTTTTGTGCTCCAGGGTCACATATTTATCAATTTCAGCTGCTCAGACAACTCTAATAATTTGCTGTATTTATATATTTCATGTTTTTCTTTATATATACATTTGCATGTTGATTTAACATATCTATAGGCTGCATTTATTTCATCAAATATTCACACAAGTAATAAGAAAGAGATAAATACATTGTGTTCCTGCTCACCAAGTGTTGCAGTCTTTAGAAATGGTGTCATTGGTGAAATAAAGTCTGCCGTTGTGGTGACACGGACACTCGTCTGGCTTTACACACTGATCTCCCTGAACACACAAGAATAATCAAAAGAGAAGACAACATGAGAGATCTATAGAGGTCATAATGACACACATTTGGTTAAAAAGAGCACTAGTTTAGCCTTTAATTATGTTTATGCCCTTAAAACCCCATGTGTTTTGTGATCAATATCTGTTGGCATTAAGGACATCTATATGTTACTCTATTACTGCAAGTCATAAGATGCACACATACAGAACACATTTAATATGTACAGTCCTTGTCCTGTGGGAACGGATTAATAACAGAGATGACTCATCAGGTTTGGTCCAATCAAATGCTTTCTAATATGAGAAGGCCCCGCCCCCTAATGTGCCTCTAGCAGCAAATCATGGTCATCAACAGCACATGAAGGAATCCTGTGCATGTCAAGCAGCATGATGGGTTATGTAACTGAGAGGAGACGCACCAGCAGCACGGTTCGCTCAGGACAGACGCAGCCGTGGACGGGTTCAGCACACGCGTCCAGAGGAGAGTTCGGACTGGAGCAGGTCCTCAGACACGATCGAGGAGAGAAGATCAGAGAGCCTGGACACTGATTGACCTCAGGACAGGAGAGATGCGTGCAGTCCCACACGCCGCGCGCACAAACACTACAAACACACAGTTCACAGACATTACTGCACTTAACTGTGCTTGCTTGGGTGCTTATTACTGTTGACTCAAACTAAAGTAGCATTTTATTTGAGTTTTTTCACTTCGCCTGAAGAAATACACAACATGCTTTCATTCGGTCAACCGTGAATCTGTTTAAAACACTCTCTTTCTGAGCTCTTTTCTTTTACTGTACAGCTGTTCTGTTCAGAGGTCACACAGAGGTCACACTGTTTGCTCGGTCCTTTAGAAAGAAGGAGAGACGATGTTCGTCAACACTAAAGAGATGCTCTGAATCCCATTTAAACCTCCACCTGCAGCAACAAAAGCATTCGTTCACTTATAAACGCATGTCACTGAACTAGTGTCTGAGACTGCAGCTTATATTTCAGAGGATAAAGTGCCTTATAGAGGAACAACAGGTGCAGAAAAGCTATCAAATAAATACATCTAGACAGAATACAATTATTATACATTTTAGATTATAATATTAATTGTTACAAAATATTTAAATAATCTAGATATTAAATAAAATACATATATTTTTATAAATAAATAAATACATCTAGATAAATACAATGACTTAATTTTAAATAAAAAAAATATTCTCAAAGAAAATAAATAAAATAAAATATTTCAAAATGTCCTTAAATCTTTATACTTTTATAAATTAATCAACAAATAAATTAAATACATACTTTTATACACAAATAAATATAGAAATGTATTATAAATAAATAAATCTAGATATTAAATAAAATACATATATTTTTATAAATAAATAAAATATTCTTAAATAAAATAATATATTTCAAAATGTCCTTACATTTTTATACTTTTATCAATTAATCAACAAATAAATTAAATACATATATTTATACACAAATACATATAGACAGTGTACAATTTATTATAAATAAATAATCAATAAATCTAGATAAAATAAATACGTATACTTTGTCAATTAATACAAAATCTATCTGCATGCAGTTAATTATAAATTAATATAATAATCTAGATAAATGAAATATATATATTTTTATAAATAATTCCAGTTGGAATGAAATCAATCAACTAATAAATCATTCAAACAGATATAAATTAATTAATTAATTAAATCTCGATAAGTGAAACTTTTATTGTGACACCATAAAGAATTGCTGATGAACAATCTCACAAACATCTGTTCAGCTGTTGAACCCTGGATCCGTTGTTTTTATCTGAGAGCATGTGTTACTCATATACTGTACACACACATGTGTGTGTGTGTGTGGGGGGGGGGGAAACACATTATAAAAGTGTACGCTTGTGCAATCTCTATCTGTGTTTCATTATCGGTCTGACCCAAACTCCACATTACCACACCGAGAAACACACTCAGATAAAGCACAGCGGCGCGTGTCAGCTGATCTCGAGGCACAAGAGATGCGATGAAATCAACCTATCCCGAGACACGAGCCCGCGGGTCATAGAGTGACTTCATCAGATACCTCACACCTCACAAACACTCGCTGACACGGCCCGTGACCGGAGAAGAGTGCCAACCTTGACCAGTCACCTGCCGTGTTACTGGCTTTACATCAGCTCAAGCTGAACTTCAGATCGTGTGTGTGTGTGCGCGTTACCTTACCTTAGTGTGTGTGTAACGTGCAGCCACTCAGAACTGTTACTGTTATTATGGGGTAGTGAGACGGTTAATATTGTCTTCAGAAAAAGTAAAAATCTAGGAAAATGAATTACCACAAAACCAGTCATAAGGTTAAATGCATCCAACTTGAGATGTATGCATCATCTGAAAGCTGGATAGATCATCTTTCCATTGATGTATGGTTTGTTATGATAGGACAATATTTGTAAATCTGGAATCTGAGGGTGCAAAAAAATCTAAATATTGAGAAAATCAACTTTAAAGTTGTTCAAATTAAGTTCTTAGCAATGCATATTACTAATCAATAATTAAGTTTTGATATATTTACGGTAGGAAATGTACTAAATATGTTCATGGAACATGATCTTTACTTAATATCCTAATGATTTTTGGCATAAAAGAAAAATCACTAATTTTGACCCATACAAAGTATTTTTGTCTATTGCTTAAGACAAGGGTCACACACACACACACACACACACACACACACACACACACACACACACATATATTATATACAGTATATATATGTGTTCTGCTGGTCAGTGATTTATGAATGTGTTCCTCTTTGGCCCACATACTGTACATGCATTAGTTTGAGTACAAAGGTAATTTTTGCTGAATATTTGCTGTGTTATCAGAGAACAGATGATAAAATCAGTCTCAAAAACCATAAAGAGCCATAAAACAGACAATAATATTTTAACAACAGGATCAACAGGATGACAGATGGACCAATCTGTCTCTCACTATTGCTTCATTTCGCTTTAAATCTCTCCATATTTAACCCCAAAAGTATATTTGAGTAAATTAAAATATAAACTTTATTAAATCTTTTATTAAATACTAAAATATTTCATTCAAAATTGCATAAATTAAGCTAATACAGCAAAATAAAAATGTAATTGCATTAAAATTGAATGGAGAAAATGCTTATTATTAATGAAAATATATGTCAAAATGTATAAAAAATCTAAACAGTCTTTAAAACAATCTTCGTGCAAAATACTTAATTTTTTTCAATTTTGATTTTGGGTTGAAATGTGGTGCCAATGATATTCAAGCTGGAACTCAAAGCAAAGCATGGAAATCGTATGGGACATATAATTAATTATAATTTATAACTAAACATGTTTTGTCAGAATAAGTTGTATTAAAATCGAATATTTAATAATGAATCATTTAAAAGATTGGAATAACATCTATATTTATCACAATAAGCTGAATTTGCCCACAATATTTCCATTAACGTATTACAGTCCCTTTGAAGCAGCTTGTGTGAAAGCACAGTATCTTCCTCAAGGTGTATGTCTCTGTTATCACACGGATCTGAACGAGCCACCCTCTGGTTACCCGCCTCGAGTCTAAGGGTGAATCCCAATTCTCTGTCTTACCCCTTCCCCTTAGTTGTGCACGTTCACGTGAGAGTGGGCTAATTCTGGTTTTGATCGAGGGGTAGGGGCAGAGCCGATCCTAGACTTCTGGGGGCCCTACACAAAACTGTGTCACCCGGGGGGGACGGACGCATTTGTCCGTGTTTCACTCCGTCTCGGCTCGAGAAACATGTCTCTTCCGCGGCTCGCTATGCATTCAATCCGTTTTTAGTCTCGAGCAAGAGACTTTACGAAATGCACATTACATGATTTGACTGTTTTTCACATAGAAAGGGCGTCAGCGCCGCATTACAATAAATTATCATTCATGTTTTCATAGCCGCTGGCCAAATTACAAAACGAAACTAAAATGAAATCATCTTTGAGAGCAAGGGGCCCCTGGTGTTTCGGGGGCCCTATGCAGCTTGCGTATTCTGCGTATAGGGAGGATCGGCTCTGGGTAGGGGTAAGTGGAAGGGGAAGATACCCCTTAAAACCAAGCATTTTCGCGAGCGTACTTGAAACCAAGCGGTACCCAGAACACACTGCGGCCAGATCATCCAGAGAGTATTTTCAGCTTAAATAATTTATTTAAAATTACGACAGTCTTGTTTTGTGCTCTACACAGTCCTGTACATATATATTTGCAACCATGTTCTTAATTGAAACGTTTTTAAAAATCGCTCGCTAACGTTGCATTGCTGATTTGCACAACAGTCCCGCGTTTCTCTGACTAGATAAAACATCACTTAAACCCACGCAATCGACAAACACACACTTTTAGACGGAGCGTTTGTGATCAACACTTGTCTCCTCTGGTGACGTAGCAGCAGCTAGCGACGATGTATGATGACGTAACAGTAACCAAGTGGTGTCTCGTTTCATGGGGGTATGTTTTCACCCCTAGCGCTTACCACTCGGTTTCGAGGGACAAGGACTAAGACGAAGGGGTAGGGGTAAGACAGAGAAATGGGATTCACCCTAAACCTGTTTTGGCACTACGCCACACGTCACCTCCCATGAGTGTGAATGATTTCCTACCAGCGGTTGCAGTCCTTGTGCACGGTGCTCCCGGCGGGATGGAGCGCGTCTGCATGTCTGCAGGGACACATGTCCACCGGCACACACTGACCCTGATCGTCCTGAGCCAGTCCGTCTGGACACTGACACCCCGGCACACAGACCCTGCTGCCCTCCTGCTCCTCACAGCTCCAGCCGTCCCATAGATCAGCGCAGGACGTCCCACACAGACGCCCGCACTCCTGATACACCTGTCCTCCAGAGCACTGCACCGCTGCGGGAGACACGGCCGTCATCAGACTGAACTGTTCATCAGAGATATTCTCTCGACTCGGACTGTATCTGAGCACCGCACAAATACTTTACACCGCTTTGACTTCTCACAATACTATTTAATACCACTAAATTATTATTTATTATATTAAAGATGATATATATTATGTATTAACTTATATAAGAATATATTAAATACATTACTATATATATATATAAGCATCTATTAAACCATTTGTTACAGAAGGATGTGTAATTTTTCCACTTTAACACTATCACTTAAAAAAAATATATATATTATTATCTTATAACACTAACATCATATAACAGTATCATTTAAAAATATCATTATATATTACATTATAAATAATATTAATATTAAATACTATCACAAATATCACATATATAGTATTAACATGTAACACACATACAATTTCACAACTTCTTTAACACTATCATATATAATATTAAATATTATATATTAAATTATATAATCATTTTTATATATTATTATATGATTCATATATTTAATTATTGTCAATTAATACAAATATTATTAATAACCACATTTACAGTAGTTATTTAGCAGACGCTTTTATCCAAAGTGACTAATAATATATCAAATTAGTGAACAAAATCAATAAAAGAGCGACGATACGCAAGCGCTGTAAGAAGTCTCCGTTAGCTAAACACAGTACACACAGCAAGTTTTTACTTTTTATTATATAATAATTCAAATTTAAACAGATAGAATAGAAAAAGAGTACAGCAAGCTAGTGTTAGAGGCCTTTTTGTTTTTGTTAATTGTCTAATCAATAAAAATAAACATAAAATACACAAAGATTATAAAAGCTGGTGTTTTATTTTAAGAGAACAAGCAGTAAATGAATAGAGTGCAAGTCTAAAGTTATGAAGAATAGAATTAGAATAGAGTGATACATTATATATAATATAAATAATTACAATACAAATATTTTAAATAGTATATATTATTGTTAAAAAATATTTAATATATTATTGAATAAAAATAATATATGTTATGTATTGATAGTAATATTTATAATCTTTACAATTATATTAAATATTATATAAATATTAAAAATAACATTAACATGTAAGGCATGTAATATTAACATTGAAAGATTACACTATTTATTATAGCAGAATGTGCGACTTCACCACTTTGAATCATAATTGTTATGCATGAAATGATATAATAATGCATTAAGTGATATATATATTGAATGAACGTATATCATTAATAGATATGAATGTAATCAAGCGGTTTCTTACAGCAGAATGTGCGGTTTCTCCACTTTGAATCATAATTGTTATGCATGAAATTATATAATAATGCATTAAGTGATATATATATTGAATGCACGTATATCATGAATAGATATGAATGTAATCAAGCGGTTTCTTACAGCAGAATGTGCGGTTTCTCCAGCTGACCGGCGCCTCCTCTTGGGCACAGTGCCGGGCGAAGGCGGTGAGGACGGTGCACTGGCAGGAGTTCTGCGGGCCGCAGCTGCACACTTCACTGAGACACAGACGCATGTACGGCTCTCTGTCCACCACATCATGACACGCCTGCAACAGACTTCAGCTTCAGCATCACTGCAACGACCGACCGCTTGACCAGCTACCAACACTACTGACCTGAAACACAGCGCTGTGCATCACCGAGCACACACTCTCTGCATGCTGCCTGCGCTGTGTGTGTGTCCCGCAGGGGTCAGAGGTCACCGCCGAGGGCAGAGGGCATGCAATCTGTTCTGAACTTGGCAGCAAAAGAGGCCACGCTGTTCTCCACGTCACCTTCAGGTGTGGTGAAATCATCACGCTGACTCCAGGTCAGAGTGCCGCATAAACCACGGACCTGACAGCACAACAAACCGTCAGCTACCCAAAACCACATGACTCGTGAATCTGAGGAGTTCTCTGTGGTACCTTATGAGCGAATCCTGGCTGTAGGGTGACGAGGAGCAGAGGTCCATCCAGATGCCACATCATCTGAGCTCCAAACGCCTGGATCAGCAGAACACTGGATGAAGCTTTTCTGACCATCAGATCTCCTGTGATCACCGGCAGCAGCTCCCGCTGACCGTTCACCGTCACCGAACCTGAGACCAGCACGACAGCACGATGACCGTGTGTATCGACACTACATGAAATATTACTTCAGCAAAGACAAGAAAGGGTTAAATAGATGAAAAGTCGTTTATAATGTTAGAAAAGAGTTTCTGTTTCAAATAAACGCTGTCCCTTTGAACTTTTTATTCATCAAAGAATCCTGAAAAATTACACATTTATCACAGTTTCCACAAAAATGTTCAGTGGAACAACTGTTTTCAACACTGATAATAATCAGATATATTAGCAAATCAGCATATTATTATGATTTCTGAAGATCATGTGACACTGAAGACTGGAGTAATGATGCTGAAAATACAGCTTTGAGCACAGCAATAAATTATATTTAAAAATATATTAAAATAGAAAATAGCTATATCAAATTCTAATAATATTTTTTATCAAATAAATGCAGCCTTGGTAAGCAGATGGGACTTCTTTAAAAAAACATTTCAAAATAATTTACACTTTATAAACAATAAAAGTAACTAACCATGTAATATAAACTACTATAATAAATACGTAAATAATAAGTACATTAATTTAAATAAATAATACATAAAACTACTTTATATGGCCCTTTTTTTACAATAAACAAACAAACTAAATGTACAAACAATAAATACCAAAATATATAAAAGCTCATTTAAAATACATTTTATTTATTTAATTTAATATATTAAAAAAGGTGTGATTAATCAATATGTATAAGTTCTTTAGAGAGTTTTAAGATACTCCTTTTTCACTTGCTTTAGAGATTTAAATAAAAGTTTCAAATCATTTTTACATGCCACAAAACTTACAGAAATCCACAGAATCGTATCTTGAAGTGGAAGAACTTTATAAATCTCATGAACTAACTCTACAGCTGGACAGACGGAGAGATGACCTGTATCTGTGACCGTGACTGTCGTATGAAGAGCAGTGACCGTCATTCCTCTCAGACATCCAGCAGCTCCTCCTGCACACGGTCCTCCACTGATGCTGAGCGAGAGCTTTTTATCCACAAAGTCCTGCAAACACACCACAGAGATGCTTTCAGAGGATCTCAAACACCGAGTGAAGCTGTAGATCCGTCACTGACCTCCACGGCTGTGAAGCGGCAGTCGCCGGCCTGCAGGCCGTATCTCTTCTGATCGAAGGTGGTGATGTGCATCGCTCCGATCACTGAGCACTGAGCCTCACACTTCTCTCCGGAACACTCCCACTGACCGGCGTGACACACACTGGAAGACGGAACAATAGTAGCAGGAACCTGCAACCGAAGCACAGAGTCTCCAGTGGTTTCTGTCAGCATGCTGATGTTTGACTCACCAGGTGTTGCAGCGCTGTCGGATGGTGTCTCCTGCGCTGTAGCTGTGGCGTCTGTGGAAGCAGGGACAGTCGTCCCGTCGCAGACACTGACCCGCGTGCAGGTACAGACCCGGGAGACACTCGCACCCCCCCACACACTCGTCCCGACACTGACCCGACGCCGGAGGACGAGGAGACGAGCAGGTGGGGGGACAAGACGACACGCAGTCGGAGAACACCTGACCGCTCGAACAAACACGCTCTGAGGACCGAAACACAAGTGCATCTAATTTAACCTTAATACATACATAATGAAAATATTTATATTTATTAAAAAGACATATAACCTTAATACATTTATTGAAAATATATATTTGATTAAAAAAAATATTTTTTATAAATAAACACTAATATATTTTATATATATATATATATATATATTGGGCTGCCACTTTAAGAACTGAAATAAAATGTTGACTTTTTTTTAATGCCACAAATCTTCGAACAACTTTAATAAATCTACATTTGTTGAACATAAACCACATGTGGAAGAACAATGGCCATCACTAGAAATCTCATTAACTACACTGTAAGAAATGTGAAGCGGTTTCAGCTAATTATTATTTAGTAACTAGTTCCACAGAAATGTACGTTCAGTCAATTTCTGATTTCAAAGAGTTGCCTGAAGTGTGCTTGTTTAGTTTGCTCAATCTTTACTGAAGTGTTATAGTGCGCATGCTTTTATTAGTTTAGTCAACATTAGCATAGCTAATTGTTTTTCAGATATATTTGTGTAGACGTAATATAATATGTCCTCTCAACTAAAGCCAAGCAATAAAACTAGCTCAACCTAAATATTTTTGCCCTTCAAACATTTAGTTAATTTGATTTTTTACAGTGTATGGCTAACTACTTCCATACTATTCATATTTCTGTAGTATATATAGCAGTGTTATTTTAGCATTATTTATAATGTTTTAATAATTTATCAAATTAGCTTTCATTTTTTAAATGTGTAGTTTTATTTAACTTTTTGTGTATACTATTTAATATTACTATTAGGGTTTGATTTATTGAGTTCAGTTTTTTAAATTTCTAATTAATTTTAGGACTTCAACTTATTTCAGGCAGTTAGTCAAATTTGTAATACTTATATTTTATTTATAATATTTGTTATTAATCATATTAATATTTCAGATGGAAAAATATAATGCAACGGATCATGTGACAATGTAGCATTCAACAGTGCAAAAATCTTTGTGTATCTTACATTGTTTCACATATTATATTCAATAGAAATAGTAGGCAGACTACAGTATTTACTGTGCAGTTAAGAAACATGCTAGTATTCGGAAAAATTATATATTATAATATTTTTTCTAAGCCTACATTAGTGTTAATTCACTCTTGATCTGACTCCTAACTAACATAAATTGCCTATGACTGACTATTATCCTATGACTCTTATTTAAAAAGTGGACAATATGACCCAAGCATGTTTTTGACAGATTGTGTGATTAATCCAATAATTTTTTTTTTTTAATAACTCCAGCAGAAGTCAGTTTGAGCTGAAGTATGAAGTACCACAGAAGCCGGCGCTCCTCCAGCGGATGATGACGTGTTGTTGCACACACTCGCGCACGTAGCTGGCTAGCGTGTCGCACACTGCTGTATCTCTGTCCCTCACATGATCCACACTGCAGTACAGATACAGACACGTGTCGATATACGCACCGGGATCCACCTGAGCAGACCGAGAGGGTGTTAGTCATGAACTGTGTTAGTTCAGTCATCTAGTTTATGTTTAGTTTAATCTAACCTGGTGATGGCAGTGTGAGAACGGACTCTCTTTGAGACGGTGACAGGCTGATTCTGCGTCCCGCCGGAGAGAGACGTCACTGGACAGATCACAGCTGTGACCCAACTCTGCTGCATCACTGCACACCTGTGTGTTAGACACACCAAATGTGAGCCAAAATCATCACAATTAAAAGAACCAAAGACTTATAAGAGTACTTCAGTGATGTGCATTGACTCATTTATTTCATGCACAATTTGAGTTGAACTTCTTAAAAAAAGCTTTTTTACTAGGATGGGAGGTGCTTTACAAATAATGTTAGATGAAGGTAAAATCATAAATCTGGCAACCCGGCTTGAACTAAGGGTGATTTATAGGAACCTGCATTAACGACGCTGCATTACTGTGTTATTATTGCATAAACTTGGACAGCTTTTATCAGCTGATATTCATTTGTATTTTCTGAATCTATTATTTATTTAAAGTAATATTTATTTATTCATTTAGCTTTTTGTATGAGTGTGTGTTGAACACAGCAACAATGCTATTGCGACTTTAATTCAACTCTATTTAGACAGTTACTGTATGCTTCCATCCAAAACAGGATATATGGATGTTTTTAAAATATATGATTCATGACCAATGCTATTTACAATGCAGTCTCTTTTTTTCAACTTTTCCAATTGTATAAAAAAACCCTGAAGGTGTTTCCCACCTGGCCTTGATGATCTTGAACACGCCATGAGTTCCCAAAGCTGGCTGCATACTGAGACACACTTCCACTGCTGGTGGTGAAGTCATCTGTATGAAAGGAAAACATTGCATTGCATATTGCATGAAAAACATTTAGTGCATTGGAAATGCATGGAATCACACTCTCAAACGCAGTAAAAAGAGTGTAATTTCAGATTTTGCAATTAAGTCAAAACCAGGCCGAACGTTCTCACCTTCTGGGTTGTTGTTATAAACGCCGCAAAGCCCCCTGGTGGCAGCGAGGTGTTCAGCGGTAACGGACAGATAGACGGTGTTCTCCATGTCAAACTTCAGTCTGACACCCAAACCACTCTCCACAAACACAAAGTCACCCAGCCAGTGAACGCTGACTCCTGACGGCACAAGAAACACTCTCGTGACACAGAATACATACACATGCGCTTAATAAATAACATCACATGTACTAACTCCCAAATAGCCTCCCTGAGAATAGAAATACTCCACCCTGCCTTGTGCCGTCGTTCAAAAAGGAAGTCAGGGTTATAATAAAAAAACTAAAACTGTTAACAGCATTTTTTGTTAATTAAAATAACACATAATGGCCTGGTTTCACAGACAGGGCTTACACTCTTAAAAATAAAGGTGCTTCAAAAACTTCATTTTTGGTTCCACAAAGAATCATTCAGTCAAAGGTTCTTTAAAGAACATCTCTTTCTTACCTTTTTATAATCTGAAGAACCTTCTTTCACCACAAAGAAGCTTGTTAAACAGAAAGATTATTCAGATGTTAAAGGTTCTTTATGGAACCATTTAGACAAAAAAGGTTCTTCTATGGCATCATGAAGCACCTTTATTTTTAATAATAGTGTATGCTACGCCAGGATTAGGCCATAGTTCAATTACGGACATTTAAGTATCTTTTATAAATGTGCTTTAGAAAATAAAAACACAAAGAAAAGGAAAGAAACGAGTATTTTAGATGAAAAACTAAAACTAACTAAATAAAAATGTTGCCTTTGGAACTAAACCAAAAACATACAAGCACTAAAATGACAAACTAGAAATAAAACTAAAACAAAAATAAATGAAACCTAATGAATACTATTACAAATAATATTAATTAATAATATAAAAAATGACAAAAGCACATTAATTATCCTGTTATAAAACTATAACATGATATAAATCTAACATTAAACTGCACCAAACTTATGCCATTGGATAAGGATGAGTTTTGAAACTGCGATACATAACATGATAGTAATAGTTCTGAAAGAGCTGGTGTTTTTCATACCGTTTTGGAAGAGAGCTTCACCCTGCGCTAGTGTTAAACCATTAACAGTCATATTGGTTTTATATATGGACACCAAGCCAAGACCCAACATCAACCGCAGTCCCTAAAACACAAAACAACCACATAAACATCGGCCAGAACCGGCTGTCTGCAATTACTGCTGGACGCTGCACAAAGAACAGCCGTGCTCTCGTTAAGAATCATGATCATATCCCAAACTCCCAAAACCTATTACAAGCTTTGTGTGTGACTGATGCTCAAGCTTCTGGCTTGTTGGGTTCATTGGTTTCTGAAGAAGCAGATGTCCATTTTTGAGAAATGATTGTTTTGTTTGCTGGAAAATAAACCGAGAGAACGATCTGCTCATGACGAACTGGAACAAACTGAATTTGATTCAAATGAATTTAATCGACTGATTCTTTTTTCATCAAACAAAGACACAAAACAAGTTTATTAAAGATCATATAGGCTAAAACTTTCAACTGAATCTGCAACAATTTCTGCATAACAAAGGTCTCAGTGTCAACATGACATTTACAAACAATTTGACCTCCGAATGTGATGCATTTTACAGAAAAACTGGATATTCAGCAAGAATGTGGGACTTGATTTAATACATGAAAAACTCATTTAGATTTGTAAAGTACAATTCTTCGTAAATGTGTTTAAAATACACTCTTCATCCACAACTTCAGAAAGTTTTTAGAATAAAATGGTTTTTAGGGTAAGTATGATAACTTTAGGGTAAGATTGATAACTAAGTATGTCTTTGAATAACTAATGTATGTTTTTAGTAACTGGTACTGAGTAATGTATTATTTGCTAAATAAGACCAGCAACAAGTATTAGGAAAGTAAATGTGGTCAATTTGGAATTGATGACGACTTTAATAGACTCCATATGTGTGTGTGTGTGTGTGTGTGTGTGTGTGTGTGTGTGTGTGTGTGTGTGTGTGTGTGTGTGTGTGTGTGTGTGTGTGTGTGTGTGTGTGTGTGGTGTGTTGTGTGTGTGTGTGTGTGTGTGTGTGTGTGTGTGTGTGTGTGTGTGTGTGTGCGTGCATGTGTGAATATACTGTAAGTGCATTAAATGCAGTTTGCAACCAATTTTGCCTCCGAATGTGATGCATTTCAGACTAAAATTGGATTTTCAACAATAAATAAAATGCAGTATGAAACTTGATTTTATCCATCAGGAATTAATTTGATAGTGTAAATGAAAAGTCTTTGATTTCATCTTTTCGATAAAAGATTAATGAAGACGAGAGGAACATGTTTTTAAAATGGAATATTTTAGAATAAATAAATTGTGCCCATAAAGATTAGAAACCAGTTTTAAGAAAGTAAATAATATCATTTTGATTTCATGCGCGTGAAATGGCAAAATTTTAGCATCAGAATGCAACATATTTCAGATATTCAACAAGAAATAAAATGTAAGACGAAATTTTATTTAATCCATTAGAATTAATTTGATGGATAAACAAATGATGCACAATAAAACCAGAAACTAGTATTAGGAAAGAAAACATGATCCATTTTGAGTTCACGTTGACTTGTATAGACATATAAATCAGGTGTGTGTGAAGATGAACTCATAGCGAGTGTGTGTCTGTACCTTCCGGCAGTGTCCCGCAGCATCACACTCGGTGCTCATATACACGGCCCATGTCCCGTCAGTGGATGAGGCCAGCAGGTACGTGCAGCTGCCCTGGAAGTGGAAGTGTTTCCGGTCAAAGGTGCGGTAGTGTGTCCCGCCCCAGCTCATACAGGTGCCAGACGCCTGCGGGTCACGAACACCACGAAACAGCCCTCCGCGAACCGCAGGAGAAGAGCCGACGTCTGAGGAGTCAATACAGAACCAGGATAGAACGTTTGAGGAAAGTATTTAGACTTAAGGCTTCTGTATTTGAATCACATGTTATTGTTTTGTTCATTTGGATTACACAGTTTTAACATAAACACATTTAATGTGATGCATATCTGTCAGTCATACAGCAATAAACTTCTGTAAGCAGTACTAAGAAACTAAATGTGTTTTAAATATGCACGTTTATGTATTTCATTATAAATAAATCCAATTTGTTTACATTTTTTTAACTAACTGGATTAGTTTTAGCCATATTTTGACCATGTTCATACTTTCAATTTTGCATCTATTTGATATTACTGAAATAATAATTCATGACAACATGTTTTTCAATTACTTAAACTCAAAATAAGTATATATCAAAATAAACAACAATTTCAACTTCAATTTTACAGTTCTACATGATTCAACTCAATGTTTTAAAGTCAGTTTAATGTAATTGAAATGACACACAGCCAATTTGATTATACTTAACAATTTCAGGCAGCAAATAAACTCAAGTTGTAAACTGAAGTTGATTTTTTTACCATGTAGTTAATAAACATAATAATAAACTATGCCATGATGTTTTGAGTAGAGAAATCTAGAGTAAAATTCCTTTTTAAAAAGAAATTACGCAGTTAGAAAACGAATAGAGTGGAAGTGTTAGAAAATCAAGTGTTTGTTTTTATAAAAAAGAAAACAAATAGATCAAATAGAATTAGAATAGAGAGTGCTAGAGTTAGAGGGTCAAATAAAGATGAAAGAGATGTGCTTTTAGCCGTTTCTTGAAGATGGCTAAGGACTCATATGTATTTCAAATGCATAATCTTAACTTCAGGCCTGAATATTATTTTTGGGTTATATGGAGAATACTGATAACCTGGCAGGAGCATGTAGGTGCAGGACAGACAGGTCTGATCGGACGCGTTTCTCCAGCTTAAGCCCCACAGGTTACTACAGCACTGCTCCAGAGCCATCAGAGATGTGTTATGAAGACCGGGAAACTCCTCACACGTCCAGGTGGAGAAACAATGACCCCGGGCACCAACCCCTGCCATGTGAATAGACAGAACAACTCAGAAAACACAAATGCATGAATAAGACATCCCATGCATAATGTAGAAAGATCATTATGAGCATATTCTACATCTGATATCATGCATAGACTGAAAATCCATCTGATCTCACCCTGTGAGCAGTCAGGTCCGGCCCAGCCTTCACAACACTGTCTGACCGTCCGGTTCACGGTCTCTGTCTCAATGTCTGGAGGTCTGAGAGGCAAAAACACATACATCTGATGTGGTCATTGTTTGGATCGCAGGTGAGTACTTCATGCTTTTAGACTATACGCTATCTGAATGGGGTGAAAGGTGTAAGATAAAAGGACACAACGAGTAACAATATCTGTCAATTTAATTACACATTTGAATATAAATAGCACAGTAACTTTACAACAACATTCGGCAGCCTAAAATGCTTTTCTCTCATTACAATCTTAAGAATTATGTGGCGAAAATAAGCAACAAAAAGATCTATAAAATAATTCCTTTTGATTTTAGTGGACAGTGTGATCAAGGCCTGTTTTTAAAACACGGTGTGATTCATTCAACAAAAAATCAAGTCAAAAAATAAATTAATTCAAAATATAATTATAGTAAGTGTGATGCAAATACGCACATTTTCACTACTCCTACTTTTTTGTGCTTATGGGATGAGGTTTTTAAGATATTATTTCACTTATTTAATGCACTCAATAAATATTTTTTTAACTTGACATATATATATTTAAAAGGAAATTAGATTTTATTATCTTCTAAATCACACTTTTAAAATTCCTTCATTTATCCAGGTTTTTCCAACACTTCAAGACTTCAGATATGATGTCTCTTTTCATCTGGAGTTTCAGTTGTTTTAGCTCATTTTAAAGCTTGTTAATCTTAAAGCCTCCTTGTTGAGAGCCACCAGGTTGCATGGAAGAAAAGTCAGTCAGTTTATACCCCCCCCCCCCCCCTTTTTTTCACAGTCTGTACAATCCTAATATCAATGCATATGTTTGACATAACCGAGGAAACGTATCTGATCTGGCAGAACGAGTGGGATATGATGTTTTCCTCACTTGAATATGTAACAGGAGGCTCTAGGTCCCTGTCTCTTGTAATAAAGTGCGATGCCATCGTCTCCTCCGTGTTCATGCCGCATCCGCTCCACATCCAGCCTCCAGCCCTGAGTGTTGAACTGATATACGGCGGAGCATTCCACCTCACGCTGAACACGGGGGGAGACCAAGCTCTCCACCTTCTCCTCCACCACACGTACACACCAGTGTCTGACGGAGAGATACAAAGAGTTCATCAGAGACGGAATGAGATTAGATTCTTTCTGTGCTAAAGTTACTCACTAATAGGGGTTTGTTTAAATCACTAACCCTAAGATTAATAAAGATAGACTAATCAAACAAACGGTACAATCTAAAAATGTGAAATCGCTATTTGTGTTTTTGAACGTTAGGTTAAAACATCTCACCCCATGACCACGACCAGATTAAACCCCAGTAGAGACACGAGCAGAAGCTTCATTGTGTCTCTGAAGATCTTCACCATCAAAGCCTTCAAATCAAGAACCTGCTATTAAACAATTCAGTCAATTATTTGAGGATGAAATCAAAATAATGATTTAGATCTAAACGATACAGTAAACTTAATATATACTAATACATGTTAGAAATTTGGACACATGATATCATTGTTTTCTCATGATCTTCACCTGCTTAAGCTTCTGTTTATAAACTTTAAACTAGTTTAAAAGACCATTTTAAGTGTGCCTACTCACTATGTTTTTATGAAGTTGAGAAGATCAATATCACAAAATCATTCCTATTTCCAACGTGTTTGTTTGAATGGTAATTTATAAATTATTGCTGCAATATGTATTAAATTAGAAGACACTGATAACACTTGCCATTTAACAAAATCTCAAGAAAACAAATAAATAAATAAAATGAATAAAAAAAATAGTTTTGAGGCAGAACAGTTGAACATGAAATATGAAATACAGTTATTATTTCCATAAGCATAAGTGAGATTTTACCTAAGTCTTCAGAGTTTATCCGGAGCTCTTGAGCACAAAACGTCTGAAATCGATTCCTTTGCCTTTATTTATTCCTGTATTGCTCTTTACATTATTCCATATCCATGAAGCAGTAGATATGTCTCCGTGTTCACTCTTGTCCACAGGTGTTGGGGTTATTTGGTCGGGGTTTGTGTTGGTTGGCAGGTTTTAAAGGGTGAGGATGGACAGGCCCATGGCAGCAGGTGTTAGGCGTGTCATTGGTGGAAAGTCCGGTGGGTCACAGCTGTAGATGCATCCATTAGCTCGTCGTTTGGTGACGCCAATGTTTAATAGTGGAAGGGGGTAGTGAAGTTAGCAGTAGATCCCTCGGGTGGAGGGCTGTTTGTGCAAGTCTAATCCTATAAAGACTCACTTTGGTGGAAGGATTTCAGGGGCGTTTATTTAATAAAGTAAGTCAATAGGTGAGGACCAGGGGGCATGTAAACGCAACCAACATCACTGGCCCAGAGCTTCAAAAGAGATTTGGGGGTGTCCAGACACAAACACAGCTGCCACCAACATTTCCTACAGTCAGAGAAGATTTCCTCTTCATTTTAAAACACGTGTCTTTTTAGGATGCTCTTTAATCATAGAAAACTGTGCATTCAGTGAATAAGAAGAAGAAGAGCGTAAGGAGTGGTGTATGTCTTTCCATCCAAGAACGTGTTTACACTTGTGACCTCTGACCTTTACAGGAGGTTTGTTAAAATACTTCCTCCAATCGCAGTAGAGTCACTGTTGACTTCCTAAAGAGTGTAAACAAGAGAGGTTCAAACATTGAATTGTTTGAGGTCCAACCGTTTGCATTTTCATTAGTTAACACTGGTGGTTCAGAAGTTCAAATCTTATGATTCCATGCAGTTTTTCCATCCAATGAGTGACCACTGACCTTTAGGGGAGGTTTGTGTTTTCACCATTTAAAACCTACCAACCAACACATAACCTGACGTAAGAACTATTCACAAGCCTATGGGAAAGAATGAAAACTGAGACATATCTACTGCTTTATGGATTTTGAATAATAAAATGAGCATAAAGAGCAATAAACAATGTTTTGTGCTCAAGAGCCAAGGGTGTAGAACGCGGTCCCTACCAATATCCAGTGACTACTAAATTGCCTCTAGCAATAATTTAAGCAAACAATTAAATATATGTATATATAACCACTGTTGCTGAAGTTGTCACGGGTTGTGTGTTGCGGGAAGGACACAGGAGACAGCAGGTTAGTAAATGTTCTTCGATTTAATAAATCAACTTCGAAGACAGTATACACAACGTGTGAACGGACAAAGACTCAGGGAGAACTCAGGACATATAAACACAGAGAACAGAACCGAAACAGAGGAGTAACCAAGGAACTTAACAAGAACTGGAAAATAACCAAATCAAGAAACTCAGGAAGGACAGGAGAAAAACAAAGAACAATGAGTCCAGAACCCTGACAGAAGAAGGTCAAACCACTGATATTACCAGAGAAATTAGTAACACACTGTTCAACATTCACATCAGTGGTATGAGATGACTGGATTTCGTTTGGTTTGTAATCATACTTTTCCACTTATCTCAGTTAATGTGTAACCATGGCTGGAACCGCTCCAACTGATTCAAACTCAAACTCGAATTAAAAACCAGATCAAAAGAAGCATTCATTTTAAAGTGAATTATGTCCGGACTATCCTTGGAATGAGGATCCTCTGTCCTTTAGGGAATATTTGTCTTTTCTCCACAGTACAATAGGATACTTCCTCCAAATCTGGATTAACATGCAAAGTAAGTCGTTTTGACTTCCTACGGAGCGTAAACAAGAGCGATTCAAACACTGATCCGTTTGTTTGCATTTCCATTTTTAACACTAGTGGAAAGTAAAAGACTTACTCCGTAATTGGCCAAAAACAAGGAATACCTTCCAGAACAGCCTCTGTTTTGGGAATAGGCATATTTTGCCTTACTATAGTCTTCGTATTAGACAAATTACTATGTTTTGAATGAGAAAGAGATGGCACAGATGCACAATAACTAAAGCAAACGGCACATGCAGTCTCTAGTTTGAGAAATAGACATCAAAACGTATGTCAAACATCAGTTTGATCTGCAGAAGGGATCTGAAACTGGCAAATTAGAAGAAATGGCTAAAGTGGTTAATTCTTTAAATTTGACATTAATCATGAGAAAAAATATCATAGAAAGCACGAGATGAAATCTCAGCTGAATATCTCAATAAAATGATGGATGAGTATCTCCGGTTTATCATAACTGGCATTACTGCAAAGGATTGTTCTGACAGAAAAGTAGCATTTATATTCAACAGAACTAGACAATTGTAAAATTATACAGCCTTGGAGAGTAAAAGTATCAGTTTATTTCCAAAACAAGCATTTCATTTTATTTTGTTTGAACTGGACTGTATTGCTACATTTACAACCCTCGCATTCGTTTGTTCTTGGGATTTATTTGTATTATTGTTTAAACCATGATGCTTGAAAGAAAAACCTATAAAATATTCTCAAATAATGAGTCAGAGTTTGAAACAAACAAACTACAGTATACTTCATGGAGATTTGGACAGCATAATTCCAGGTTTATTTGTCTCACTTGCCCTTCTTTTGAGCTTTTTTAAGACATGTTAAACATCTGCATCACAACAATGTATACAGCCAAGACATATGTGTTAATACTTGTAAAGCCAGAAACCTGATTATAATTATTACATCTGGAGTAAAACTGTTGCCGTTTAAACATAACACAGATACAGTCTCATAAAACTGAGAGCCAGCAGAAAAGAACTTAAGTAATATAAATACTGCACATATAACAGATGACTACTTTCAGATAGTGCTTGTCATTAAGCTCTCTGCAGGCCAGGGTTATGAAAGACTCGAGCTAATAATTAACCATAAGAGTCTCACATTATGTGGTTGATGATGGCCTGTTTTATATCAGCTGGCTTTGAGCGATCATATTTCTATGGTGTGAAACTATCAGTCACTACAGTGCAATAACAGCTTCAGCTGCCAGCCCCACATTACTCACACTGTAATTCCCTTCAGCTGTCAGATTTGTGCTTCATCCAGAACAAATACACATGAACTGTGCTGATATAACATATGTGAACTGAATCACATTAACTGCATTTGAAAGTTTCTTCACCGGGGTTATTATAAATCTTTTTCCTCTTATAATTTTTCATCATAACTCCACCTAACATTAATTTCCTTGTTATAAACATCTGCTTTATAGACATTGGCACATTTTAACTAGACTTCCCTTTGAATTATCTTTAATATGTCTGGCTTCATCCGTTGAATAACAGGGTGGTCCACTAAATTTGATCCAGCTAACATCTAGTTTTTAAGTGTGTTGCCTGAAAGTGTGAAGACTGCACATAAACTCTGGAAGCAATAACATGCAGTAATTGTGTATGGCAAAACATTCAACATGCACTCATTGTTAACTGCTAGTAATTTGATTATTTACCACAATCAAATAACAGATGCTGGTATTGACATCTTTTCATGCAGTTTTCGCTATCGATTTGTGCTACCTATATTTTTAATGGGAGGTAGGGGTGGGCAATATGACCAAAATCTTATATCACGATATGACAACTTTTATATCACGATAACAATATATATCACGATATAGTGATTTATTTTTCTTTTAAAAAGGTTTTTATTATATTAAAATATTTGATACCATATAATTTTCATAATCCTTGTTACCAATATCAAACTAATATAAGCCTAAAGAGAGAAAAAAACCTCAACCTCACTGAAGATAAATAGTCAGTGATGAAATAAGGATAAGAAACGAATTGCAAGCAATAGGATAAAAAACTACAATAAATAAAAAACGCTACATATATTATTTAAATTAATTAGTCTTCACTGTTAATTATATCTATCTATGATAGATATAATTAACACGTGTATTATGTATAGATTCTATACATATTATAAATATATCATTATTATTGTTATGTATTCTCATTAAAGTTACAAAAGTGATTTAGTGAAGAGCAGTGAGAGATGTTCTAGTAGTGTGTTATGATTAACATGAATGAATATTGGACAGCTTCCCCTTTAAGACCGAAGTCCGGATCAATATAGGGAAGTTACTGTTACATGTGCGTTTTCTCTTTCTTAAGACCGAAATCGCGGTGTTTACGAGCATACTTACGAGTGTGATTATATAAGTCGACAAAAAAGAAAAAGAGAGAAAGAGACGGTGCATGCATATAGGTCTGTTGTTTGAGTTTCAACGCTTAAAGTCGGTTGTTTTAAAACTGCAGTGCTTAAAAACGCGTGAACCTGCTACAGATGCAGTCCTCGTTTAGTAACGAGCTCCTGGTTGTGTCCTGGCTGCTCGTTCTGTCTCCTCTTCACGGCGTATAAAGATCGCAGTCACTCAAATGATGAAAAGGTATTACCGGAAACAATGTATTTTGCGACACCACGAAATAAACGATAGAACATAATATGAAACAATAGACTTTTTATTTCGCCCATCCGATAAAAATCGCCATGTCGCACAGCCCTAATGGGAGGTAGCCCAATCTGAGCGGGTAGCACATATTGTCAGAACACGAGATGCACCTGAGAATCGCATGCGATTAATTGCACAGCCCTAAAGCAAACCCATCAATCATCTCTAGCCTTGTTCTTCTGAAGTTTATGACCTTCTATTGGCCAATCACCTTCTGTTCAAGAGAGGTGGGTGGCTGATAAAAGCAGAAACATCAGCGCAGTACGGTTCAGAAGAGGACGCATTCACTGACTGATCCAAAAAACACATAGCAGCTGTAGCAGCCACCCTTTCAGGGATTGTATCCAGCCTGGAAACTTGTAAACAGTCACTGAAGGTAAGCTCGTGCTCATTTTTATTCTAATTACAAGGTGAGTCACTGGACCTTTATACAAAGTAGGGTTACATAATAGTGCAATTGAACACCGCTGCAGAAAATGTTAGAAATAGATTGTGCCAAATGCAGAAAGAACACTGTGACATTTGTGCAGCACAGAAGATCCTGAAAAACATTACAGCTTTTGGGTGGTGGAAAAACAACATCATTTTAAGAATTGCCCAATACAGCTGAAGGAAGATTGCTAACAGCCCTTACAGGGGTAATTAAATGCAGCATATTGGTTTATCTGTTTCTCATCTTAGTCAACACAGAGGAAAAACAAGCAGGAAGCTGTGAGGAAGAGAGAGATGTTGGCTCACACCGTACTTGTATATTTATTACTATAATTTGGTTGGTATTTTTCTGTGGAAAGGACGCACCTATTCCAAGGGGAAGGCGGTCTAGGAATGAAAACCTATGCTTACAAGAGCAGCTTCAACTAGATAAGAAAGTCTAATAACTTTACGTTGTTGTTACTAAGTCTGATAATTTACAACCGGTTGAAGTTAAAGGGGTCATTGGATGCCCATTTTACACAAGTTGATATGATTCTTTAGGATCTTAACGAAAGGTCTGTAACATACTGGTTAATTTATCAATGGTAGTGTAAAAAAACTGCTTTACCCTGTCAAAGTCAGCTCTTTTCTAGTTCATGTTGCTTTAAATGCTAATGAGCTCTGCTGACTCCACCCCTCTCTTCCATGTAGTGACAAGCAGACCATAGATATGTGTAGATCCCTATTCGACCGCTCCAGATAAGTTGCTGCATCAGCCATCTCGCATTCACCATAATAATCAATAAATATTCAAAGATATACAAGTGTATAACTTGCTGTTGTAGACGCACATAGTCAATGTGCTCAAAGGTTCGCAGACTATTCCTAAAATGGCAGATGGCTTGCGTGAGCGTCTCGCGGCCCATAGAAACAGTCGATAATGAGGCATCTAGGTATATATATATCTATGGAGCATACTAAACATCAGCCGTGAAACTGGCTAACTAGCAGATTATTAGCAAAGACGATTTGCAATGATTCATAAACCCGTATACTCACTACTTCTGTAGATGAAGCTGGATCCCGAATGATTTGCGTGAACATAGACACATTTATGTAGATCAGGGATCGGCGCATTCCCTTCAAAGCGAAAGTATCGTTAATCCTCTGCGTCTTCAGTGGCTCAGATGTCAGGAGTAAATGATGAACGCTTCATTCATTATTACATCCAACAACTAAACGCTTCAATCACTTAATCTGAGACATCTTGTCTTCCTTGCACCGTAGTCGGTCGGACTGTTCACAGCTCACTCAGGGGGGCGGGTCTAAGGTAAAACGGTCTTGTCAATCAACTGTCGTGGGATTTAACCAGACTTGAAATAACCTAACAAATCAATGGGGCTAAAGTGATTGTAAACGACAATGAAAGTTCACAAAACCGAACTCATTTGTTCACTCTTATTCTTCAGCAGACCTTAATGTTGATCATGGATCAGATCGATCCACCACGGCAGACAGTGAATATATCTGTGCTGTTTAATGCATTTGAGAGGTTTTGTTTTCCTCAGTGTATAACTGACTTGCCACAAGTGTATTTTTCATCTGTAAATGTTAGAAAGTCATGCAACTATATCCATTTTGCTGTCAGGAGTGGGCTTAGACGAGGGCTGTCTGCTAAATAGACAGAGCGCAATAATACTGAGTCAAATATGCATTTTATGTAATTCAGCTTACATTACGTTATCTCTATTTAAACTACAAAGTAGCCAAAAAGATGCTTAAGTACAGTAACTAATTACATTTACACAAAACGCTGACACCACTGTCACACAATAAAATATAACAAAAATTAACAATCCCATAATATTCATCAGAATTTATTTTTTTGCAGTATTCTACAAATAACATTAAACAAACTGTATAAATAACATGTTTTCCTATTTTTAAAAAAAATCACAACCTGTATTTTCATTCTGGTGGCCATTCTGGCTCAACGCTTGCAGTTCAGTTGGTTTTGGAAATAAACTGTGACGCTGTACTGAATGTACAGAGCCACAACTAAGAGTACAATTTATAAATATGGGCACTTTCTCTATAGAATCACTCAAATAATTTACATTAGCTAAACCCCTGTTGATGCATCTTATTGTTATCAGCTATATTTCTTTTCTGTGGGAATTGTATGTTTGAAGCTAAACATTTGAAACAAATGGTTTATTCTTTCTTGTAAATCATGTGATCGTCAAAATATAGGCGTTGGTTGACTCAGTATAAATAGGCCTACAACTGTCGCTCCTCCTGAAGTAAGTTACAGAAGGACGTTCTGTTATAAACAAGAAATATTGTAAGTTAACTTTTCTCTTTTAAGTAGGCATTATCCTGTAGATATATTTTCTAATGCACTTGTAAATACAGTAAATGGGGAAATGGAAAAGGACAGATTTAATGCTTTCAGTTTTTTTTTATTAATAATTTTTAACAATATAAAATCTGTAAACAGGATTGTTTACTATTTGCAGAAATGCAAATTATGCAGAAAGGGTCAATTCCACGTGATTATATTGCAATGATAATAGTGAACCATATGTCATGACCAGTCACTGAAGGTAAGCTCGTTCACTGATTTTTAATATCTGCTGCTATCATTAGGCGCTCATTTTATTCTAATTACAAGGTGAGTCACTAGACCTTTATGCAAATGAGGGTTACATAATAGTGCAATTGAATCGACACTGCTGCAAAAAAAAAACGTTTGAAATGAATTGTGCCAAAATGCAGAAAGAACACAATGACATTTTGTGCAGCAAAGAAGATCCTGAAAAACATTTTTGCAGCTTTTGGGTGGTGGAAACACAACATCAGCTTAAGAATTGCCCAATACAGCTGAAGGAAGATTGCTAACAGCCCTCACTGGGGTAATTAAATACAGCATATTGGCAGAGTTAGTGAAAATGTAGTGAGCTAAGCTAAGTTACTCTTCTTTAAATGAAGCTTCACTACACTAAAGCTACAGCCCCAGACATGTAGCAAGCTAAGCTACATCAACACGGCAAAAGTAGTTTACTACATCTATGCTATTTAAAAAAAAATATTTATATTGAACCAACCACATACCAAGTCAATGCTCTCTCAGCAGATAGTTAACCTGAACTATTATGCCTAATTGTTTATTTAACAATTTGGCAACAAAAAACAGTATCATGTAGCCTACAGGGCCGGATTTGCCTCATATTGTGACATAAGCAAAATAAATGTTTGCTCTGACGGAAACCTCCTATTGGTAGGTGGTATTATGGCTTTATTATATACAGATACAATTATTAAGGGTAACACTTAACAATAAGGTTCATTAGTTAGTGTAGTTAACATGAACTCAGAATGAACAATACTTCAGCAGAATGTTAATTTCAACATTTAATAATGCATTATTAAAATCAAAAATTTTGTTAATATTAGTCAATGCATTGTGAACTACCAATGAAAAACTGTATTTTCCTTAACTAACATTAACAAAGATGACTAAATAGGCTACTGTAATAAATGTATTGTTCGCTCATGTTAGTTAACAATTAAATCTTAGTGTATAGTGTTACCATATAAATGTATAGGCCTACAGATAGGCTATGTTTATTTGCATCGTTGCATGATTCATTATATTAAAATCAAGTTCAAATATGAAGTTTTTAACCAGCGAATGTTTTGCCCCGTCATTACCACCACATCAGAGGCACATCGTGTAGGTCAACTGAACTAGCATGAGTGATGTTGGTCTGGTTACTGCTGGTTTGGTGTTTGAGTAACTGTTAGATAACCAAAGCCATGCTGGTTCATCACCGGTAAAAACAACTGATGATGAACCAGCATGGCTGGTGGAGTGGTTTAAGGTTGCTAGGAAGCTTGATTGAGACCAACACACAAGTTTGTTAAAATTCGTATAATAAAACCGTAACTAAAGTGATGTGAGATGGCTTGTTCATTTTGCAGGAGCCAAGATGTGGCTCTCCTGGATGCTGCTCCTGGCTTCGCTAGCTACGTCCACCACTTCATCAAAAACAACGGATTGGGCTCATCACGGAGCTCCGATGTTTGCCGATCTCTCTCCTAAAGAGATGAAAGCCGTGAGAGACTACCTCTACTCCTGCAGCGAACTGGGCCTCACCTCGGCACGAGACAAGTCCCTCAAGAAGAACAGCATCCTCCTTATGGAGCTGCATGTTCCTCGTAAGCACGAAGCGCTCCGTGCGCTGGATAGAGGACAGGCAAAACCTTCACGGCAGGCACGTGTGGTGGTGCAGTTTGGCAACCAGGCTGTTGCCAAATGTGACGGAGTACATTGTCGGACCCATGCCTTTCCCGAGGTCTTACCAGGTGAAGACGTTCAAGGGCGACCGTCCAATCCGTTTCGAGTCAAGGCCGATCTCCACTGTGGAGTACGAGCATCTCCATGGGGTTTTGGAGAAGGTAGGAGCTAAAGCAAACAAGATTCTGCAAGAGAGCACCGGGTTTACCTTCGGCAATTGTACTAATCGTTGCTTGACCTACTCGGACATCGCTCCTCGTGGGTTGGCACCAGGAGAGAGGCGGACATGGATCATGCTGCAGAAGTTTGTGGAAGGCTACTTCATTCATCCGGTGGGCTTCGAGGTCCTCGTTAACCACATGGATTTGGATCATGAAAAGTGGGCTGTGGAGAAGGTCTGGTACAACGGGCAGTATTTTGACAGCGTGGAGGAGTTTGTGGAGAAGTACGAGAAGGGGACGATCGATAAAATCAAGCTGCCGGAGCATGATGAGGAGGATCTTTACTCAACCTACATTCCTCGTGGACACATGAATACACAGACGAACATTCATGGTGCAAAGCTTGTTGAACCCCAAGGCCGCAGATTTCAGGTGGATGGGAACTTTGTGGAATATGCTGGATGGTCCTTTGCATATCGGGTTCGCTCTTCGGCCGGGTTGCAGATCTTTGATCTTCGCTTCAACGGGGAGAGAATTGCATATGAGATCGCACTGCAAGAAGCCATTGCCTTTTACTCCGGAGATTCTCCGGCTGCCATGCAAACCAAATACATTGACTCCGGATGGGCGATGGGCACTTTGGATTACGAGTTGTCACCTGGGATCGACTGTCCAGAAATTGCTCATTTTGTAGACCTTTATCATTACTATGACACGGACAAACCTGTGCGTTACAGAAACGCACTTTGCATTTTTGAAATGACCACAGCGCTTCCTCTGAGGAGACACTTCAATAGCAACTTCCAAGGAGGTTTCAATTTCTACGGAGGCTTGGAAAACCATGTTCTGGTGATCAGAACTACGTCAACGGTGTACAACTACGACTACATCTGGGACTTTGTCTTCTACCAGAATGGTGTAATGGAGTCTAGAGTGAGTGCGACTGGGTACATCCATGCAACGTTCTTCACTGAAAATGGATTGAACTATGGAACCAGGGTTTACAACTATGTTCTTGGCAACTTGCACACCCATCTAATTCATTACAAAGTGGACCTTGACATTGCAGGTAGGTTTAGCTCTTGCTTTGTTATCGGTGTACAATCTGAAGGCAAATAACAATCTATTTTGTGATCTCTGTGCACAAATTACAACAGCATAGGTGGCAAATATAAGCCAATTGCATAACATTTTCACTGAATAAAGATATTTCTGCTCTTTCTTTTTTAACAGGGAGGGACAACAGCTTTGAAACCATTGGTCTGAAATATGTTAACTTTACCAACCCCTGGAGCCCAGGACACAACATTGTGCAATCAAAACTGCACAAGACACAGCATGAAACTGAACGTAGTGCTGCTTTCCGCTTTGGAAAGAAGTTTCCCAAATACTTGCACTTCTACAATCCCAATCAAAACAACAAGTGGGGGCATAAGAGAGGCTATCGGATCCAGTATAACTCGCATGCTAACAGTGTTTTGCCCCGGGGCTGGAGGGAGGAAAATGGTATTGCGTGGTCAAGGTGGGCATTAGTAATTAATTTTAAAGGAATAGCACATTTGTCTTTTTGCCTCTATATTTGAGCAAATCTTTGATTTTGTTGATTGCAGATACCCATTGGCTGTAACCAGACACAAGGACAATGAGGACACCAGCACTAGCATCTACACTCAGAATAACCCTTGGGAGCCTGTTGTTTCCTTTGAGGAATTCATTCGCAACAATGAAAACATTGTTAACCAGGTACACCGATGACTGATAGAGACTTGAAGAATTATTTGAGTTTAGTCTCCAATTCCACATGGACCGTGTGCAGTGCAAACGGGTTCTCTTGGACACTAAAACGTAAACACAAAACCAACATATTCAGCATTTAAACAGGTGTATAAATATAATCTGATGACAAAAAAGCTATTATCAATTATTCAAAATATCTGAACAGCAACTACTGTATCTGAATAGTACAGTAACTATACAAAATTTGCTTTACCTGCGTTAAGAGATGCCAGATTATCATACACTTAATCAGATTAACTAATACCTAAGATGTACTGAATAGATATAAAAAGAAAGAAAGAAACTACTTAAATCAGTCTCAATAAATAATAAACAATAATAAAAATAAACACTTCCAGTTCACTCATAGCAGTTATTTTAGTATAAATATACTACTTATTATTAGTAGGCATATTATTTTCAATTAGTTTTCATTTTAATGTTTTCCATTTCCATGTTCATTTTGCTTCAAATTTTAGCAATATTGTAATTTATATTTTTTAAATATGTCTGTAGTGCTTATTATTTCAGTCTTAGTTTTAGTAATTTTAGTACTTCAACTTAAATTACATGAAAATGAGAAATGTTACCTTGACAAATAACAGAATATATATTTTATTTTTCAGTTAATGGAAATGGGTAAATTACTAGATAAACAACTATATATAAAAATCTAAAAATACTCAAATGACAATTATATGTTTCTTGGCAGGATTTGGTTGCCTGGGTGACGGTGGGATTCTTACACATTCCTCATTCTGAAGACATTCCCAACACAGCGACTCCAGGAAATTCAGTGGGATTCTTCCTGCGTCCCTTCAACTTTTTCGACGAGGACCCCTCGCTCGCGTCCCGCAGCACGGTCATTGTGAGACCTGATGAGAAGGGCCAGCCGAAGGTTCAGAGATGGACTCCAGAGGTCGTAGGTCACTGCGTCTCAGACAAGCCTTTCTTCTACAATGGCACTTACGCTGGAGTCTAGACAGAGAGACTGAGCCCGTTTCGTGTTATGTTAGTGTTTTTGTGATGTATATAAAATTATCAAAAGCTGAAATCTGTGACAATAAATGCTGATGGTATCAAATATTTACAACCATAAAAAATGGAGTGGACTTTTTACAGGGAGCTGAACAAATAAACCTCAACTGCTGTAAATGTAGAACATATAAAAACCTCATAAGCTTCTGACATTTTTCAGTTCAAGTTTATTTGTATAGCGCTTTTTACGATAAAATCGTTGCAAAGCAGCTTTACAGGAAATTAAGTTTCTACTATATATACATACAGCAGAAACCCAATATATTTAAGTTATTTTTCACAACCTTTCATGGTAAAGATCAGTATGGCAATAAGAATGTTTGAATACAAATCTCAGAAATAAATGTTGTGGTCAATGTTTTGGTTTAATCCAAAAATCTAAAGAAAAAATACAAAATTATATTTTGCATAAAAATGCTGGGTTTTAAGGCTATTTTATACATTTACATTGTTATATTATTATCATGACCGTTTAGTAGAAATTCTCTTCTTTTTTAATGAGCATCAATTAAATTCTGTAAGGCAAATATGACCATATAATGTATACTTACAATTGTATATATATTTTTTTACAATAATAGGCAACTAAGAAATGGAAGATGGGGTAAATCTGCTTACTTGTAATGAAAATGTCATCTTTAAAAAGTCTTAAAATTTCCTTAAAATAAGCTTAATTTTCCTTATGCGAAATATAATTTCTTTTTTTTCATTCAAATAGGGTAATAGTTTGAATGAAATTCACCTGCTGAAGTGTTTTTGAAAATAAACATGTAATAATTTCACGCTTCTGTATAATTTCATGCACTGTGAGTAGTGTTTGTATCAGTTGTCATGGTAACCGTGAGCAGTGGGATGAAGTGAGGACCCTTGAGATCCGTAAGTGAGCGGCTGTATCCATGGACGGGGCTTATCAGCGGAGAACATCCAGGATGCAGGAGGCTGTATCCGTGAGCTCACTGATCCCGGTGGTCCTGTATGAGCTGAGTGTGAGCGGGAAACAGGGGCTCCTTACGCAAACACATCCATTCTGGAATCTCTCTGCAAACAGACCATAATTCACCTGCAGTGTCTCCCATGGAAACCAGCAAGAGACGGGTTGAGAGAGTCAAAAGAGAGTCATTTGATACACATGATCAAAATCTTACAATAATCTGACTGATTATAATAATTTGATCTTTAACAAGTCACATAAAAACAATAGTCTTGTTTACATGAACAAGAGAATATTGTTTACACATACATATAAAATATACACATAAACTGTACATATATATACAAAATATATTTAATATAAACACTGTATAGTACATATATACACTTAATACATACAATTTAACTAGCCATTTTTATTCTAGTCTTTATTCTATATAAATATACTAATTCAAATATGACATTCTAATCACTTTGAAACATTTTGACAGCACAGTATATGTCATTCCTGAAAGATTTTTGACTAGTATCAGAAGCATGTGTGACTGCTGGTGACCAGTAAGACATTCTCTTCTCTCTAACTGTTTGTTCAGGTTTTTACAGTGTATGTTAAAGTGGTCTGTACTAACTATGGAACAGGACAGGAGTGGTAAAGCTGCCTTATAGAGGGCGACCATTCTTTAAATTCACCATGCCAACAGCTAATGCATCACATTACAACTGAATCCTTACAAAACAAGAGGTTCTGAGTCTGAAGGATTTGCCATTCACTCCAGCACATTGCCATTCAGGTCCAGTACAGGCTATGTGTTCATTAACAATTAGTCATCTCAGTAGGCTAATTATAATGGTTTACAGGTATTGTGGTTCCTGCAATCAGTACTTTTCAGATTTCTGTTGTAAATGTTTTAGTGGCTTTTATTACCTTTTTTGTATTAGCATATTAATCGGTCTTGGTGACCATGACAGATTTTCTCTGTTGTTATGACAACAAGAAAGCAAGGAAACCTTTCATGGTTCAATAATGAAAAAATTTGATTATAGACAAAGGGTCAGTGCAGCAGGAGCAATGACAGAATCTACAAATTCATAATGAACTCTTGCAGACTGCATGTACCTGTATATCTGTAGTCTTTGTTCATGGGATTGTTGAATTGCTTTGGGAAACACTGTGACCTATGGGCCATGTGGGAAAATTGCAATTTCAACTGCAAACAGAAGTGAGCATCAGTTCACTTCTATTTGTGACCTTCAAAGGTACTGACGCTAGGGAAGTGTCTCTTCGAAAAGAGCTTGCTAAAAATATATGTAAGGAAAATTCTGGCATCAGAATAATATGACACTTTTTTTCTGTGTTGCATCATGTCAAAAACATTGAAATGTAATGTTATAAATCACATGACCTTTAGAGAATGGATGTTACCTCCAGTATTTAAAGTGCACGTTCTGATCTAGTTTGATCTAGTAGATTCTTGTCATTCACAGTATTTTGGGTCAAATGACCAACTACAATTTTTCCAACAGCAGCCTAGTTGCACTGACATGTTTTCAGTTTACACTGTAAAAGACAAACAACATTCCATTCCATTCACCTACTTGTGTGTGACTGGTATAACAATAACCAGAATTGAAACTATTCACCTGTCCGCTTCATCGGCATGTTTGCCACGCAGACTGTGGACACTTCATTGGTTTTGTGTGGTCCCTTCAGTAAGGAAATAAAATAATTTGTAACTTTCTTGTAAATCACATGATCTTTAAAAATTTCACTGGGCCTAAACTATTATTTACGTATAAACCGTATAAATATGATACTCTGACATTCAGCTAATATTGAGTAACTTACATTTTAGACACAGAAAAGTAACAAGAACGTGTTTTTTGGATTCCCCCCCCCCCAGAAACTAAAATGACAATAATTCCGAACACCGAACACATAAAACAGAACTAACTATTGTATAAAGATAGATGTATCTGTATCGCTCATCTTAGGTTAATGTTTGTTTTATTATTAGTAGTATTAGTACTGTACATTGCTTCCCATTTGTGAGAAATAACAATATTCTTCAGCCCTGTACCCTTTTGTAAGTAAAATTTAGAAATTCTTTGGAACCCTAGAATCATTTCATCTGTACTCCACCAGCGGCTCTGTTGATGTGCATCATGTTGTGTATATTTCATCATCTATATCCTTTGTGTGGTATTTCATGTTTGAAAATTAAACTTTGAAGCAAAGCAAATGGCTTGATACTTTCTTGCAAACCATGTCATCTTTTTTATACAAGAGTGTTGGCTCATGTATAAATAGCCTACAACCACACATCTTTTTATTTCCAAGTTCCTGGAGTAAGATAGAGAAAGAAGCACAAGCCAGGAATATTGTAAGTTAACTTTGCTCTTTGGTAGGTTTTATACTTTATTAGCTAATGTGAACTACTTTAGAGAAATAGGGAGAAACAACTGGATTGATTTCCACTGATTTTATTTTTCTTCTTTTAACTATATTTATTTATTTAAAGCTACATTTTTGCAAAGTCATCATACAAACATTTAATCTAACAGTCTTGCATGTTTACCACGTAATTTTGATATGCATTTAGATGATGCATCTTAAATGCCTCATATTCTATAGGCTAAGTAAAATAATTATTGCTATTTACAGTTTTGCATTCTTAAATACCTTTGTTGTGATGTTTTCTGCTTTACATCACAGACAAAACATGACAAATTCACGGCCAGAATTGGACAACATCATCAAGCAAAGTAGTGTAATTAAGTGGTACTCCTGCTCGATACCGTCTGAAACAAAGTCATGAAATCTGAACCATAAGAAAAAATGACCTTTTAGAGATGTTTACAAAAACAAACCCATTTTCTGATCAGGAACAGGAAAAACAACCCTGATTCTTAAAATCACTTTGTTGTGATGTTTTCTGCTTTACATCACAGAGAGAGAGACAAAAACAAACTGACAAATTCATGGAAGAAGATCATTCTTTGTAATTAAGGGTTTGAGATCACAGATGGAAAAACAGACCCTGTTCATAATGTTGGGTGTAAGAGAGAGAAGACAGGTTTGGTTTGAATCTCACAGAGACCTCAGAGAGAGAACACAAGCTCAAATCAACCCCATAAATTTATGTACAAGAGAGTCCAATCCATTTAACAATCATCGACACACCAGGATATGGAGACACACGTGGAGCTGATCTTGATGAACAGATCGCTGTGAGTTTGTACAATTTAAGTGACTCTGCAGAAGGCATTCATGAAATAGATGCAGTCTGTCTGGTGATTAAAGCAACACAGAATCGTTTCTCTGACAGACAAATATACATATTTGATGCTGTTCAGTCTTTATTTGGAAGAGATATTGCTGAAAACATTGTCTTGCTCTTCACACACTCAACTGGAGCGCCACCTAAAAATGCCCTGACGGCTGTTAAAGCGGCTAAACTCAAGTGTGCAGTGAATGACAACAAACAGCCAGTGTTTTTCCTGTTTAACAACTGCCAGTCAGACGCTGATGATAGAGAATATGAAACAATCCAAGAACAATCATGGGATCTCAGTGTTAGAGGAATGGAACAATTCTTCAATTTTCTTGACACAATACAACCAAAATCCTTGAAGATGACTCAAGATGTGTTGCAGAAACGAAAACAGTTGGAGGCAAATATCTCCAATCTACAATCACGAGTTCGTGTGATGGAAACAAAGCAAAATGATCTGAAACAAACTCAAGAAGGTCTGGAGCAGAACAAGAAACATGTCGAAGAGTATGAAGTGACCCACAAAGAAAAGGTTGATATTGATCCTGCTATAGCCAGTATGGCGATGTGCTGCACCGTCTGTGAGGAGAACTGTCATTATCCAGGATGCTGGTGGGCCAGTGATCTCTCATGGTGCAGTGTGATGAAAGATTATCACTGTACAGTGTGTACAAATAAATGCCACTACAGCAAACACATCAAAGAAGCAAAAATATATGTAACAAAGACAAGGAAGGAGAAGAGGATATATACAGATTCAAAGAAGAAGTATAACGGTATAGGGACTATGGATGGTGCGTCTTTGGTCAAGAAGCTGGAAGAAGAACTGCAAGATTTAGAGAAAGAGAAAATAAATCTGGTGAAAGATGCTTTTGACTCTGTGGAAACTCTGCAGAAGATCGCTCTTAACACTGATTCACTGTTCACACTTCAGCACATTGATTTTCTAATTGAGAAGCTGAAGGAAATAAATGAACCTGAAAAAGCCAAAAGACTGGAAAACATCAAGAAGAGAGCAGGAGAAAAACAAGGAGCAATTGGATACTTAACAAGATTTAAAAAATAAAAATAAACAAATCACATCGTAGCTTCTCAAACCCTGCTGACACTCTGAAAACAGGATCCTGAATTTTTTTCTGCTTCTTTCATAAACATGTCTTTCATATGATATAAAGCTATATTATCATTCATTGTAATTGTTTTATGAATCTAACATCTGTCATCAGACTTGCACTGTACCTATATGCTCACAATTTTTTTCATTTGAAAATTGCTTTGGATAAACAGTAGCCTATATGCTAAATGAACTGATGTAAAATACTATGGTGATTACTGTAGTGTTTGTCCTGGAATACAACACAAGCTGACAACACTATAATGTAAAGAGTTTATACAGTAAGATTCAATTGAAAATGTAGCAATTACATTGTAAAAGACACAACCAAAATATTGAAATGTATCATAAAATTATGTGTGCAATCACTGTCATTAAGAGGCTGATTAGGGACTATTTACAGTATATTCTATTATTAAAGGCCATGAAAAAATGTTGCATATTCTTCATGTAAAGAAACAGTGAAAAAAAAATCTGAGACTGTCACAGAAGCTCTTCTTGGACTGTGTTGTTCATCTTCTGTGACATTTGTGGGCCTTTCATGTTTATTGCTTAATGGTTTTTCTTTTAAATAATACTATGAAATATGAAATGCTTTCACTTGTATCTTACTTATGAATAAAGTCTTCTAATTTTTCCAGAATATTCAGAATCATTATTTCCAGAATATTCCTGTACATCAGAACCAAGCATTTCTCATCTCGACTCCAGCGTGTGTTGGTCAGTAGCAGTATGTGAATCATCCCGTCCCACTTTGTCTGTCTCTTAAAATAACCCACAGCAGCTGAAACAAAACCTGAGAGACTGGAACAGTTTATGCTGATGACTGAACTCACACAACTGAATAAAACATGAAAACAAATATAATATACATTATACACTCTCAGAAATAAAGGTACAAAAGCTGTCACTGGGGCGGTACCTTTTCAAAAGGTACACTTTTGTACCTATTAAGTTCAAATATGTACACTTTAAGTACTAATATGCACCTGTAAGGTACCAAAATGGACCCTTTAGGTACAAACATGTACCTTTTGAAAAGGTTCCGCCCCAGGGACAGCTTTTGTACCTTTATTTCTGAGAGTGTATGAGGGTACAACATTGAGTCTGTCCTGTGTTACTCTATATTTGGTTCAGCTACCAAATCAGACTTCAAGAGACTACAACAGACCGTCGGGACTGCTGAGAGGATTATCGGTGTCCCTCTGCCCAACCTCCAACATCTTTACATCTCCAGAGTGAGGAAAAGGGCTAAGAAAATCACCCTGGACCCCACACACCCAACAGAACACTGAGCACCAAAACAGCGTTATGGGTTTTATGTACAAGAGAGTCCAATCCATTTAACAATCATCGACACACCATGATATGGGTCCATAGTCCATGAGAGGGTGGACAGGAGGATCTGATGATTGACAGTGTCAAAGGCAGCAGAAAGATCCAGCATAATGAGGACTGATGATTTGGACTCGGCCTTTGCAATTCGCAGGTCTTCAGTGACTGAGAGTAGCGCAGTCTCTGTTGAATGGCCACTCCTGAAACCTGACTGTTTAGCGTCCAGTTTGTTGTACTGTGAAAGAACCAGTGAGAGCTGGTTGAAGACAACTCGTTCGAGTGTTTTCGCTACGAATGGAAGGAGAGAGACAGGTCTGTAGTTTTCTAAAAGAGAAGTGTTTAATGTAGGTTTTTTGAGCAGTGGGGTTATCTGAGCCTGCTTGAACGCTGTGGGGAAGATGCCTGTGAGGAGAGATGTGTTGATAATGTGTGTGAGTGCCGGTAAGAGTGTAGGAGAGATTGCTTGGAGAAGGTGAGAGGGGATTGGGTCAAGAGGACATGTTGTAGGATGGCTGGAGAGGAGAAGCTTGGATACTTCCGCCTCGGTGAGGAGACAGAAGGAGAAGATGGGAGTTTGAGCAGTGGAAGCGGTTGGTTGGAGGTCCTGTGTGTGTGGAGGTGAGAACTGATTACTGATTGTTCTAGTTTTGTCTGTGAAAAAAGTGGCAAAGTCATCAGCTGTTATGGAAGTGGTGGGAGGTGGTGGAGGGGGACAGAGGAGAGAATTAAATGTTCTGAAGAGACTGAATATATTATTCAGTATATATTTAGTTTATAATTGTCTTATATGGTGATATGGTTTTTTTTTGGTGTGTATTATGTTAAATACATTAAAGTGACTTTATTGAACCTAAATATAAGAAAATTTGAAATAATAAAAAGAGGTTTTTGCATCTGAACTCATCATATTTTTTAACACACAAATAAAAATATTATACTTTAAAATAAAAATATCAGTAATTATTTTGTAAACAGTGCGGTTTACTTGCTCTTTAAATGGCTTTGTTAAATCTATAAAACATGTTTTTAAGAACAAATAAATAAATAAATAATACTATAAAATAAGGGATTTGTTTATTATTCAAATAATATTTTTATTTTTTGTAAACAGTGGTTTAACATTATTAATTTCTTGAATTCCTTTATCTTGAAATGGCTTTATCTATAAAACATAAATTATTATAAATAAATAAATATAAATTAATTCATTAAAATAAAATAAATGATGCTTTAGACGTGCAAAAATAATAGGGAGTTATTAACAACTGTTAAAATTAGTGATTTGTTTACATTATTCAAATAATATTTTAATTTTTTGTAAATAGTGATGATACATGATTCATTTCTTGAATTTATTGATCTTGAAATGGCTTTACCTATAAAACATAAATTATTGCTATTATATTTAAATAAATAAATAAATAAATACATTAATTAATTAAAATAAAATAAATAATGCTTTAAAACAAAAATAAAAAGGGTGTTATTAAAATAATAAAAAATATATGTTAAAATATTGTTTAACACTTTTCATTTCTGGATTTCCTTAAGTTTGTAATAGCACAATTCAACTTTTTTAATACTTAAACATTAAAGGGAATAATTGTAGTCAGGCTTCATTGATGGAACTGTAAGCACATCAGACAAACTCTGATCCATATCTCACGGATCTGTGGTTTATATGAAGCCCCGTTCATCTCTCAGCCAATGAGCGCAGCGCGTTCTGCACACACATGCGCGCGCTCACAAACTGTCAGATTACCGGCGATGAATCACGCGCGTAAACCGTCTGACCCCTGAAGTTTATCAGACACCGGACAGGTCCGACCCACGGACAACCAACATGAGCGAGAGGTTTATGGTCGTGCCGGTGGCGCAAGCCGACGAGAGCGCGTTTGGAGACGCAACGGACGGAGACTCGGTGTTTGACGCCGGTGCCGGTGAGGAGCGGCGGGGATCGGTGCCCATCCTCCGGTACAGCAGAGAGCCCAACAAATACGGTGAGACGACTTGAGTTCGTACGGTCAGAATGTGTCGCACTTACCGCTCGTGTTATCATTCACGAAGAGCCGTTATGTTGAGCGTCGCGCGCGTCGCGTCACTCGTGTTCAGTGTAAACAAGCTGGAAGAAAGTGAAGAGAAACTTCATATAGTTTCGGCGGTAATAAATGAAGTTACACACAAACTAACGTTTGCAGAAATATCTCTGTGTTTTAATTAACGTTATTTAGTTCACTGAAGAGTTTCGTACAGTAAATGGAAAATTGTTTATTATAGACGGTTTGTTTTTACATTTATCAGACGATTTTATCCAAAGCAACTTACAATTGCATTCAGGTTATACATTTTTAATCAGTATTTGTGTTTCCTGGGAATCGAACCCACAACCTTTTGCGCTGCTAACGCAATGCTCTACCACTGAGCCACAGGAACACTTAAGTGTTTACTTAAGTTAAATCTCTCTCAGGAGGTTTAATTCTCTCAGGGCCGTTATCCAGACAACATTTTATGGTTTCTGAAACGTTATGAAAACGTTAAGATAGGTTATAGGAAGGAACGGTAACTGAAAACTAAGGTTAGCAGAACGTTTTGTTAGCGGCTAGTTTATATTTAGTTAAATGCTGAACATTCAGTATCACGTGTTTATTGAAATGTCTGACATGAGTAAAATGACTGAACACGACTGAGGTGTTTAGTTCAGTACCTGTTTGTTTTAACTTCCAAGTTTAACATTAATTCAACATTTAGCTTTATAAGATTTATTCTCATTAGTCAAATATCCAGGAAATATCACAGTGCTGTTTAATCTAAAGTGTTACAATGTGGACATGGCCTGATTATACAGTTTATATAGTTACCCAGTGTATCGTCAGCCTCTAAGTATTCTTTCCCTTACAAAAATACCACGGTAATCATAGTAACAGTTGCAGCAAATTCAGAAATTCATATATAGGATATTATATGTAACAAAATGGAGATTGATTTTATTTTATTGTTCTGTTTTTGGTTTTGCGTGTTTGTATTTTGCAGCATATTGATATTTTTAATCTGATGTGTATTTGCATTAAATGCTGCTGTTTGATTGCATTAACTTTAGTACAGTAGGAAGGTTTGTGGGTGAAATTATGCCGTAAAATATGCTTTAGTTTAGATCCTTATATAAACGAAATGTACATTTGTTTAGTCTTTATTATTGTCATTTGTATTATTTTTGTCCTTGACTGAAACGTGATGTGATAGCGTTTTAGGAACATGAGGCTCTTTTGGTTTCACATGACTGCCTGATTTCAGGAGCTTGTCTAGACGTGTCTTGGGACTCTTTTCATGCTCAGCTGTCTTCATTAATTACCATGACACATCTGTTTGTTTCCCAGCTTAGATATCTAGCAACCTACATCCGAAAATACTAACAAAACAATGATTTACGTGAGTGATTCTGGCCTTAGTCTCTCTTTGCGCTGTCATTTATTTAATGAGGCTATGTCCATGTCGATTTAAGAAAGGAAATATATAACCAGCTGCATTAATGTAAATGCATTTTAGGGTCTCTCTGTCTGGTGTCTGTCTTTATCTTAAATAGATATGAAAGCTTATAATTGACCCTTCATTACATTTAGGCCTCTTAAAACCGAAGTGCCTTTGATTATCTACTTAAACACCAGTCACATAGTCTATAAAGACGTTTAAAGAAGTGTGATTGTGAGAGCTGATCTTCTGCTGAAGGTCCGAAGCCCTTAGGAAGGTGCAGGTGATCCGGAGACAGCAATTACTTGAGGTAATTAAATATAGGCTACTACAAAATCGAAGTTCAACATCTTGTTTCAAAAGTTTTGCTTGGTGTTAATCATATAAAGACAGTGTTAGTAAAGGGCACTTTTGGTGATGTGCTTTCTAAAGCTTCCCGATGCATTGAGCTGATTCTAAGAGCAGATCAGATCTACAGACACATTAGTGACACATGAGTTTCATTTGTTGGCGTGTGAAGTGCCTTGCCTTTGGAGAAGTGCAAATGGGAGTCATCTTCCAGATGGTTGGGCTGGGGAGCGTTGGATTGGGTTACACAATCATTATGGGAGTCAGGATCGTCTCTGTTCATATTTGTGGTGATGCTCTCAGACTTTACTCCCAGACTTAGTGCAATAGCAATTGCTTAAGTTGCTCCTAAACATAGGAATTCTTGCAGACCCTGGATAATACTAGATAAAGCCGCACATCCAAACCCAACCCAACGTGGAGACCTCGTTCTAAATAATGCAGGCCAATGATTTTGGGAGTTCATTAGAAGCTTATTACAGCCTGTTGCCCACCGTAACAATTACAAATACATGCAACCAAAAAATACATCCCTTTGTCTAGGAAATTAAAGAGATATTCCAGGTTAAATACAAAGTGGAATATTGTAATTTGTGAAAATATTGTAATTTGTGAAAATAAAAGACGTTGATGCATATTGATTATTGAATGCAAAAGTCTTGAATGTAAATCTATTGGGCGATTATCCAAGTTGAGCTATAAGTTGAAAGTATTTGGTAAAAAATTAAAATAAAGACTATAGTTTTGTAATTTGTAGAAGCTGATGTTGTCTTAGGCCTTAATGTTTTTTTCATTTGATGATGACAAAATGAAGAATTTCGATTTATTTATTCTAATTGTTTATTAGTATATACATAAAGTCAAAGAGACTGCAAAAGAGCCTATTTTTGAACTATTTACATTTGATATTATGACAAATTTAGAAATATCTCAGTAAAAGTTTCAAAGCAACACAAACTATGCATCTGTAAATTTGAATTATATATATATATATATATATATACCCCTCACATGACATATTGTTGTATGTAGAATATATTTGGTCCTTAATTAAAGACACAATGCCATTCAAAAGAGCAGTAAAACTAAATGAAAGTAGTATTTAACCTGGAATATTTGTGGTTTCATAGGCCATATGATACTGTATTAGTAAACAACACGTAATATTTTTGCAAACACACAATGCTGAGTTAACAGATTCTACAGCGAAGTTCCTGAAAGTGTATTTTTCAAACCACGTTTCATATGTGATCAGAGATGTGATCAGAGACGACCCTGTTACTGAAAGCACACACGTTTTTGATGATCTATATAACGGGTAGATCTGAAGGTCATGCATGAGATGAGAATGTGAATCAAACACGGTCATTATCTGCTGTTTGATGGAAGTTTTTGCACCATGCATCATGCTGTGGTCTCATCTCAGTGGCTGGAGGTCATGTGTTGGAGGGTGGTCTTCGGTCAGGGTCAGAGCAGATGAAAAAGAGAAGAGGAATTATTGTTTTAGCACATTTCTCCGTCAGGATACTGTGAACAGCTGACTCAAGCAACCCTGGTCTATTTGTGTTGTCTGTTTGTCTTTCTGTGCACCAATATTTCCAGTTACCAAGTTTCTTCTCTTCTTCTGACATATAAACACAAAGCGTGCCGCGCAGTTTGTTTCTGTGCTCCTGGGCAGCAATAATTAGCTTCAGAGTACAGGAGTCATTTGTAATTTTATCGCTCTAATTGGCATCATAAGATGACAATCACATGACTGTGCTCTTGTTCAGATGGTGGTTTTGTTTATGCGTGTTTGGTTTCAAGCCCTGCTTACCTAAGCTTCATGGGATGCTTCTGATGTAAAAGAAAATATCCAAACATAGGAAGCTAATTTATACGGCCTTTTAACCAGCAGTATTTTATGACTGCTAAACTATTAAAACACTTAAATATTGTTTTTCTTTTTATATTTGTTCTTTTTCTTTTAGTAACTTCATTGTGTGTTTATGTAATTTGTATAGTTTTGTTCCTGTTAGTAGTGTTGACTTGGTAGCTTTTTTGTTCAGGTAATTTTTTATGGTTTTAGATTTAGTTAACAATAATAATCCTGCTTTTAACATACTTTTTTTAGGCCAAATTCTAAGCCAGCATCACCAAGCACTTGAATACAGAAATCCCAGAATGCACTGCAGTGAATGCTAATAATATACATTTGATCTAATACTGGAAATATCGCTAACATGTTTAAAAGTAGTCTATTTCACTCAATATGCACCTTGAGTAGAATTGAAACAGAGCTACTGTGTTCCTCTTGGAGTGTGTTTTTAGACACACTTGAAGCACAATCACTGCATGACTCATGAGTTGATCTTTCTGTGAGAGTTACTCCGACTCAAACAGGGTTCCTCTTCCTCTCTGTTCTCCACTGTGAGGAGTTTCATTCCCATCAGCCCCGTGCT